>JAAGVU020000173.1:0-19386 GCA_011763525.2 Mormyrus iriodes | reverse complement strand
ATTTCTTAATTAAATAGGCCTGGACATAGAACAAAAAATATCAGACTAGCAAGATAGGAGGTCATTACAACATTTTTGTGCTCTTATATTGCTAGATGACAAGTCAAACTAATAGCCTGAATCATCTCTTCACTAGTATGTTCTATGAATCCTGTTACTGTTATCCAAACTGGATATTTGTCTCCACTAACGATTGCGATTATTTTCTTTATTGTCCAGTTTTGCAACTGCTCCACAAACAGAAAAAAGTACACCATGTGACCTGTACACTTAACAGCGCCCTTCAAATCTTTTGAATCTGGCATGCGGAGTCATACATACTGTAGGTTGCTTAGGCGATAGTGAATGACTGAACGATAACCTTTGGATTGTATGGAAAAAAAATTCTTGACTTGGTTTTACTAGACTGCCCGTGTGCATAAAACGGAGTAACTGTCTGCCCCGCAAGCAACATCAGATTAATATCCCACACATTTAGACACAATATGGTATTTTAAAGGTGTTTAAAATATCTTTACCAATACAAAGAAAGATAACTGTACTGTACAAAAGCTTTTCAGTCAAAAGAAATTCCATATAAAAAGAAATAGGATTTTTTTGGCAACTGTGCGTACAAACACAAGCAATTATATCACCTTCAATTTTTACAAAACAGACTTGCAAAACAGAAATTTCCCAATTTCCCATTATTTGCTATTATTTCTATTACTTTGTAGTATAATTAAAGCAGTTGTATTCAAACTTTCGACAGGGACCCTCTTGGGCTGATTTATTTGTATTTAGCCATTTATTTTAAACACAACCTGGCTGATTGTCCAAGGAACATATAAAACAAATGGCGACTGCTAACTACAAAATAGAAAGAGAAAACATACAAAAACCAATCAAATAGGCCCTATCCAGCCTTAGGCTGCGTCAGTTTCCTGGAGGATGTGACGTTTTTTCTGCCCCCAGGTTACTTGGAAATGATTCCAGAGCGGCTTGACCAGTCACATCGAGAGCTCAGCCAGACACCATTTGACAAACTATATTGCTTTGGGCAATGAAATTCCGATATCAAAGAGGGAGTTCTGGAAAATGCAGGCATTGTTCCAGAGGGAGAGACTGTGCTTGGATCATCAGAATCATCTCACTGCAGAACAGTGGGCTGCCCCGAGGGCTGTGCTTCTCAGATTGCTGTGTCCACATGACAACTCTGTGTACAGGAAGGTATACACTAAAGGCATGTTTATTGCTCCCTACTATATGCCGGGAGCCAAAAACAAAGTAGAAAAGAAAAACATTTTTAAATCCAGAAAGTATTTCATCCCCAATACTGTATTTGCATCTGTACACAATTTTTGACTTTAATTTCATTCACAATTTCACCCAACCATCCAAGGAAACAACAGAGACTTGGTGTACAAGTGCTAATTCGATGAAGTCAGCCTGCCTAATAAAATCGATCGTAAACGAAAGTAATATGTAACATTCAAGTAAACAGCTTGAGGTTGCTGGAGTTTTTGGGATTATGCTACAGTGAAAATAATACTTGGTTAAAAAATGCAACTGAATTACAGTATTTTCTATTTTCTGAACAGAGGATAACGTTAAATGGAGAAGTGCACAGCAACCAGCGGACGCTATCATGAAGCAGGATATCTTGCTTAGCTGGAAAACCTGTCGGATGTAAGGTAGTTTGGGCTACATGTAAGTGAACAGAAGTCCATTTAAACTGGGGGTACCTTAAATCCGACTATGTGATACAATTCATTTCTTGCTTAGTCAGATAACATGTCAGATTTAAGGTAGTCTGGGCCAAATGTCAGTGAACAAAAATCCATTTAAACCAGGCTACCTTAAATCCGGCTTTGTAATATAGACCCCAGGAAATATATAAACATTTATACACCATCAACTTCAACAACATTATGCTGACTGGAAAGAAATGAATTGGCTTTGGAACTGGCAACTGAATGACAGGCTTTTCTTAAATCATAATAAATGTGAATAAATATAGAAGGAGATAAATAAAATATACAATTGCATTACTGCAAAATTAAAAATTGTAAACCACTGAAATAGAAATTTTATTCTTATAAACGTCTCTCTTACATATTAACATAAATTCATTTCCCACGTTTTAGTGAGTCCACTGTATATAGCCTTATATACTAGTCTTTCATAATTTTTTTTTTCAGTAGTGCAACAAAGAAAAGAAATATTACACCCTACTGGCAAAATTTATATATATTTAAAATAAAGGTTTTACATTCATATCTATGACCTAGTTCGTACCAAAAATAAAGTCTTTATTTGAATACGCAGGCACAGCACGGCAGCAGAAATTTAACCCAAGTACAGTAAACAATGCCAGTGACTATTTGCGCATCATTTTTGTGAACTTGTCAATAATGACAGACACATTAAAGAAAGGCAGTGCTGTATATAGAGGGAAAGACATCTGCATCATCACAGAGGCCATGCACATTGATAACTATGCAGTATGCGGGAATCGACATTAAAAGAGTTTTCTACAATACTTTAACAGGATAAAGCCTTACATAAACAGGAAGATGCAGCAGATGGGTACCAATCTGCACTTCCTGGAAATGGTTACTGCTGTGTAGGATGATACCTCAGTTCTAATTCTGAGTAATGTGTTTTGGTCTTCGACCAGCTCCCTGCTCTCTAACTTCTGTCTAAGGCAGTGTTTTGCAGTCTGGTTCTCGGGGACCCACAGTCGGTTCATGGTTTTGCTCCCTTCAAGTTCCATGCCAGTAAGTCCACATTTTGGATTCCCGAGGACCGGATTGGGAAGCACTGGTCTAGAGCATCACTGTTCTGAGAATGGTTAGAACTGTTGTAACTTTACATGCTGAAAACCACGTTAAATGGCCTAAAAAAAGATTCAATAGCTAGAATCCGTAATATATCTCATTAACACATTCATGTATTTGTTATTCTGCATAAAAAAGTCCAAAAAACTGTAATACATAAACATAAAGACGTACAAAATCCAAAACAACCCTGAGATAAAGAGAATAAAAACCCTGAAAGCCTTCAATCCTTCGGCTTTTTGGACTCTCACTGACAGTGTTTATTAAGGCCCTCCTTTCTGTAGCAAGGCCTTCTCTTCTGCCTACGGGGTCATTCAGTTCCCTTCTGTGTCTGCGTCACAGGACGTGCCACAAGGGGGCAGTCTTTCCCCACCTCCTCATTCTCCTCCTCTTCTTCCTCTTCCTCCTCCTCCGTGTGGTCGTTCTCCTCCCTGAGCCGCTTTACCAGGCCCATGTGGTCGAAGGGGAGCTGGAGGAATGTCATGGGCATCGGCCCCTGGGAGATGCGGGGGCTGGCGGGTGCTGTCTCCACGGTCATTTGACCAGGGGGCTTCTGGGGCCTCCAGATCTGCAGCTCCTCCTGCTGCCGGTGGGTCTTCATGTGGGCGTTACGGCTCTTGATTTTATAAAACACTCTGCAGAAAGACATAGATAGAAATTACAGAGAAATGGGGACGAGAAGCTAGAGCCAAAATGAAATATAAAACCATAATCGAACACAGCTTCTTTCACTTTGCAGCATGACACGAAATCCAGGTAATCCAAAGCGGATCATTTACCTGAGAGAAATACTCAAAGCTTTAAATCTACATTATCTTTTGTGAACGCAAATAGGATTGTCTTGTCCAATTTAATTAAAATATTCTGGGAACACCCCGTACTTCCTGCCACAGGCTCCAGACTCAACGTAACCCTGTACTAATTAAGTACTTATAGAAGATGAATGGATATACAGTTCCATGTAAAAGTCTTAGGCAGTCAAAGGAAATGTTTAAAGCTATTGGTAACACTTAACTTGAGGGCACACAAAAAAACAAGTAGTACACTCTTACTTAATGCATTAATTCATCGGAAACTAAGTGTTAGTTATGGACTGATTCCATCTTCGTTCATCATCAATCAATTATGTTCATGTACACTATACAGACAAAAGTAATGGGACACAGGGCCATTAAACCTATAGAAACTTGTATGACATTCCATTCTTAATCCATAGGCATCAATATGGAGTTTGCAGCTATAACAACTACCACTCTTCTAGGAAGGCTTTCCACGAGATTTTGGAGTGTGACTGAGAATTTTTGCCCATTCATCCAGAATAGCCTTTGTGAGGTCAGGCACTGATGTTGGACGTGAAGGCCTGGCTCTCAGTCTCCGTGCTAGTTTACCCTAAAGGTGTTCAGTGGGGTTGAGATCAGGGCTCTGTGCAGGACAGTCAAGTTCTTCCACATCAAACTCACCCAACCACATATTTATGGACCTTGCTTTGTGCACTGGGGCACAGTCATGCTGGAACAGAAAAGGGTCTTCCCCAAACTGTTCCCATGAAGTGGGAGGCATAAAATTGTTCAGCATTAAGAGTTCCCTTTACTGGAACTAAGGGGCCTAGACCAACACCTGAAAACCAACTCCATACCACTATCCCTTCACCACCAAACTTCACAGTTGGCACAATGCAGTCAGGCAGGTAATGTTCTCCTGATCGCAGCCAAACTCAGACTTATCAATCAGGCATAAATTGTCACTCCACAGAACTGCTCCAGAGTCCAGTGGTGGTGTGCTTTACACCACTCCATCTGATGCTTGGCACTACGCTTGGTGATGTGAGGCTTGCATGCAGCTGCTTGGTCATGGAAGCCCATTCCATGAAGCTCCCAGAGCACAGTATTTGTTTTGGGGTTAATGGCAGAGGAAGTTTGGAACTCTGCAGTTATTGAGGCAACACTGTGCGCCTCAGCATTCAGCAACCCCGCTCTGTTACTGTATGTAGTCTGCCACTTCGTAGCTCAGTTTCTCTTGTTCCTGAATGCTTCCACTTTGCAGTGGAACTGCACTTAAGGCATATCTAGGAATATCTAGCAGGGAAGAAATTTTCACAAACTGGCTTATTGCACAGGTGGCATCCTATCACGGTACCACATATGAATTCACTGAGCTCTTCAGAATGACCAATTCTTTCACAAATGTTTGTAAACCTGACTGCATGTCTAGGTACTTGATTTTATATATTTGTGGCAAAGGGTCTGAATGGGTCCATATAGTGTTTCAATCACATTAGAACAGATTTACAGTGTGATATCACGTGTTGTAGCAGAACTGACTGTAATATCAGTTTTACACCAACATGAAGATAATTTAAACATCATTTTCTTTGATTGCTTAAGACATTTGATCAGTATTGTATATATTATTTTAACTGAACCAAAAAGGTATGACCATAACTGTTCATAAAAACAATACTCGAGGGACTTCTTACTTGCCACACTCCTTGCAAGGGAAGAGAAGCATAGAGTCAGTCTCCCCATTGGTGGTGCTATGGGCTGGGGAGCTCTTCAGGGAGCTTGATACAGACTGGGCCTGTGCCTTGGCCTTGTTTCTGTCTGAGAGCGGCTTGGGGCACATGCCTGGGCTACTGTGAATTCGGGCATGGCCACTCAAGGCCTGCTTAGAGGAGAAGACCTGTTGTAGAGAGATGATCACGTTAACCCAGATATACTCTGCTATACTCTCTCACTGGACACTAACCCAGATATACTCTGCTATACTCTCTCCCTGGTCACTAACCCAGAGATACTCTACTATACTCTCTCACTGGATACGAAGTGTCATTCAGGGGTGAAGCTGAAGAATTTTTGCTATTTGCCAACTGGGATATTTTAATAATAACAATGAAGAAAATGTATTCCAACATGTTTTTTTAGTAGCCAGCAAGCTAGTGTTCCCTTTTTTGTACTTGGCCTTTGTGTGCATTACTTGCCTCGGAAATGTGGGCGAGCTTAATTTCTAGCCCTCTTGATATCTCTACAGCTGAAAATAGAAAAACTTGCCCAAACCATCTGACCGCAATATAAAGAGCATTTGATATCAATTTTTGCTTCTGAGAAAATCTTCTTAAAGGGGATTGATATTAATCTAAATTGGGCAGCATTACTTTATATGGCCAAGAATTTATATAGCTTATATGGCTAAGAGGTCATTTTTAAATATATAGAAGCTGCCTTTTCACAAGTGTCAAGTCACTGAAAAAGTTACAACAAAAACACACATGAATGAAACGGCGATGAGCTTTAACTGACAGGAAAGACATTGAGCCACCGGATGTATGTGTGGGGGTGTTAATATTGTTTCCATTGCTGTGTCTGGTAGTAACAACATCGTCCTCAGCGAGGACCCTCACCGAGCCACAGCCAGGGACTTCACACACAAAAGTGCTGTTGGGCAGGACCATGGTGCCATTGGTGGGGGGGTCTGACAGGTCCGGTGACCTGAGGGCTTTTGGCTCCCGTTCCTGTGGTTTCTTCTTGTCCATCTCCACATCGGCCCAGTCATCCTGAAGACAGCGGTGGTTAGCCGATCATGTCATGCTACATTCCTTTCAGTTTATAATTAAATTATTCAGTTTATTGCACTAGATAAATGCGTCCAGCCTTCCCACTTCTGCTTGGAGTGTGCTCCGAAAGGACAGATTTATTAACAAACAGTAATGAGGGAAGCTGTGGATTGGTCATTACCGAGTTCTCAGGGACCAGGTCAGACACACATATCTTCTGTTTCTTGCCCAAACTTGATATCTTTTTGCAAGTGTAGTAGTACTCCACACACTGTGCCACTGTCTTTGATTTAACCTACAGGAGAGCAAACAAAGAAAATAAACAAACCTGTTAAAGACATGTACTCTCGAGTTCATAAACTCATACACTACTGTTCAAAAGTTTGGGGTCACTTAGAAATTTCTTTGTTTCCACAAGAAAAGCATTTTTTTGTCCATTTAAAATAACATCAAGTTAATCAGAAATACGGTGTAGACATTGTTAACATTATAGAGGACTACTGTACCTGGGAATTGCTGGTTTTTAATGTAATATCTACATTAGCGTACAGAGGCCCATTATCAGCAACCATCAGTCCTGTGCTCCAAAGGCACGTTGTGTTTGTTAATCCAAGTTCATCATTTTATAAAGCAAATTTGATCATTAGAAATCCCTTTGTCCCCCAGTGTGTTAACACAGTGGAAATCTGGTGTGCTGATTAAAGAAGCAATAAAACTGCCCGTCTTTAGATTAGTTGAGTGTCTGGAGTGTCAGCAGTTGTGGGTTCGATTGAAGACTCAAAATGGCCAAAAACAAAGAACTTTCTTCTGATACTCATCAGTCTATTGTTGTCCTGAGAAATGAAGGCTGTTCCATGGGAAATCTGTAAGTGACCCGAAACTTTTCAATGCTAGTGTATGTTCATACTCTTATGACTGAACTGGCAGAACATACTGCCATTTGCTTTGGACGCGCCCTTTATGTGACTCTCACACCAGGGCACTACTGGTCCTACAGAAGGACTAAAGATTAGGGACTAACATTACCGAAATATTCATAAACAAGCACAGTTGAGGAGGGATTTGGATTCTGAATAGAAGGGATAAGATTAGCCTAAATTCATACCAAAACTAATTTAGTGTCAGATTCAAGGAAGAGATCCCAAAAGATGCATTGGGATGACTGTAGATCAGTGTGTCTTGATATTATAGTGAAGGCACTTCCACGATTAATCCAGGTCAGCACTTAATTCATATCTAAAGAGGTACAATCAGCCGTACAAGGGCGTTTGAAAATACATTATCTTTTCAGAACAAGAACGGTATGGTTGTGTTACGTTATTGTATTCACCAGTGCCATTGCTGAGAATCTCTGTACACCTTTTTTCCAATCTAAGCGTTATTTTTTAAGTCTGTATCGGACCACCATACAAGACCTTAGGAACAGAGGGGGCATCTCTCTGTGGGTACCAGGGTGCTTTGTACCTGTACAATTTACTTCTCTCCAGTCAAACTCTAAGTCTTGATCTGTCGGTCTCCTTTTGGCTTATGTGGCTTCTCATTCTAATTTTGTAACCTTCTAGTGGCTGAAAATATGATAATCAATTACATAATCCCTCCCTATGTAGTTACCCACCAAGTAAAACACGCTACATTGTACTGTTACACATTCGTTTGCAACTGGATTGCCTAAAAGCATATTATTGTGACATAATAAATGGAATTAAGGCAAATACCATTTTCTGTATGAGAAAGAAGTCCTTGCTGTGTATGATAAAGGCTTTATTGAAGAGCTTTTTCTCCACTATTGTCCACTTATCAGACCCTGTATGACAAAGGGCAGTACAGAACAGAAAAATATCATTTATTATGTTCTTTCAAAACACACGAACAAAAAAATGACTTCACTTCCACACTAAAACAAAGTTGCACAGTTTCTCCTGTTGTCTTACATGCAGCCATTCCAGTTAGGGTAAGAGGTGGAATCTGACATAAGTTTAAATCAGAAGATTCTTAAGCATGGTGATTGAAAGCCTGATAGTCAAGACAGAAGATAGAACGTCCTAGAAGCATGCTATAAGGTCTATAAGATCTTCAGGAGTTGATGTTGACTGGATGACAACTTTAAACAGTAATAATGGTGTGGTGATGAAAGTCAATGTCCAGTTACTGGAGCACCAACATACCTGCATAATGATAACCTGCAAGAGGGTTAGACTTGTGTCTCAATGGCTTCAGCACAAGCAATTTCTCCACGGTTGCCTGTGAATATATATATATATATATATATATATATAAAAAAACAGACCCTCTTTACAGTTCCCATGCAGAATTTTGTCACCTTTAAAAGCGAACTTTATCAGACTCAATAAAGGAAACTGTTCTCAGAAATTATGGTGAAACACAGCAACTATCTTAAAACAACAGAATAATCATAGTTGACATTTTTATTCTTGCATTTCTGTCCTTCTTATGATATTTTTGGTAATAAATGGAAAACTGTTTGATCCAGTTCATTAAAAAAAACAAATATCATAGAATAAGCCCAAAGCACTCCAGATCTTTTGTAAAACACTGTATTTGGCTAAAACTCACATTTTAGTACAGTGCCCAGTCATTTCAGCTGGCATTTAGCCTGTATGTAAATGTGTACCGTTGTCTATTGTCTGTATGAGGGTTCTTACCATGAAGTTCCCCCTGCATTCAAAAAGGCAGTGGAGAGCTAGTTCAGTGTTGGCGCCCCCTCCTGGCAGCACACTGGAACACGCCATATTCACAAGGTGGTCCACTGGCAGAGTGGTGGAAGTGCGTTAGGGACATCAGTATGAAACTGACTTTGTTCAAAATCAGGCAGGTTATAAATCACAGCTGGAACAGTCTATGGAGTCGTGGTTGTTGCCCCACAAGTACCTTTCTGCTGGGTAGCTGGGCTATCCAAGTCCCCCCAGGGGGTCCAGAGAAGGCCAGCCTTGTGTATGTCCTTTTCAGCCTTGGACGGCTCCTGCAAGTCAGGAATCACAGCCTGGAAACGGGGGCCAATGTTGATCCGCCTGCAATGAATTAACACCGGCCTCAGAACCAAGTGGCCGCCTCCAGAGAATGCCAGCTAGGTGACACTCTGTGAAAATTACTGTGGAATAGGGGGAGTGAGAGATGGGTGCTGGGGAAAGTTATGGGGGGAGGGGTGAGCTTACGGTTCAATGTCCACAGGCTGCTCCCCTGGGCCCAGTGTCGTCAATATAAGATTTCCAGAAGCATTATCTGCAAATCACACACAAACAACTCATCTATATATGTATGTATACTGACAACATACTCTGAAACACAGTAAGGTCTACCCACCAACCATACAGTCAGTTTTCTTGTGCACTTAATTATTGCAGCTGGTGTGAAAGCATAATATGCAGTACCAGTCAAAAGTCCAGACACACCTACTGTAAATCATTTGCTTAGTAACAAGATAATGACCCCAAGCACACCTCGAGGTGGTGTAAGTACTGTTTAGTCTTTGTGAATAAGGATAGAGATGGAGTGCTGTGACAGGTGACTTGGCCCCCACAATCCCCCAACCTGTACCCTATAGAGCCTGCTTTGGGATAAGCTGGATCGAAGTGTAAGAGCAAGGTAGCCAACATGTGCCCAGAACCTGTGGAAACTCCTTCAGGACTGTTGGAGAAGCATTCCAGGTGGCTACGTCTGGAAGCTGGCTGAAAGAATGTCAAGAGTCTGCAACGCTGTCATCGAAGCAAAAGGGGACTAATTTGAAGAATCTAAAGCTTGAGAAAATTTTGAGATGTCCAGCACTTGGATATGTTTTACTTCATTGCCTTGAGGCCTTTTACTATAAGGTGAATAACATAGCTAAAATAGAGACAAATATATTAAAAGCATGTGTGTCCACATCGGTTAACATTAAAGTGTGCACACACACACTTACTAGTCTTGCAGATAATCACGCGTGGGGGGGCAGGGTTGAGGGTCCCTCCTGGCGGCCCCAGGCCTGTTTTAACGTTGCTGAAGAGTCCAGATCCCTGTCGGACGGGGCTGAGCATGGGGGGCGGGGTGTAGGAGGTGGAGTCACCCACGGTGTACGGTGAGCGTAGCTGGCTCTGGTACAGGATGGCAACCCTGGCGGCCGAGGCGGAGCTGGATGTGGGAATGACCAGCGGCTGCAAGTGATGCCGGTTCTTCTTCTTGACTGACCTGGCTGCCTGCCCCTCTACCTCTCCTGCTCTCTCGTTTTTTAACACCTGCGCAGCAGAAAGAGGCAGCCCGCCAAACAAAACAAAGACATCGTGCCATGCGTTTGTTAAAAACACAATCACTAGGTCAAAACACATTTTTAAGTCTGTCATCATTTCTGTTACAGCTGTTTTGCTATATTCGGTCAATGAGCAGAAATACCATTTCAATGCATAAAACTAATGACCGGCATAAAAACATGTATTACAATGCATTATGATTTTCTTTCCTTTTAGGCACCTATATACATCATTAAATACTCCAATTGAGTGTTTTGATACATTTGTCTAAAGTATTCATGCAGGCAAACATGTTACAGAATAATGTGGTCAATTATTCTGCTGCATTTGTTCTAAATGAGAAATTCTTTTAATTCGGTAACATGATGTCCCACAATTTAGCAGTCTGAAGATGGATGGATGGATGGATGCAAGGATAGATGTAAAGTGTATTACTGTACACAAACAGAAAGAGCTTTGACTACAGAATAATTTGAATTTAGATCATGCATTGGCTCTGATTAACAGGCTTCTGGTTGGCTTAAATGAGGAAGCCAAGCTAAGAAGGTCCAATCGTGCAAAAGTGAAGGCACACGAGAGGTCAGCTGCGGGGATCTGGGGGTAGTATGGAGTGATGGAGATTGGGTTTCTGAAGGGCCAGCATTGGTGGGGGTGGGGGTGGGGGGGTTGTGCACTCACAGAGGAAGTGGCATGAATCTGGGGCCCTTCAGAACACGGCCAAGGCGCCTGTGGAGACAGCCCAGCACGGCTGGTGGGGCCTTTTTCGGGACTTGCCCAATGAGGAGTGAGAGGGAACTTGGTGACAGCAGACGGAAGCTTGACAGGCACAGACACAGGCATGACGACCGGGCGGGCAGACTCATCCTCCTGAGGCAGCTGAGCACCGCCTTCCTTCTGCTCGTAGATACACACAAAAGCGCTCTGACATTTGACCCACAGTTCCGTAACAGCCTAGTTATAGTCATCATCCTGGTTTGCATCCGTAGAAGATCAATGATTGATAGTATAATTACAATAGTACAATATTGCTTATGCTCGACTATTCTGAAATGACTTTTCTAAAATGAATATTCTATGCTAGATCTATCACTGTCAAACATGCATTGTTATAAAGAAAAAATCACGCATTGTCAGACTTATAAAAACAGATTTAGCTGACCTAACTGTAGAGCCTTGTGTTTGACGAAATGACCTGAGCAAAATCTATCCATCGATCCATCTAACGCTATCAGTCACTTAAAGCAAGATTACTTAGGCAGCAACTGAATCAACTGCAATGGCAGAAATTTCTCGCGTCTGACCCGAACGAAGACCTTTCGAGAGTGACGGCAATTTATACTCCCTTAATCTACAGTCAGATGCTGCTGAATGTCCTTAGAATGTCACAGACCCAAACCCAGAAGCTGTAATGCCAAGGCTGCGGGTCCATGTGGAGCTGAAATCTCTTAGAGTGCAAACGATTTAGCTGATCGTTATGTTCACAGAAGCCACAGGCAAGCGGAAAGCACCATCGATTAGTACAAGCTACACATTGCGTTGATAATTGAAAATGTGCTCCAAGCCACCATAATGCTGCCCAGGCCTAAAACTCCTATAAGAGACTTCAGCGATGGAAAAAGTCGTGTGGCCATGTGCGTGGGGCGTGCCACGACATGCCACCGCTGGCTCCTCACCGTTTTGGGTGTGGGCAGAGCCCGGAAGCCCCCGTGAGACCGCATGTGGCCGTTCAGGGCCGGCAGGCTCTTGAACACCTTCTGGCAGGTGGAACACAGGAGCTTGTTGCTGCTCTCGTCCCTCTCCAACACCTCTGTCTTGACCACAACACTGCTGGCAGCATGACCGTGGAAGGGGATGCTGAACAGGTGACCATGTGACATGCAATCACATGTAATACTAATGCTCAACAAATTACCACCTTTAACACAATTTAAAATGAAACCAAATGTGAAAGCAAATAAAATCATACCTGTGGTCAGGAGACAGTGGATCGTCCTGGTAGTTTGGTAAGTGCATCTAAAGGAGCAAAACAGAGAAAACTGAGAAGCCCCTTCATTATACTGCATGAAAACATGCACAGTTGCTTTTATATTTCTCTATATGTTTTAACAACCTGTGCACCTTAACCTGTGCATCTAAATATTTAAAAAATCCAAGCAAGATTCATTCATATACCGCTTAAATATATTAGTCACCTACCTACCTTTACTTTGTTACCTAAAAAACACTCAGTAATGCATTTATTTTGTTTGCCAAATCATAAAAATTCAGGTTTGCTTAATACTTCTGGCTGAGGCAAGAAGCATTACAGGTATTCCTTGTTATACATGCACTTTGTTTACACGAGATGGCAGCAGGCCAGAAGGTGCACGCCCATCCGCCTGCGGACACAGCAAAGCGTGGGACTATTTTCATAAGCGAATTTGGGAACCAGACACCAGGCACTTAAAGACACTTCAAGAAGGACGTTGTACTAAGAAGGAGACTGCATATAAGATATAGATAGCATCAAATATAATCTGTTTTTGGCTCTGAATGAATTTTTCGTTTCAGGTTTATGATACATTTATACAAATTTCTGTAAGCAGAAAGTTAAAGTCTTCAGCTTTAGCTGGTTAAAACGAACTTTTTTTGTCACATCCCTTCTGTCAAAGAATTAACTCATTTTCCCAGTGCAATTCTTTACATGGAATCATGCTCACCTGTGTCCAGCACTAGGATAACTGGTTATAATACACAGAATACACAGAAGGGTACAACAAGAGACTTTGCAAGTGCAGAAAGTTAACCTTTAACTCATTTTAATTCAGCTAATTGCTACTCTCTCAAAATGGGCTATTAATTTTTAGTTGAAGACGCCCTGATTTATGAAAAGAATCTCTAATAGGAGAAGAAGGTGTGGACTTTATAACCCTGAACATCCACCGATAACAGAACAGCCCTACGCAGTCAGGCCACAACATGCTCTTTATTTGACTCCTATGAAAACTACATTGAATATTAAAAAGAATCTCTTCTCACACACGCAGGGTTGTGTTAACTCCCAGTAATGTGTGTGGAGCAGGCATATGTGGGGGGGTTGATAGGGATGTCTGAGCACCTGCCCCTTTTACCCAGAGGATTGAAAGTGCCCCCCTTTTGAGGTTCTGAGTGTTGCTTGTCAATAACTGATTATCGTGCAAAATGTACCGAGGGGAACCCACTTGGTCCACAACATTTACAAAAAGCCCCCCCCCCCCTCTAATTGAGCACCTGCCCACAAAAAGGCTGCGCACGGCACTGGTATGAAGTTTACAGGCCAATTTATATATTTGTGTGGATTTCCCTTGGGTGCTAAGGTTTCCTAAGTGAGCTCATTACTTCCTGGGACAAGTTCCAGGTTCACCCTGATTCTGCCCAAGACAAGCGGTTATGAAATAGGGATGGATAGGTGGATTAAATGTAATGCAACCTGAGTAGGAAATAAGGAATACCTGTTTCATACAATCCCCAGATTAATAAGACAGCACTTTGCAAAGTTTAACAGCTGTGTTTCTCAAAACGGTCCTTGGGGACAACCAGACAGTCCACGTTTTTGCTCCCTCCCAGTTCCCCGCCAGATAGTCCCCATTTTTGCTCCCTCCCAGCTCCCGGTACGGATTGCCTGGGGGTCCCTCAAGTCTGGGTTGGGAAACGCTGCTTTACAGTACCTTCAGCCATGAAGAGCTGGGGGAGTGCAGTTGCTGAGCCCTCCCTTTGCTGTTTGCCTGCTGGATGCCAGGGAGGATGTCCCTCTGTGGTGCATGGCCCTGAGGGAGAGGGCTGATGGCGCCGGCCAGAGGCATCGTGGGCTCCTGACAGGCCAGGCTATGGTCTCTGGGATACAGGAAGCTATGCGCTGGATGGGTGGGCGTGTGCTGGCTCGGGCTGGGCAGGGTACAGTTTGAGTCGGGGTGATAATGCTTGTTGGGCAGCGGATGAACCTCGTCTTGGATGTGGCCCTGGGGCTGCTGCAGGTAAGGGCTGCTTTGGTGGTACAGCGGCCTAGGCTTCTGCTCCTCCTGGAAGTAGAGCTGTGCCTGCTGGCTGGGGTGTGCTGAACTGGCCTGCATGAACTGCTGCTGAGACATCTTACAGTTCTGACTGTAGCCTGGCAGGAACGAGGGACTCGGCATGGGCTGCTGGGCCACCAGGTGAGCCTGTGGCTGGTAGTACGCCCCCTGCTGGTAATCAAGCTGCTGCGGCTGCTGGTGGAACTGCTGGAGTGAGCGGCTGCATTCCGACACCTGCGCCTGCTGCAGCACCCCCTGCTGGATGTAGTACTCGTTCGGTTGCTGGTGTTGGTAGTCATACTGCAGCGGCTGCTGTTCATGCTCATGCATAAGCTTGGACTGCGTCTGGTCGTAACTCCTGGACACCGACAGCCCCATGGGGGGGTACCTGTGCTGCGACCCCGACGGCTGCATGCTCGCCTGCTCGAGCTGTGAGGGCTTCTGCGAGAGCAGCTGGCGCAGGGCGCTATCCGTGGGAGTGCAGATTGGGCCAGACACCAACAGCCGGGACCCCTTGTTGGCAGTGCCACCCTGGAGGATTCGCAGGTTTTGGCTGGCAAAGACCTGGTTGAAGGAATCGAGGCGTGGCAGAGCGTTGCCAGCGTGCTTGGGGGTCCCTGGCGACTCCGTCGAGGCCAGGACGCTGAAATGGTAGCCGCCGTTGCTGCTGCTTTCGCTCATTTCCAGGGCGTCACCTTGAGCGAGCGAGCCCCATAGGTTCGAGATGCTCTTCCCGTTATTGCTGCTAGGCCACGCCCCCCCGGGTTTAGAGCCTTCCACTATGGAACTGAAGTCCTGTCCAGGGGTGACGGGAGATTCCATCTGCTCCTGGAAGTACTGAGGAGAGGCCGGAGAGAGCTGAGCTGGCCCCATGGCCTGCGCTCCATAGTTCATGTTGCACACTGCCATGGAGTTGTGTGGTGGGAAATAGATGTCTTCAGGATGATTGCTTTCACACAGAGGCTGCTCTTCCATTATAATTGGCTGCTTCAAATATAGACAATTATTGCTTTAATATAAACAAAACCAATAGTACCTGTGATACAAGTAATACCTGAGACTGACCGTTTTTCAACAACACATAACATTTAACGATGAACGGTGGTCAAATTCGCTTTCAGTTTCAGGTTAGGGTTGTTTTGTGGAAAGGTACTGGCCATCCTCAAGCTGGAGCTGCTTTTGAAGGATGAGTTCTTGATTTCATCACGTCGAAACCCATTAGAGAAAGTCAGTGTATTGGGCTAACTGTCATCTTCTGGTCCTGGAGCAGCCGGTGCTTTTGCTTGGAGGTGGCCCTCTATGGTTCGCCGTGTAAACAGCTTTCCGCCTTGTCTGACACTCTGGGCGGCAACCGTGGAATCTGACACATCGTCTTCACTTTAGCTTCCCTTGCTGCACTGAGCACCTGGCAGACACACATAGACAGCGTTATTAAACACGACACATTGCCGAAAATAATGAAGAAACGGATGAACTTAATTGCACTGGAGTGTGCAAGGACGGTACCTGAATAATCATAAAAAAAAACAAAGCACATACAGAATGTACACATCGCTACAACCAGTTTTTTAAAGCAGTTTAAAAGCCATTTCAATTCAGAATTCTTTTCAAGGTGTAAGGCTTTGGAATTTAGAGTTTCTCCATGACGACTATTTAACATGTTCTGGTGTCAGTAGCTGCAACAATACCCACTGATTGATGGGGAATTGTATGCATGCAAGTATGCTGTTGCCATCCACTGGAAAAATATGCCAGTGCTGATAGTTAACAAACTGGTTGCTGGTGCAATGTAACTAAAAAGTCCCTGCATTGTAATCTTCCTATCCATCTTCAAATCACTTCTCTTGGTTAGGGTCACACACAGGCATAGTAATGATAATACTGTTTAATGACTTGTCGACCTGCTTGTGACAATAGCACCCACAGTTAAACACTGTAGTCACAGTACAAATAACTAATTTCATTGGGATACTGAGCTTGACTACTATTATACTGCTGCATCAGTTGTGAAAAAAAGACAAATAAACTTTATTAGAAGTTTACAATAAATAGGTAACCCTGACATAACCAACTCAATTATTCACATTTTGCAGCAAGCTTAAAAATAAATTTCATCGCTAAAATGAACTTTGACATAATTTTATCATGTTGAATTACCTGTTTCAGATATGACATGAAAATAAACAAATATGTAGCATATATTTCGCTCATTAATTGAAGTGTTGCTTTTCTGCTCACCCACGCAAACACTGCGTTTTCAACGCTGAAGATGTGATCCGGCCAGTCACCCTTCTTTCATTTTCCTGTCACATGACTCTAGGCAGGGGGGGTGGCGGTTGCGTGCTTGCTCTGTAATGCTCTGTTCTCCTTTAAAGGAGTGAAGAGGGAAGCCTGAGACATAACTAAATTAATGCTGGCTGCTCTTTTTACGCATAAGCCCAAAAACAGGCTTTCTGAACATTTGCACGTAATCTCATGACGTCTTGTCCTGAAGTATGTTTCTGTACCTTTTTCTTAAAAAATACATAATTTTAAATATTCTGCAAGTAGCTTCTGGGTGATTTTTAGACTGATCTGTGCAGAAGTCTATTCTACACCCCACTGCTGCTAAATATCATTCCGTTGTACTAATTTAGCAGTTTTTTCAAAACTGGAAGTTACGTAGCCGAGACCTTTATGAAAACCTCTTCTTGGGCTGTATAAATATATCTCGAAACAAAGTTAAAATAACCAGACCAAAGTATTAAAATGCTGATGTCTACTATGACTAGACATCTGCCACTAAGTTTTGCAGAAATCTGGAAAATTTTCCAGGAAAAATCAGATAATACTACAGCCGATAATATTCCCGACACCCACATAAATGGGCACAGGATATGTACGTGGTCAGTAGACCATTTAAAAGAAAAACCGCAGGGTGTTGAGCGATTGAAACAGCCAGGCATAAGCAGTGTAGGAAGGTGTTAATAGACCAAACCAAAGCAGACAGATGGTTGAACGCTTCATACAAAGTATCAAAGTGATGTCTGACAGTAAGAATGAAAACCCGCAGGCCAATCTTTAAGAAACATTAAGGTAATGGAAAAATATGACAGAAAACTGTAGTGCGGGTACCACACTACAGTACCAAACACAGCCAACTGTGGTTCGTACATGAGACTGCTTTGACACAGTTTATAGAGTGCTAAAAAATTACTGATTATTTATATGGTTGTTTGCGAATCTGCATTTCACGGTATGGTCTCAGTAAATAGACACAACCAGACAGAAAGCACTTGGGCACACTGAATTACACTGTCCTTTTTACATTAACATAGAATCAGAGGCTGGAACATAATTGGCAATTGTTCTTCAGTCACTATTGTTATGATAAGGATGAAATTATTCCAACTAAATAAAAGGATATTAAAATTCATGCATCTTCCAACTGCTCATCCAGTACAGGGTCGTCTCAGGCAGCATAGGGCACACGGAAACACCCTGGATGGGATTCCAGTCCACATCCATACATGTACACACTATGGGCAACATAGAAATCCAAGTGCAACTCATTGTGAGTCTTTAGATAGAAGAATCTGAGGTATTTGGAGGAGGAAGACGACTAAAAATAATACTTTTTTGATCCGCATGAAAATTCTGCCTAGACCGGGGGGGACCAGAGTACCCAGACATAGGGAGAGCATGCATGCAAACTCCACGCACATGCAGCCATGGTGGAGACTTGATCCCTGGTCCAGGAGGTGTGAGGCAACAGAGCTAAACACAGTGCCCCCGTGCCAAACCCAAAGCTAAAAACATGTTTTAAATATTTTTAAAATCTGGTACGTTTAATATATAGCCAAACACGCTTTTAAAATGCACATTACTGGCACAAAACCTCTATCTAGCCTACCCTACATTTTACTTCTACGAAACTCCTGGCTTCTGTAATGAGTGTGCTGGGGATGGCCCCAGCGAGATGCAAACACTGGGCTCTCACGGTGATAGCAGTGACCACAACCATGGCGCCAACAGGGCAACAGTCTCGGCTAGGAGTCGCGGTAATACGTACCCGTGACATGTGCTGCTAACGTTATCATTTTTATAAGAGACGATTCCCCCTTAAAATGTTTTCCTCGCGGTGTCTTCATCTTCATTCAGGTTAATATGATTAGCTAGCTAAGAATTAGCTAAAAGACCATAGGTCCAAGATCTGCACAAGTTGTTGGAAGACGGATGGATGGATGCAGCTAATAAGAGTATAGAATGATATAGCCCTAGGAAAAAATTCTCACACCACTCATAGATGCTGGCCTATAGGTCCATCAATGGACAGGGGCCCACCTCCATCAGAAAGCTCCTCAAAATCTATATCCTTCCGCCTTGGTCAGCAAATCAAAGCCTCTTGTGTAGCTCTTGCTCTAATACTGCTTACACTTATACCTGGCCATTCATTGGAAGCTCAACCTAGCTCCACTTATGCCTACTTGACTCCTTGACAGCATGTATGTTTGAAATGTTCTGCTATCCTCACTTGTACGTCGCTTTGGATAAGAGTGTCAGCTGAATGTGTGAAATGTAAACGTAAAATGTAATTTATGAAAAATCATTTATCCAGTCCAGGGCAGAGTGGTAGTTACTGTCCACTAATTCTTTACAAAAATGCTATTGCTGCCACTTTGAAATGTAATATTTTCCAACTTCCTTATTGCGATAAGTGTAGTAAAATTAAATGGGGGGGGGGGGGGGGTGAGTAATGGGGAAAAAAA
>JAAGVU020000172.1:0-19416 GCA_011763525.2 Mormyrus iriodes | reverse complement strand
CATAACGGGTTAGGAAAACACACTTTGTACCCAGGAACAAAATAAAAATAAAAATTTGTTACATAGTGTAATCAGAGTAGGCTTAGAGGTACCGACTGAGCTCCTGGATGGTGCGCTCAGCCTGCCTGTCGCTCTCAGGGTGATAATTTAAGGTGAGAGTGCCCATCAAGCGTCATCAAGCATGATTGACAAAAAGTACCAGTCTTCCATTATATGTGTACTTCACATGTAAAGCTTTAGGCAATGGCAAGCATTTTCACACAGGCTAAGTAGCTGAACCTTATTATCATATAACCCATTATAATATCTGTCAAGGTTGTGGATGCAATAAGTTAGTGTTTTTTGACTAAGTTCAGAATCCACAGTAAGTAACACTACCATTTGCATATATATGACGATAATTTGCTTTAATGCATTTAATCCTTACAGAACCACTCCATCCTAACACCGCTGAATTGGCTAACTGAACGTTACCCATTGGGGTCTGCTGCTGTTACTGAAATCATTTTTATTCACTTTTTGTCAATTGGGGCGTTTTAGGGTGTAGTGATCCTGTAGGAATATTTGTACTGGAGTATCCCAAGAAGTTCAACTTGCTAGATTTCAGCCAATAACATAAAATAATGCTTAGAGACATGAAACAGGCAATAATTTTAGGCAGTAATATCTGTCTGAGCTTAGAGTTATTGTAATGCTGTTGGACATACATTGTCAACTTTTGCACGCTCTGCCTTTACTTTTTTGTGTATACGTGAATTTGGCATCACGTTTAGCATCATTTTTTAAGTGGTGAAATACAAATCTTAAAAGGAGCACTCCACCCCAAAGCTATTTTCGGGTGGGTGTTTATAACACCAAAAAACTATTTTGTTTTCTACAACTGAATTCTTTATATTATACTAAAACATTACAAAAATCATATGAGAATATATATGGATGGTATGAATTGTTACAGCTTTTCATTTTGACTTGCAGCTTTTTATTTAGACTGTGACAACACAATATATTCTTCTTCTTCTTCTTCTTCTTATTATTATTATTATTATTATTACTTGTACTTGGATTGCAGGTTAAGTGAAATATAATTTATTTCATAATACAGGTCAAACTCTTAGCCTTTTAAACTGGTTATTTACTTTAAATGGACTGAATATTTACAGTAGTTGGTTTTCAGGGGCTATTATATGTGAAATACTATGTCCTGTCCCATAATTTCTTTTTCTGTGTTTAGGTTCAAGGTTTCGGCTGCTCTCCATGCAGTGTACTAACTACACCTGTGAAAACACAAGACAGTGACTTGTTCCTTACAGAATTGTGAGTTCACAGAAGTAGGAAACAGATGTTGCACTCTTAAGACTTCAGAAGCACAATTATGAACAGATTTGGAAGATATTTACAATGCTGATCAGGTGACAGTGTCTGAAATAAGCACCTTAGAAAGAAGACAGTTTATGTCAACAGGTGCTGGATCATCAACAGTAGCAGGATTAGACCAGACTCAGGACAATCTCGATATTGTAGATTATCAAGTACTCGAACACAAATTAGCGTTATTATTTTTATGTATGCACTCTGTCTTGCATGTATCGGTCCATGAATGATGCTAAACTGCATCCAGCCCTGCAATCAGTCGTCCAACATGCAGGGAAATAGTTTTTGGGGTTGGTGGCAGGATTGGCACTCCAGCCACAGTAAAACACCTCATGTCAGCTCAATCTAAACAGGCACGACACCCTTCTGTTATCCGCAGTAGTAGTTCTGCTGCAGCTGCCCATAGTAAGGCTGCATGCACCGTGCAGGGGATGGGGGAAAGCCTTCTGGAGCTTCATCCATGGAAGAGTCGAATCCGTCGGAGAGTTAATAGGGTCAGGCCTGCTGGGGTTCAGAGCTGGTGTGGTGCTGAGGTATCGCCTGCTGTATGGCGACACTTGGGTCTTGGTTTGAGGCAGCCCATCCGGCTAGGCACGTGGAATGTCTTGTGTCTCCGGCAAAATGACCATCTTCCTCTACTTTTGGTCTAGTCGCTCTGATGGCTGCCATACTTGGGGATTAGCTGTTGCCGTGGCGGATCGGCTCCTCGCAATGGTGACTGATGTCACCCCTTTCAACAAGTGTATTATGAGACTCAGGCTAAGGCACTCCTTATTGCCTCCATGCTCCAACCACGGTGAGTGATGTCTTGTTGAAGGAGACAATTTACTCGCAACTTCGCGCTTCTCTAAGGAGCACATAGCCACTACAGATGCCAGCAATTTTAAGAACACCAGAAGAGCATGATTTCTCACACCATCTAGGACCAACACAGGTTCTAGATGGTGAGAAAAATGAGTGTGTTAGTATGCCCAAAAGAATTAATATCAAAAGGTTTCTTTACATTTGATGCACTGAATCACAGTATAAAGTCTTTTCCTTACAAAGACTCAGGCAAAGCTAGTAAACCTCACATAATTCCAGCTTTTCTAAAGGAACAATAGGTGACCATGAAAACTGGACATTGTTGAGGTTGCTGCCCCTCATGGTTGGAAGTCTTGTCACAAAAAAATTAACCAGCATGGGAGGTTGCAATGGACCTCAAAGATATTGTTGTGGTGATTGTAGCCACAAAGGTAACAGATGAAGCCATAGATTATTTGCAGACCAAAATAGCTGATCACCATAAATTAATGAGTGAGACCTTTGGCTCAGACTGTTTGCATCCAAAGCATCACTTTGTGCAGCACTACCTGAATTTGATATAGTGCATTGGACCATTAGTGGAATTATGGACAATGTGTTTTGACGGCAGCCTACAACACCCATAATTTCTAGAACATTTTGCATAGTCTTGCAAATAAACACTAGTTAATGATCACCTACCACTGTAGTGGCTCAAATCTCTTCAAATCCCAGTTGTGTGTGTAGACGATGAAGGTCTTTCAGATTAAATGTTTGGATGCAGCTTGGAGGGTTGCTCTTGAAGCTAAGTATCTTCATCAGAGCACAGTATCACTTACCACTGATGTTGAGCTGCAAGGGATTGTGTCTTCAGGGCATTGTAGAGGATTGCCAGAGTTATATAAACGTCTGAGGATTATTGCTGAACAGAACATAGTATTCTGTGCAAAAATTTGCCATCCTGGTACATAGAACATCTAAAGTGATATGAGTTCAGTGAAGACAGCTACGCTGAAATAGAAATTTTGATATCAGATGCTTAAACGATTGTCATTCTTTGGCAGCATACACTGTTGCGTGAATGTTATGGTATCCCAAACATTTCTTGCTCTCTTAATCTGTTATGTACAGTAGAGTAAAGCTTTATTACCAATGATATTTTTTTCTTTGGTGTGTTAACATTTGTGTTAGATTGGTAGCATTTACACATAAAAAACATTCTGCACATGGAATAGGAAACAATGCCACTTGCAGCTTCTTTTTGTTTTTTTCTGATATGTTTTGCAGACAATGCTATGTGTTGCAGTCTCTCCATCCAACATCATATATGGCTGGCTGCCTGACAAGTGGACCATCTTAAATATCTGCAAGAAAAACTTGGACTTGTTACAGGCTTTATGCTGCAGTATGAAGACCCAGAATTTGGGAACAAACTATGTAATTTAACTGATATCTCAGTTCCCCCCAGAAAGGGCAACATTAAAAGTTCTCTGTGGTGCATGTCTAGAACATGAATAGTCACTGCAGTCATTACTTGATATTGCATTAGTCTCAGCTTCATCTGATTCATACATAGAAATTAACTTCACTAGCGAGGAAAAAGTCTAAATGGCTATTTCCAATTCCCATTCCAAATTTTTCTTATGTGGAACTATAACTGCGGAAAGGCAATGAGGTGCATAAGGAGAAGACATCTTCACTAAATCTCAAACGGTACATTAAAGGCGAAATTCTGGACAAAGCTGTATTTGCTGCAACTGCCGATCCAGAAAAGCATGAGATTAATGTCATGGTGGGGTGGCGTGGCGCACATGGAATGAAGGTGACAATCCACTTATGGCTCCAAGAAATACAGGATTTATTAACAAAACAATGCAAAAACAAAGGACCAAGAGGGGTGATAAACGGACAGGGAAACACTGAGCTGAATAACTAAATAAGATTTAACCAGGACACTGAACTAACCACAGAAGTCCAAAGAACAGGTAAGGAACAGAGCAAGACAAGGAACAGAACAATAAACTGAAACAGGCAATGCAGCACATCACGAACTCCTAAACTTACTCACAAAGGTTCTGATACAATCACACAGTGGGGGAGATGAATTAAGGCAGGAACTTAAATGCACACAGAAAGCCAGGGAAAACAAGGGACAGGTGTAACTCATTTTACCAATGAAGGGAGGTGCAGGAACAATGAGAAACAGGTGGAAACAGTAACACAAAATGAACACAGAACTAAGGGACATATCAAACACTGATGACTAAGAATACACAGCGAACACTAGGGTAACGGAGAGACTAGGACCATAAGAATACACAGAAATAATAAAACATAGCAGAAACAGGGGAAATCCAAAAATAGCAAAATACACCGAGAAATACACACTTGCAAAACAAAAAACCAAGTAAACATAGAACAGGTGAGACTGGCCTTCAGCCAGCCACAAACCCACAACCAGAGGGTACAGCCTCCAAGCCACACATTCAACCCACTGAGCTACACAGAAGTCCAGAGAGAGAGAGCAGCATTGACATAGTGGGGATTTAGGACTAAGACTAAGGAGGGAATGGGATGGCCAGCAACACCTGTTGGCCAAACGGGGACTGAACATAAAGGACAGAGGGGGAAAGGTCTCAAAGGGCGGGGTCAGAAGGGCACTGACCCTGACGATTATATTGCATCAGAACTTATCCTTAAACACCTAGACTATATTGTGATGCCTGCCTTTACACACACATGACCTTTAATGACATCTCATTCTTAATAGGCTTTAATATGGAGTTGGCCCACCCTTTGTAGCTATAACAGCTTCAACTCTTCTGGGAAGGCTTTCCACAAGGTGTTGGAGTGTGTTTATGGGAATTTTTTACCATTCTTCCAGCAGAGCATTTGTGAGGTCAGGCACTTATGTTGGACGAGAAGGCCTGGCTCGCAGTCTCTGCTCTAATCCATCCCAAAGGTGTTCTATTGGGTTGAGGTCAGGGCTCTGTGCAGGCCAATCAAGTTCCTCCACACCACACTTACTCATCCATGTCTTTATAGATCTTGCTTTGTGCATTGGTGCATAGTCATGTTGGAATAGGAAAGGGCTATCCCCAAACTGCTCCCA
Source organism: Mormyrus iriodes (assembly GCA_011763525.2). NCBI lineage: Eukaryota > Metazoa > Chordata > Actinopteri > Osteoglossiformes > Mormyridae > Mormyrus > Mormyrus iriodes. The sequence goes on along the minus strand of JAAGVU020000172.1, from coordinate 14,150 downwards.
CAAAGTTGGGAAAATAAAGTTGTCCAAAATGGCTTCGTATGCTGAGGCATTAAGAAAGTTTCTTTCACTGGAACTAAGGGGCCAAGCCCAACCCCTGAAAAATAACCCCACACCATAATCCCCCCTCCACCAAACTTTACACTTGGCACAATGCAGTCAGGCATTTCCATTCTCCTGGCAACCGCCAAACCCAGACTCGTCCATCAGATTGCCAGACAGAGAAGCATGATTTGTCACTCCAGAGAACACGTCTCTACTGCTCCAAAATCCAGTAGTGGTGTGCTTTATACCACTGCATCCGACACTTTGCATCGCACTTGGTGATGTAAGGCTTGGATGCAGCCGCTCAGCCATTGAAATCCATTCCATGAAGCTCTCTACGCACTGTTCTTCAGCTAATCTGAAGGCCACACAACGTTTGGAGGTCTGTAGCTATTGACACTGCAGAAAGTTGTGCTTCAGCATACGCTGTCCCTGCTCTGTGATTTTACGTTGCCTACCACTTTGTGGCTGAATTGCGGTTGTTCCCAATTGCTTCCACTTTGTTATAATACCATTAACAGTTGACTGTGGAATACTTAGTAGCGAGGAAATTTTATGAATGGGCTTATTGCACAGGTGGCATCCTATCACGGTATCACACTTGAATTCACTGGCGTCCTGAGAGTGACCCATTCTTTCACAAATGTTTGTAGAAGCAGTCTGCATGCCTAGGTGCTTGATTTTATACACCTGTGGCCATAGAAGTGATTGGAACACCTGAATTCAATGATTTGGAGGGGTGTCCCAAGACTTTTGGCAATATAGTCTATGTCTTTGTGAGCCAGATGCAGGAGAAGGGTGGCATAATTGGAAAATGAGTATCACTTTCAAGGTTGGAAACTGCACGCAAAAGTACAAACAGCTGGCTGTGAAGAAGTTAAAGTGAATGAGAACTGGGCTGCCTCTCAAGTTGACAATTGCTCTTGAAAAAAACCTAGAGTGCTGAGGTGAACTTCTTGCCAGATCATCCAAGTGGAAAAAATCAGGATAGCCTGGAACAAGAAAGAGTACCACAGTGGGGTTTATTGTGGAAGGATCACACTGGAGAGATGAACAGGCTACAATGACCGGACCAGGGAGCACAGGACTAGGGAACTCTAATACACTGGAAAGAGATAGGAATGAACGAGGGGCACCTGTGGCTGGTTAACAAGGGAGGCAGGAATACGAGGTAACACCAACAAGCTACAGGCGTGGCTGATTAGCAGCCCCGCCCGTGGGAAACACTGGGAGCAGACTTGTAGGGCGGGGCTGGACCTGACAGGACCCCCCCCCCCCCAAAGACGCACACTACGGGTGAGCCACCCTAACCGAGGGGGGAGCAAAGGACACGACGGGTGCATGGGGTCAGGACATGGGGTGAGGCCAGGGACATCGGACCAGGGCAGGACAGCAGACACTGGACGGGAGACCTAGGGAGACAACAGGAACAGAACCAAACTGGGGCACACCACATAGGGAACCAGACCAAACAGTATGTGTACCAAGGGACAAATAGACATGGGGCAAGGGACCATAGGGAGGACAGACGGAACTGACAGAAGAGGAAACCACCAGGACAGGGACTGACTAACCTGTGGGGACCACAGGGGCACAAACCAGGGCAATGGACAGGACGGGAAGAGACTGGGGCAATACCAGGACCAGATGGGGGGAAAAAACAGAGAACAGAAGAGGGAACCCTTAACAAAGACTGGAGAGACGGACAGACATGGCCAGACACTTCAACAGAGGGAGAACTAAGACAGACAGGGTGAGCACGAGTAACCAGGACAGGAACACCAACTGAGGGAACAGGCTCAGGGGACCAAGGGGCAATAGAGATGGGACAGAACATGTAGACAGAGGGGTAAGACCAGGGGCAAAAATGTCAGGGGCAGAAGGCGGAACACAGGGAGCAAAGGTTAGTCAGTTTTATTTGTTAATGTAAACAATTGCTTTGGTGTTCTTGTTTTACTTGTATTCACATGAGAAAGATTTTTAAATGTCTCAACATAATGTAGTACACAGCACAACATACATTTGAATAAAACATTCCTTACTGCACTGAACACACCAAGACTTCTGAAATTGTACAGAGCCAAAAAGGGAGTGTTTGGAGAGAAAATGCAGCCTCTACTGCACAAGCTTGAATTAGAATATGCTACTTTGACTTGACATGTTTTATTTCATTCTAAGAGTCTGTGAGTAATTGACAAAATAATGCAGACATGGATAAAATGGAATTAACACAATTTTTAAAGAGTTTGTAATTTTTCTGAACATGCATTTTTTCAAGAAGTTCCATTTCATTTCTTTCAAAATGTTTTATTTCAGACCTCTGACATCATGGCACACAGGAAATCATCTGTTATTCAAGGTTTGCCACTGTTTTTAAGAGACAGTGATCCTAAAGACTAGTGCCTGGATTTATAAAGCTTCTCTGAATAGGGAAACGGTCCTATGTGGCTCAAAATTCTCAGTGACATAATTTTAGTCCTACTTTTGGAGAGGACAGTCAGTTCATTCATCAAGAAGTAGTTAGGTCTCCCTTGGTGCTTCAGCAATTTCGGCTTGTATGGACATGGTGCAGTGGAACTGCCTGTCTCAAGCCTCACGGAGGACTATAAATGCTAATGCAAAGTAAGGCTGGACATAATTCTGACAGAGTCTCAAGATGTTACAATATGGGCAGCTGCTCCCAGACAGGCAACAGGGACGCTGTACAGCTAGCAAAATCTGTTCTCAGGCATAGGGACATTGTACGACAGGTGCAGCAAGGAAGAGGTGGGTTTGGACTAGGCACAAGTTGACCCATATGGCATGGGAGCAGCAGAAAGAGGAGGCAGTGAGATGTGCAAGGGAAATCTCACAGTCCAAACAGGGTCAGTGGACTAACTAGGAAAACCTGGAGCATCGGAAGCTCACCTGAAAGGATCTGTGGGAGATGGAAGGAAGCCAAATCAGCTTCATCATCAGAGGCACCTGCAATGTTCTTCCAACAGCCATGTATCTACATCAGTGGGTTGGAGAAGATCCTTCATGATCTCTCTGCCAAACCCCAGCAATATTAAGGCATATCCTCACTGGCTGTAGTTCGTCCCAAGGTCGCTACTCCTGGTGGCACAACAAGGTTCAACAACAACTGGTAATTATCCTGGAAGAAAGGAGATCTACCACCAAAGTCCTCCCTTCCCTGATCACTGAAATTGCAAGCACCATCCCCTTCAAATGAGCAGGACAACCTCTACCAAAACTGTCTACGAGAATGGAATTGACCCTCCTGGACACTAACCAGGACTGGAAAATGCTGGTTGATCTAAATCAGAAGCTTATTTTTCCACCAGAAATGATCACATCCAGTCATAGGCCCAACCTGTCTTCCACTGATTTCGTGATATAACATAGGATAGGATAGGATAGGATAGGATAAGATAATGGAGTAGGATAGGATAGGATAGGATAGGATAGGATAATGGAGTAGGATAGGATAGGATAGGATAGGATAGGATAAGATAATGGAGTAGGATAATGTCATTTATCTTGGCATTTCTTTGGTCCTTGGTCCATTTACTTCTCTTTTGCCAATTTAAAAGATATTCCTTTCTCCAGCTAACCCAAAATTCATGGGCCAGAAGATGAACTCTTTTCCATCTCTTCTGAAGGTAAAGATCCTCTCTTACAAATTCTCCAAGTGGTGGTGCGAAGATTTTAGATTTCATCGTCAGTAAGTGATTCAGCATTAAGGGTTCCGGTCCTTTAAGATCATTAAGGTGTTCTGTTGTTAATGGTCGACTGTTCACGATGGTCACCATTTCATACTTGAATGTACTTAATGAAGAGCTGTCCAGCCTTCTGGTGGACGGATTGAAGTTAGGATGTTCCTTACAGTCTGCATCTGCCTTTCCCAGACACCGCCCATATGACTGGAAGCAGGTTAGTTCATAACAAAGTTGTATCTCAACTCCTTTATACATTCTGGTTTCATTCCCTTTGTCAATTCCAAGAATTCCTTCCTTGCACTTAAGAAGTTGGTGCCTTGGTTGCTTTGGAGTTGATTTAGATTGTCACAAATAGCGATCAAGCAATGAAGTGTTTTCAGTACTAAGGTCATCCAATACTTCAAGATGGACAGTCCTCGAACACATGTAGGTGAATAAAAACCCGTATCTCTTCAGCTCCTTTCTCCCACCCTTAACATAAAATGGCTCGAAGCAGTCCATTCCACTGTGAGTGAACGGAGGGGTGCTACATCCTAGGATTCCCTTGCTTTAGAGATTTAATCTCTGAACACTTCCTTTTGAACCATTTGAATTATGAATTACTCAGCATCCTTTCTTTATTCAAGTGTAGTGAATTAATTGGATTTTTGTTTTAATGAGTTTATTTTTTTCTGTCAGAGCGATCATTTCTTTTATTTGGTTTCTAAAGACAAAATGGACTTCAGACTTCAGCTTGTGAGGTAGTCCGATGCTTAGCAGAACTTGCTTCAAGATAATATGGCAACTCACACATATTTCATCTTCATAGTCATTGCTGGAATTGTCGTAGTCAACAATGTTCCAACCCAACACAGATTTCAATGCAAATAGCTGGTCTTCTTTGCCACTGATGACACCTCTGGGAAGTAAGGTTTGGAGACAATTTTGACTAATTAACAATCCTACTTCACAGACAAATTCAGGAGATATTTCATCAGCTACATGTTATAGATGAGGCCAGGATCGCACAGTTTCACTTGCGGGTATGAAATCTATTTGTAGGTATGTAATCTCTTGTAAGAGTGTTTGGGAGCTTGATTGTTATTTCAGATTTGATGCCTCTCCACTATGTCCTTAAGGATGAATGTAGCATCGCTCTGGCTATCAAGCAGGGCATACACTAGAATTTCCTTGTCTGGCTCAGCCACTGTTAAAACTTAAACTGGAACAAAAGATGATGTATAGGTGCTGCTCCTTTCTTGAAAGACTCCGTTGGAGGTTGCTTGCTTAGAGTCTTGCTTTGTTGATGGTTCAGATCTTCTTTCTCTAGTCTCTTAGTTCTTCATCGATCGTTCTTGATAGGTTCTTAATCCTTGCTCTTTATTCTTCTTCTCATGATCCTGATTTAGACATGTGGGGTGATGTCTTTTACATTTTCACATATACTTCTGGTTGAGCAACTTTTGGAGTTATGCCTAACCTTAAGACAGCAAAAACACAGCCTTTCCATTTGTATAAACTTAACTCTTTCTCCTAGAGCTGGGCGATTATGGCCTAAAAATAAATTCTCCGATTTTTTCACAATAAATCCGATTTTCAATTTTAATCGATTTTCCCCTCCCCTACTCAAAATCAAACTACAGATGATAAATAAATGGTTCATACAAGTTTTAACTTTATTATGTTTTTTTTTTACTTTAGGGTTAAAGCGCAATCTGACAATCCAAAAAAGATGCTTGTAAGTGAGATGGCAGACCACGCCATTGTAAACACTTTTAGAAACTTGTAAAAACTTTTAGAACACTTTCTCTACAGCTTATTTTCAAACTAGCAACAACGCAATACACCCTCAAACTTATAAATAAAAGTAATAAGTAATAATAATTAAAAAAAACTGCACTTCTCCCACTCCGCTGCGTGCCTCTGCTTTAGGTGCTGGAATAAATTTGTCGTGCTGTTTCCTTTGGTTGCAACAGTTTTTAAACAGACTTTGCAACGTGGACTTGTTTGGTCTTTGTCCGACGGCACAAAACCGAAAAAATTCCATAATACAGGTGTAGCAACACCTTTCTTGGGCACAAGCTCCAGCTTTCCCCCTGTCCTCGCCATGTTTGTGAATCTGCTACAGTGTTTGGGTACGCCGCGCTAATTTACCCGTGTAGCATTAGTTCCGCTTTTGGCGCTCACGTGTAAAATAAGTAATAAAATCGATTTTCATAAAAACACATCGTCCTGAACTGTAAATTCGAATTAATCGATAAAATCGATGTATCGCCCACCTCTACTTTCTCTGATTGGCCAACTCATAATCACAACTCATAATCCTGCAACATTTATGGAGCGTGTGGCTTTGTCTCTTGCAAAAAATGCACATGATGCATGTCTTCTCAGAGGAACTAGTGGTTCAGTTCCAATGAGAACTCAAATTTGGTAATTTTGCTGCAATCCTTTGGTTTTCAATATAGTCATTTAGAGCTTATAATGGCATGGCTCAGCACTGCTCAGAAAATCTACAAATTCACCTAGATCATTACTGTCTTTGGGGCCAGTCTTATACCATAACTGTATTTTGTCACAATAAAACTTGCCAGTTACAAATCAATTCAATTCATTTCATTTTTATGTAGCATCTTTTGCCCCAAAACGCTTTACATGATATTTGAGTTTATAGGAATAAAATAGGAAAAAGGAAAGACAAGGAATATAACTAAAGAAAGAAGAAAGGCCAAATGACAATGGAGGAGAGGAACCAAGAACTCCCAAGTAAGAAGAAAAAAAACCTTTGGGGGTCCAAGGTCAACTGGCTGCCCAACTCCCCTGGCCATGCTAACATTATTGCACAGACAAGAGTGGGCTTGCTTGCTAAAAGCAAGGTGCAGGCTGTGATTATGGTCATGCCAATGTCCAACAATGAGTTTGTTCTCTATGCTGGCCTGTGTAGGGTGGCAGATTGGAGGCTGCACCTACGATGTTACAGTTCATAAGTCACATCCAAGATGTCACCCATCCATGGGACTGAACCAGGACTCAAACTCAGATGGTGCCCTCCCCGGGCACCAACCAGACATGTGGGAAGGCAGAGAGCATGAATGATCAGAACACACATTGACACATTAATGGACAAGCATATTACATAAAAATGGCATGTACAGCAGCACCAGCAGCCATAGTTACGGTTTGTTATAAGTTAAGCTGTGGGTAAGCTAAACTGAAATAATAGGTCCTCAGTCAAGATTTAAAGACTGAGACCAATTCAGAATCCCGAACATAGCTTGGTAAACTATTCCACAATATAGGGGCCCTGTAGCAGAATGCTTTACCACCAACTGTCACTTTATTTATATGTGGAATGACAAGGAATCCTACATTCTGTGATCTGAGGGGATGATGTGGCTTGTAAACTTCAAGTGACTCTGTCAGGTAGGCAGGTGCTAGACCTTTAAGTGCCTTATATGTAAGCAGGAGAACTTTGAAGTCCTGAACCTAACAGGAAGCCAATGCAAGGATCTAAGAACAGGGGTTATGTGTTCAAACTACAAATAGATTGCTGAATCTTTCATCAAGTATGTCCCAAGCAGCATGGTAAGCAGTTTCTGTTCCAACTAGAAAATGTCCTTCAATTGCTCTTTCTGCTGGACCACCAACATACTTAGGCAAAAAAAGGGGTTTTCTTGAGTTGGAAGGTTCTTGCAAATTAGTCAATTAGTGCCTGGAAAGACAGCTTCCAGTCATTGTATTAGAGGGGGTCTCCTACGTAAACAGCAGGTTCTGGGATTGGAATACGATTGGCTGTAATTGCTTTAGCTGGTGTTTTCACAACGTCATTAGAAGATTCATGAAAGGTAGCGAATGTGGTTGGCTGTGAGGCAAGTGTTTGTATAAATCTGTTTTTCTGTGGGGAGGAAACAGAGGTGAACATCGGGGAATACAGGAAAGAAACTTGGGTGGGCATAACTGGTTGAGGGAGAGAGACTGGGAAGCTTGGTTGAGGAGGATAAACTTCACAGCTATGTTGGGGGGGAGAAGCAGACAAGCATTCTTCCTCGTCACTGATATTGCTTTCTGCATACACTTGTAGCCTTGCTTGTGCCACATTGTGCCTTTTATAAATTAAGCTTTTTCTCACCTTCTCTCTCAGCCATTAACCTTTGATCCTCCACCACAAGGTTTTGAATTTCCTCTTCATATTGATGTAGTGCCTTCATTATTTTGATTACCTCTTGAGTTACAAGACCAGCTTTTAAGCACAAATAAGATACGGCACTGTTGAAACTTTAGCTGCAGTTTACAAGTACTTGTGCTATTTCCAAGACCAAAAATTCAAGGCTGTTGCTTGTTTAGCCTTTACTTGTCTGCTTGTTCATTTATTCAAATGATACCGTTCCATAGTTGGTACTTCCCTTAGCTAACGTTCAGCGTCTCTGTCTCACTCGCTGGCTCGCCAACTTCTGCACTCTGCATGCGACTTTGCTGACTTCCTCTCAGAGCCTTCACCGAAGCAGTGAAGTGTTCTACCATGCCTCTCTTAGTCACAGCGCGAGGATCCAAGTTTCTTGAGCACAAATGTTTATTACAGTACACTTAGCACTGATATAAACACCATAGAACTAGACAGGACAAATACAAAAGCAAATACATCGTTTACACATTCACTAACAATAAGATACATAGGACGATGAAACAGAAAATGCAACAACATACCACCTTTGCCTGCTTATGAGCTGTCAATTCTGAATGTCATTGCTTAGATGGTCTCTTTCAAAAAACCCTTGCATTGGGCAAACCTGTACAGCTGCTCCTACTGACTTATTGCTCTCCCACCAGTATACAGGAAATGAAACATAAAATATGTATATGCAACAGGCAAAATATAGCCAAAAAAGGAAACGAACCTTAATCTAAAAAAAAAAAACTGTTTTACATTCCAAATGTAAATAATATTAAACATAACTTAGCATTACAAAGAAAATTAGTCAGAGACAAAATCTATTGAAAAACAAACACTGTGATGCCACCCAATGGTGATAAAACTAAATCACAATTAAAAGAAAGTTTTTACAACTGTCAGAACATTAATATTTCACTAGGATTTATAAAGTTTGTCTTTGTATTTAGTTAAGAGACATTTTAAACATTTTTTTCTTCATGTTTTAATGTGAAATTTTAAGTTGAAACTTAAAAGTCAGACTTATTCAAAAATGCAAATGCAGAATGTTGCTTTTATTTTATAAGTTGGGGGAAACCTGATTTTTTTTCAAGTGAGGAAGAAATCCTATTCCATTGAATTCAATGTTCTTCAAATTCAGAATTGAGACAGTCTAGCAACATGTTTAGAAGCTGTATGGACCTGAGGAATCATGCATTTTTTGCTACGAACATAACCTTAAATCCTGGGTACGTCTAGTTCCTTGTAATGACTGATGCATTTGGATCTACCAAACAAAAAAAAAGACATTGGCATCACCAACACCACATTTGTTTCTCTTGCTGACAAATAATGTCAGTGCCTCTGCCATGTTTGGTGTAAGTAGTACAGCAAGCTTTTGGCCCCTTTTTCTCAATTTAGCTAAATTGATTACAGAGTCTCTGTACTTTGTTTAAACTTGTGTAAACTTTGTTAACCCCATAGCTTCATCTTTGGGGAGGTGTGTCTGGTTTCTTTCATGAAAATTTTTAACTGCTTTAACTGAACTCTAGACATTTATTCTGCCTGCCTTCTGTTAAACACAAGTATTTGTGCTAATGTGCTTTCAGCAAGATCAGCATAGTTCTGGAGTCATGTTTCTTTCTTTAAGTGGCAAATTAAAGAAAGCTGCTACTTCAAAGTGTGAAGTGATGGAGCAGTTGAACATCCTGAGTAAACGGTAATGTAGATGGCTTGCTATACTTTGTTTCACTAAGAGTGATCTGGGCAATTTGTAGCTCATGGGAGTTTTACCTACACAAAAATGTTCTGAGGACAGAAGGAAAAATGATTGATTAAGAGAGATAAAGAATCAGATTATAGAGGAGGTAGGTCCAATCAACTAGAGGAGGCAGGACCAAGACATCTGATTGGTTGGTCCTGCCTCCTCTAGTTGCTTAGACCCATCTCCTCTACAATCAATGTCAAATTTATGGTACGCATCTGTCTGTACAATGAAGGGCAGAGATAGGCCATAGAAAAGTCTGGGCTCTGAAAAACAGGGTCAACACATAAACATTCCGACAAATGATTTAAACCATCAACACATTCTTTTGTCCATTTTAACTTTATTTGGTGCGAACTTGTAGGTGAGTACACCAGTACCAACCGACCAAACCCCCTTCTTTGTAGTGGGAGAAGGTCACAATGTTATGGTGTCCACTTTATACACCTCAGGGTGTATCAACCCTCCACCCAAAGTGTAGCCCAGGTAACACACCTGTCTTAGCCAGGTGGCATTTGGCTCCATTTTCCACAAGCCCAGCATGGTGAATGCTCTTTAAGGATTTCCCTAGTTAATTTGTTATTTAATTATTTTAATTTAGTTCACTCATTTATAGCTTTTATATTTCTATTTTTATTTTATATTTCTTTGTCCTTGCTACTTGCTTCCTTACATCATGTTCATGACCTCATACAAGTCACTCTCACCAAGGCCATCTGACCCTCCGGTTCCAGTAGTCTGTACAAAGACCATAGATACAGTGCCCTCCACTATTATTGGCACCCCTTGTAAAAATTAGTAAGAAGGGTTAGAAAAACATCACTGTTTGCTGAATTACCTTCATCTTGCACAAATAAACGAGAAAAATATGACTTTTCGTTGAAACAAGTTTATTCAAAGAAAAAAAAATCCCTCATCAAGAAATAAATATTCTTAACAAAAACACATGCGCCACGATTGTTGGCACTCCTGCATTTAATACTTTGTACAACATCCCTTTGCCAATACAACAGCATGGAGTCTTCTCTTATAACCTTTTATATGGTTGTAGAACAGAGAGCATGACATCTGAGACCCTTCTTCTTCTTCACATAATCCCTCCAGGTCATCCAGGGTCATAGGTCCTCCCTGTGCACTCTCCTCTTCAGCTGACTCCACAGGTTCTCAATAGGGTTCAGGTTAGGGGACTGAGATGGCCATGGCAGGACCTTGATTTTGTGGTCAGTTAACCATGGGCAGGGTTGATTTGGACATGTATTTTGGATCATTATCCTGCTGGAAGATCCAATGACGGTCCAGGTTTAGTTTCCTGGTCGGAGGCAGCCAGGTTTTGATTTAAAATCTCCTAGTATTTCATGGAATCTATGATGCCATGTACCCTAACAATGTTTCCAGGACCTGTGTAGGAAAAACAGCCCCACAATATCACAGGACTTCCACCATATTTGACAGCTGGGAAAAGGTTCTTTTCATTATAGCCATCATTCTTTTTACACCAAACCCACTTTTAGTGTTTATAGCCAAAAAGTTTAATTTTTGATCATTAGACAATAGAACACAGTTCTAGTCAAAGCTGTAGTAACGTTTAACAAACTCGAGGCCCTTATGTTTGTGTATAACTGACAGAAAAGGCTTTTTTATTGGAATACCTTCCAAATAATCTGTTGGCATGGAGATGCCGTCTGATGGTGGTTCTAGAGACTTGATTACCCCAGGATTTTAATTTTTCTTGCAATTCCCCAACAGTGATTCTTGGAGGTATTTTTGCCTCCCTTACCATCCTTCTCACTGTACGTGGGGGTAAAATACACTTGGGTCCTCCTTCCAGGCAAGTTTATCACAGTTCCAGTTGATGACCACTTTTTTATTATTGCCCTAACTGTAGAAATGGGGATTTTCAGGCGAGTAGCCATTTTTTCTAATAACCATTCCCTGAGTTATGTTTGGGGTAGATGAACCTACCCTGGATTGATCTGAAGTCCACTTTTTTGAGTGGATCATGTGATGGGGCTCATGCTAAGGTGCGTGTTGCCTAGTTACAGCAGGAGGTGCAGGAAAAAGTGGAAGAGCAGGAGAGGGAACTCTGGGTGGCCATCCAGAAAATGGAACTTGAGGCCAAAAAGGAGATAAGGCTATGGGAGCTGGAGGCAATGAATATTGCATCTGCTTCGGGCCCTCGACGTGAGGCTCCTAGGCCTGTTATTCCAGACCTCTACCGTGGTTGTTGCTTTACCGTGCTCGCCTGCCTGCCATGCCCATGTTTGATTTAAGCTACGGTCCCACAGTTTAGGGAGGCTGAGGTTGATCCATATTTTGGTGTGTTTGAGCATATTGCTATGACACTTGAATGCCCCCGGGAAGTGTCACGTGAATACGCCTAAGACTTATCACTGCTGCAAGGATACTGTTAACGGTGCTTTGCCAATGGACTCTGTGAGGTTGAGTGTTTCGATCGGCGTTGTAGTGCCGATGGGTACTGAGGGGAATGACACTGATGAGAATGGGTTAAGATGCACTAGCCTTCCCTCACCTAGTGTCAGGTTGACTGGCTGGTCCCTCTGACTTCATCTGCATCAGACCTTTCTAGTTTCATTACACCTGAAAACTTCCTGCAATATACAGTGATGCTTTTCGCCTTCATAATGCGCCTGCTGCATTTCAGTGTTTGGTGAATACAGTACTTTCCAATGTACCAAAATGTTTGGCATACCTGGATAACCCTATTGTGTACTCTCTGATTGTTACAGTCACATGCACATGTTGAGGGAGGTTTGAAATGGCTGAAAGGTGCTTCTCTGATGCTTAATCTCACTAAATGTGAATTTGCCAAGGCGACGGTTACTCATTTGGGGCATCAGGTTGGACGGGGACAGGTGCATCTCATTCAGCCTAAGATGACAGCCATCTTCACTTTCCCCATGCCTGCCACCCATCGTGAGTCATGCTGTTTCCTTGGTATGGCAGCTTATTATCGAAGTTTATGTAAGAACTCCTCATTGGTAGTGGCAACACTGACTGCTTTGCTCAGTACATCTGGTAACTTTGTTTGGAACGATGACTGCCAAAATGCATTCAACTATGTTAAGGCCCTGCTTAGTAATGAACATGTACTGGTTGCTCCTAACTTCTTCATGTCCTTTAAACTAAAGGTTGACACAATTACTCTGAGTGCTGAGGCTGTTCTATTGCAGAAAGACAAAAGTGGAGTGGACCATCCAGTGTGGTATTTTTCTTGGAAGTTCCATCACCATCAGCGTAACTATTCAGTGATTGAAAAAGAAACTATTGCTTCATTGTAAGCTTTGCAAGATTTTGAAGTTTACATTGGTTCCACCCACCTTCCTGTTGTATATATTCATCACAATCCGCTTGTTTTTCTGTCCCAGATGCACAATCGGAGACTTCTGCGTTGGTCATTACTCACACAGAACTACCACCTTGATATCAGGCACAAGAAACGGTCTGATAGCATCATTGCTGATGCCTTGTCTAGAGTGTGAAGAACTGTTTCTTCTGCCATATGCACAAACATGTTTGCTCGGTTGTAGGAGAGGGCGTGTTACATTCCAGAACGTAAAGAAGAGTGCAGCATGTCTGGTATTGCAGAGGTTGGGTGTTGCCAGTTGTGTTTTTCAGGTTGTGAGAGGGAAACCGGAACATGGATCAACCAATCCGGAGGGATTGGTTTTGACAAGCTGGTCGGGGCTTCCTGTATATCACCGACACTTGGAGGTGACCAACTTTCTCATGCTGTCGTCCTTGCATCCTTTGCTGACTTTTGAACCCGTATTTCCTAACCCAGTAAAATCCCACTGCCATTACTTATGTATCACGTTGTGCTCTATATTTTGTGATTTGTGAATGCCTTATTACTCCCTAAGGTTGGGGATGAAAATTTTGATGCGCATGCACCTACAGTACCTTGTAAAAGTATTCACCCCCCTTGGCATTTTTCATGTTTTGTTGCCTCACAACCTGGAATTAAAATGTTTCTTAATCTTATTTTATGTGATGGATCTGCACAAAATAGTATAAGTTGGTGAAGTGAAATGAGAAAAAAAAGGATAAAATAAAAAACTGAAAATTGGCATGTGCATATGTCCCCTTTGCCATGAAGCCCCTAAAAAGTCCTGGTGCAGCCAGCTACCTTCAAAAGTCACATAATTAGTGAAATGAAGTCCGCCTGTGTGCAGTCTAAGTGTCATATGATCTGTCAGTATGAACACACCTTTTCTGAAAGGCCCCAGAGGCTGCAACACCACTAAGCAAGAGGCATCACACCATGAAGACCAAGGAGCTCTCCAAACAAGTCAGGGACAAAGTTATTGAGAAGTACAAGTCAGGGTTAGGTTATAAAAAAATATCCAAATCTTTGATGATCCCCCGGAGCACCATTAAATCCATCATCTTCAAATGGAAAGAACATGATACCACAACAAACCTGCCAAGAGAGGGCCGCCCATCAAAACTCACAGACTGGGCAAGGAGGGCATTAATCAGAGAGGCAGCACAGAGACCA
>JAAGVU020000171.1:0-19520 GCA_011763525.2 Mormyrus iriodes | reverse complement strand
TGACTTTCCGCTCTCCACTGTCATAATCCTGGACTTCTCTGAAGATTAGAAAAGATAAAACATCTTAGTTTAAAAAAGTAGGAATAAATAAATAAATAAATTAGCAGAATAAAGAATACGGAATACATTCATTAATAATGGCCTTTATTCTCTCCAGCAATTTCCTGCTGAGTATGAGGCTTCTGATATTGTGGTTCTGAACCAAAAGAAAGTGACCTGAAGGAGAAAACATCTATTTCTGGTGGAGTTTTCTTGCTGTACTTAACTGTGCAACAAGGGAGTCCAGAGTAAACAGAAAAAGCAAAATTCAACAAATGTCTGGATGAGTTATGAGATTTTACAGCACAGATAATGTCAGTACTAAATACACTCAGTGACAAAAGAAGTTAAGCACCCAGAAGTAATGGTCCAGTTTGGATGTAATTTGGTACATGTGCAGACCGGTGATGGGAATGTAAATAATTGGGTTTGCAAGGAGCTGGCACGTCTAGTCACCAGACACAGAGCATGCCTCTTTGACTCATTAGACAGCATTACCAGCACTTGACGGAGTTTGATATTGGTTGCATTGTGGGTTTGCATGAGACCAACATGTGGGGCATGCAGATGTCACAGTCACCCGATGTTGGAACCAATGGGCAGGTGAGGGCACCCAAACACATCATGAAGGTTCCGGTTGACCAAGACAGACCACACCAAGGGAGGATTGTTGTGTTGTGAGCCTAGCATTACAGAACCCCATGACATCTGCACTTGCCATCTGGACACAGGTATTGAATTCTCTACAACACCCCGTATCATCCCACACTGTGTTTCGACAACTGGCATCAGCAGGACTATGGGTTCACTGTCCCATGGCTAGGCTGCCGTTAACACCAGCACAGAGACATGGTTTTACCATGGATGACCATCATGTGTGCGTATGAGTTGCCGAGGGGAGAGGACCAATCCTGCCAATGTTGTGGAGAGACACACAAGTGCTGGCAGCTTGGTGTGGGGAGCCATAGGGTATGACTTCAGGTCATCTCTGATAGTGATTTGGGAGACCCTGATGGCACAGTGCTACATCAGTGACATCCTGTGTCCGCATGACTTACCCCTCCTGAGACAGCTCCCTGGTACAGTCTTTCAACAAGATAATGCCTGTCCACACTCTATGGACTGCCTGCGTCACATTGAGGTCTTCCTGTGGCCAGTCAGGTCTTTCCCCAATCGAACATGTGTGGGATCAGCTTGGACATCAACTCAGACTCAGTGCCAATCTGCAGGATCTCAAGGGCCAGTTACAACAGCTGTGGGTTGACTTGCCCAGGAGAGGATACAACAGCTGTACAACTCTCTTCCGCATCATATCGCCACATGCATCCAGGCCCAGGGGGGTGCCACACCCTACTGACATGGGACCAGCAGTGTGCCCACATCTTCCGACCTCATCAGTGTCATGAGCAGCTCACCTCGAGAGGCCTGGGTGCTGAAAAGGATGCCGACGACGACAAAGGCCACCAAATGCCACAGTGTGCTCTTCATCTCTGCAACAGCATTGTGTGAGCACAGCCTCAGATACTTGGGCTTTAAATATGAGGAAATGTATGACCACAATTCTAAGTGTACCAGTTTCATAACTGCTTAACTAATAGTGGACCTTGGTATATAATAGTATATTATAAAGATAGTATATTCTAAAAATTATACAAATGAAACTTGGCCCCAGTGGGACATTACTTAGCATACAGCAGTGAAGGAATGTAACTCTGCCTACAGGCAGACTAATTGCCTAAGGCCCCTGAATTACCTGCATTGCGGAGGAAGTACAATGATCAATTCAGGTCGAGCCATATAGTTGAATAAAGCTGCATTCCATTTGAACTCATAACTTGGAAATTCCAAGTTCCTAGTCGGAAATTTTAACCAGAACGCCCCCTGAAGTCAGAATTCCTACTTGGAAAGTCGGAAGAATTTACACAACCCCTACCTCAGAATTCAAGATGGCTGTGTCCATCATCAACAGAAGTTAAAGCTGTAGTTATATGTTGTTTATTAGCCCTTACGTCTTATTTGTAGCTCATGAAATCAGTCGTACACACAGTACTATCCGTCCACTCTCTGTGGATGTGTTGCTATGGTGTTTTTATGCGCAAAATACCGCATGATGTGTTGTTATCAACTGGTATTGCTAATAATGGCTAGCAATGAACCTGGTTAGAGCTGGGACAGAATTTCTTGCTTAGCCAGATAACTTGTCGGATTTAATGTGTGCCAGTTTAAATGCCCTTTATCTTCGTTCACATACATTTAGCCATAACTTTTTACTGAGAACTTAACGAGGCTAATGAAAATGTACAGGACTAGAAGGGAGACGTACCAAATGATGTGTGAATATTTTTATAATTACCTATATTGTGTTCACTGCTGGTCTTGAAATTGTATGTTAAGCTCAAAAACTGATAAGAAGCATCAGTATTTGTTAAACTGGCAGGCAACACCCTCAAGTGGAGGGCATGTAGTAAAACAGTCCAAATAGTTTATAAACTGTGCCCTATAGCTCACTATGTATAGCTTGTTAAAATCTTGCAGTGAGTGGAGAGTGGCAATAGCTATCTCAGGATAAAGAGTCACATCACTGGGTTTGTTTCTACTGATGTTGACAATTCCAAAGCAAAGTCATTGTTCTGATTCTTGCTTTCATGAACCACAAACTTCTCACTTCCCAAATAAACATCTCACTTCCTTGTTACCCACCGCTTACTTACCGGGTGCCGCTATCACTACGCACATGTTTGGTTTTTCCTTACCCTGTAAGTGTGAAGGACTAAAAGCTATAATGCTAAATGATGGAATAGATTTAAATTCTAATTCTTTGTCCTCCAAATGTAGGCCTCTGGTTTCATCACTCTGAGACCCAAACGTGCAACACCACACATTACCACAGGCACACAGAAAAATTCTGGGTCTGAACCGATGATCGAGAATAGCTGCTGGTCTGTACTTTTGGAGATTACGTTAATCATAATGTAAGAAGACTCTAGATCTGTCACAACGAGATAGACTGATCCCCTCCTCCTCCGTTGTCACTAACTGTTCACCGCTCCAAATATCCACTTTGCACCCTTTTAAAGTAAGTATTTCACACTCCTCATCCACCAGGCAGGTTGCACAGTGGTGCAGCTCTTCTCAGCGAGCGATCTTCATCTGCACACAGAATCCTGGGCTTCTCTCATGATCAGAATGGTGATGGGAGAGTCGCTGATGTCGTCAAAGTGTGTCCCTTCTTATGCTCCTGTACTTGGAAATCTTGAATTCAGCTGAACTGTGTAAAACTGGATGCTTAAGCCTTTATTTGAAGATGTTGTAGGCAAGTGACAGTACTTCCGCTTTATAATACTGTTAGCTATTTACAGCCAAACCAGTCACACAGCCCTTTCTGAAATTTGCACTGTTTTGTACAGCATATTTGTTCATTTGTTCATTGTCTCGTGTCTATATTTTATGAGTAAAGCCATTTTTAATGTCTCGGGCAAATGCTATTTTTTTTCACTGCCTGAACATTTTGAAATTACTATGTTGACTGGACTTTCAGTAATGTAGATGTCCAAATAAACTTTTTTTGCCTCTTTAGTTTCAACTAGAAACAACCTACATCTTCAGTTCTAATATTCGTAAAAGCTTAAGCAAATAGTGGTTATGCATATTCTTGCTTAAGCAAATTATGGTCATGGAACTTGTTTTGAGCTGGGGTAGTGTGTAGCAGGTTAGGACACCGTGCTTGTGTTTGGAAAGTCACCAAATCTGAAAAGATAAACATTTCCCAGATGTACCCAACTCATGGTTTAAAATATCCTGTTTTATGATGTGATATGCCAGGAGATTCACTAACCCACAGCATTCCAGGTACTGGGAAATAAACAAGAGGCAAAGTATGTCTCTGCTTTGTGGTTTTTAATAGTTTTGTTTCCCTAAAAGGAGATAAATTAGCACACATTTAATACTATATTCACACTGCTAAAGCAAGACCCTGTGAACTTCATGCTAATAACAGGCTAGCAGCAGAGGTGGAAAGTTCAGTTTCAGAAAGTACAAATCCAGACCAAGATTTTGTTGCAATCAATCAGTTGAGCACTCTGTGACTCTTTATGCTCAGTTGGCTGGTTGAAACAATATCATGGTCTGGATTTGTACTTTTTGAACCTGAAATTTCCACCCCTGGCTAGGAGATACGACTCAAACTCACATGTTCTAAAATACCTCTAAAATCCAATAGTGTGCGGAGGAGGGGGAGCAAGTGAGTGTAGAGTGAGGCTGGCAGACACACTGCTTATTATTCGCATTGAAAGTTAAAATGTCACTACAGGAGAGAGTTCAATCAAAACAATAACTCCCTCTTCCTGGATCCCCTGCAGTAGGTCCCCTTTCTGATGCCTGATCTTTCACTGGGGGTCCCTCAGTTAACGGCTCAGTTGTTCCCAGCAGTTCCCAATTGCGTCCACTTTGTTATAATACCACTAACAGTTGACCCTGGAATATTTAGTAGCGAGAAAATTTCACAAATGTACTTATTACACAGGTAACATCCTATCACGGTACCATGCTTACATTCACTGAGCTCCTGCAATCGACCCATTATTTCACAAATCTTTGTAGAAGCAGTCTGCATGCCTGGGTGCTTGATTTTATACACCTGTGGCCATGGAAGTGATTGGAACACCTGAATTCAATCATTTGGACTGGGGTGTCCTAATACTTTTGGCAATATAGTGTATTTTAAATAAATCCAGTCCACCATTTATCCACAATGTATAAAATTTACAAGATGAAAATAAATTGGGAAAAGTATGACTGAGGCCCACAAGCAAAGAGAAGTCTACTTGCTATGTTATAATAAAAATTGCTCGAAAGAGACAAACAGAATCAGTGTGAAAGGTGCTGGAAAGAACCTTGACAATAAGTCATAATATTTATTCAGAACTTGCACAAGATTCTGTACACAGGCCATAAAAATGTGGGAGATTTGAAGGAGGATTTGAATATGGGGGAGGAGGATTTGAATATGCCAGTTAGCCTACCTGCATGTCTTTCGACAGCAGGAGGGGCATGCAAGCTACACACAGAGAGTGGAGGTGAGGCTCAAAGGTCCCACCAAGAAGGTGGGCAGCAAGCATGCTCCACACTGAGCCAACCAGCCCCCCCAGTACGGATAAACAAGACCTGACCCCCCGCCTCGTAATGTCTGCATGGCTGCATGCTCACTTCCTGTGCCCGATCTGTGAAAAGATAGGGCAATCGAGCCTGCAATTATCTAGGAGCACATCAGGAAAGTCCCGTTCTTTCAATATAAGAAGACGTCAGCATGCTCTAATAACAGCTACACTGCAGCCTGTATACAATATTATTATTATAATGACAGTTGAACTGGTTTGCCTAGTCATTCATAATGTAGATACCATACACACAGAAAATGCAATGTTACTTTGCATGTGTCATGGGTATTGGGTGTGAACAATTTCCAGTCACTTCTGTTCTAATTAAGAGCACTTACTAATGAACTGGGGCTATGACTGTCACCAATATGTCATTTCAGTCTCCACCCTTAGAGCCCAGAGCTCCATTATATTACTTTTGATATTGTATTGTTAATTGTCTGCCTGAATTGTTTGCTGTTGTCGAAGGTTTGTTGTGTGTGATAAGGAGGAAACAGCTCTCACTTCCCATTTTTAATATTTCCTCATTTAATTCTTTTTTGCTGTGCATGTAATATTATGTGTCGGCCGAGTTTTGATTTTCAGGGGAAAAAAATTTGCAAGTTTGATCTTTTAAGACTGAATTACAAATGCAATCAGTGTGTGTTGAATGCATTGTGGTAAGTTTGGGTGAATAGCAGAGCAGTAACATTAGGGAATGCTATGGAGGGGGTTAAGCTGCCAGTCTTTGATGTTCTGTCACTTTCCAGCATATGGGGGAAGATCAGGATGTTACACAGTTGAGGGAACATTAAAGTTACAATACATTTATCTATTTAGCAGACATTTTCATCCAAAGCGATGTGCAATTGAGAAAACAGGGTCAGCCAGTCCCTGGAGCAGCTGGGGTTAAGGGCCAAACTAGCAAACCATGCTGGCGACCCTGGGATTTGTACTGGCAACCTTCCAATCACTGTTCCACAGAGTCACACATCACAGGGTTCAGTTTGGGGTAGGTTCAAAGCCAATTGGAGTGGAGGATCACTGTCTGGGTGAGTGTAGATCTGAGTGTATAGAAGATGTGGCTACAGCCAGAATGGTGGCCCATCGTTCACTTTAAGAGACGTCTCTATCATTTAAGCAATCGTTCAGACTCTTCAATGTGTCATCTATCTTTTCATCATGACAAGCTCAGAGTTTCGCTTACCGTACTCCACCCTGCAGTGTAGTGAGAAGATGCAGATCTAGGGTGACCAGACATCCTGGTTTGACTGGGATAGTCCCCGAGTCCCGAGAAATAACGGAAATATAACAATATGTAATGGTTTTAACATATGGTCCCTCTAAAATGTTTTACTGCGCAGCAAATATATTTTAATCAGCACACATATCAAACCACCAATTACACCAAAGAAAAGCAACATCCTCTATTGTTTGTCAAACACAATTGGTCATTTGTACTTCCAGACGATTTGCATTTGCATCTGACAAAAAAAACATACTAAGCAGATGGGGTTGCTAATACACACTGTGAAACTCAAAAATTAATCAGGCTGAAGAGAAAATGCGTTTTCAGTGGCTGCAGCAAGCGTTCCTGTTTCTCAAACCAGTATCATAATAGTGAATGTTTATGCACTATCAAATGCGTTGAGTATGTCCATAGTGAGTGTTTATGAATAATGTTTATGTGATAGACCCAGCTACAGTGGGCTGCAAACACATTTTAGACCTGCAAAACAGGAGAAATAACAACACAGAGGAAGCTTGCTGCCATTAGACTGGTCAATCTTGCCAGAATGGCAGCAAGCTTACAACAGCTGCATCATCAAGGAAGTCCTGTTGCGGCAAACGCTCTGCCATTCCTAAGAGGATCACTAATGTATTATTCTTTTTTCATTTTTTTTTTCACAGAAGCCTTGGAAAACTTTGTTAAATCACTGTTTCCTGGATATAAACATTGTTATTTATACAAAATAGTATATTACTTCAAATTAAACCAAAAATGTGACCACATATTTTTTAGGGGTCACACGCTCCCTGACAAATAAAATATGACTACTGACATTTATAAAAGACCTTTTAAACTCAGTCCTATTAAGGCACTTTCTTTGAAGGTGGATATGTGTAAGAATGGGTATGTGTCTATGCGTGAATCCGTTTGTCTTAATATGAATTCGTATATGGTACCATGACAGTATAAGGTTGTGACTGGTAAGTTATGTAATGGGGCATGGGGGCAGGCTGCTTTCCCCAGACTGGCAGGGCTTGTGCTGCACAGAGTCCAGCGAGGTTCATTGGCCCCAGCGGTTTGTCGCATGGCTGACCAAGGAGCTCATATGCCAGAATCTGAGGCTTCCTGTCTACGTATGGAAGTTGGTCATTGTCATATGTGACTTGTGCATATTCATGCTCTGCATGTTGTTCAGGATCCATAGGTAAATGTTGCTCATCAGGGTGATCTTCTGGCTGCTCTTGTATGGGTTCTCATGCAGGCACTGGCAATTCTAGGATTTGACCCTTAGGAGGGTTCAGCCCCCTGTAAGGTTGCCATTTTCAATCTGAAGTATATGGGATGCCATTTTTTTCAGGGCTGAAACAAAAACTATGGTGGCTGAAGCACCCCTAAATACGGTCTAGGATCACCTATGTTTTCAGGTACAGTGCATCTGGGCTGTCCTGGTCTATGACCTCTCAATGACACTATGTGTCTATGTGGCTCATCCAACCTTTGGAGACTCTCTAAGTTTCCCTGAGGCTCACAAGTAGGTGAGCATATCCTCTGTTTGTGGTTCAGTTCGTGATGGCACTCTTAGTATCGTACTCTGGGTGGTTCATCATCAGAGTCTTCTGGGTCTCTGTTTTGGGAGGTCTCTCTCTGTTCATGTCTCCCAAAATAATGACTCTTGTTCTTTTGTTTCCCTATAGGTGGTGATGGATTCTTCAGTAGGTCAAGTAAGCTTACAGGTAAGTTATTTATAAGGTGTAGGGGAATTCTATGAAGAATTCAGACTATGCTGCTACCCGTCCTGTCTCCGGACACACTTAGTAGATAGGACTGTCATCTATCCATCCTTTTATGACAGGTACAGTTTGTTCCCAGTAGGACCTCAGCTTTCTGGGTTACCCTCTCTCACTAGGCACTTTTACACCAAAGTTCTGGAACCTGGTCCCGTTTTATGGGTCCCTGGGCTATCTCGACCTGGAACTTTTGTAGCTCCTGGACACTTTCATGTGTCACTTTCACACCACACAACAGGAACTGGGACCTTTATGCTAAATAAGCATGGGAAATGCAAAAAGTTCATAGGTTAAACTTCACACATAATTTCAGGTAAAACTGCACTGCCACGCCAAAACAATGGAGGATAAATGTTTCATTAGCTATTTGTTAGTTATTGGGGGGATTGATCGCAATTAAAACAGGACATTTTTATTTATATTTTACTTATATGACCAGTGAAATGTTCATGATTCATATTAAATGTGGCCCGCATATTATTCTTTCGTTTTCCACAGAATAAAAAATGATGTAACGTTATCCTGCTAAAAAGCTCTGGCAAATTTCACCGCTGGCACTGGCGATATAAGACAAATGTATATTGCATAGCGATCAAATTTTCCGATGCAGAAATATGGGGATGCAAGCAAAAAATATTAAATGATGCATTAATTGTAATTGGGTTACAAAAATAATTCCATTTGCTTAATTTTTCTCCAACACATCTCTTTTTCTACACTTCTGTGTAACTTCCAAGTTAGCACCAATGCTTATGGTCAACCAAACAGCAAGTTTATCACTGTAAGCGCATCCCCAGAAGTTTGTGTTCGAACAAAAGGTACCTAGTCTACAGTAGGTACTAAAAAAGAGTTCTGGAATTGTCTCCAAGGAATTACAATCAGGCCAAGTTCCTGTGGTGTGAATATAACAAAAGTTCCCGGTTCCGGAAAAAGGTTCTGGTTCCAGAAAAAAGTTCAGCCAGTGTGAAAGCGCCTACTCATGATATGGACTAGGACCATAACACCTGGTTGGAGAACAACTCCCCTGAAGTGACGGCCATAATATTTCTTTCCTCTTGCTCTGGAGTGTTGGCTGATCTCAGCTGTTATACAGTACACCTCTTTTATCTTTAAAGCCTACTTATTATCATTGCCTTGCAGTGTCTCAGTCTGAGATGGATGGCCAGCCTAATAATAGACCAGACCGCCCAGGGCATTGCCGTTTACAAACTCCAGGGCCGTGGGAGCCAGAAACGTGGGACTCAGGTCCCAGGGGTCCCACTCCAGCTCCTCCAGGGGGGTACCCTCTAGGTCCCCTCCCTCCTGGCAGGAAAGGTGCCTGGGGGCCTGGACGAGCCCTGGGGACTCGGCCTGGGCCCTTTGTTCCCCTAGGCAGGGCTCGGGGGCCGTAGCAGCAGTAACAGGTCCCCCTGGGCAGGGCTCGGACCTTGCTGCGGCAGGAGGTTCCCCAGGGCAAGGCTCTGACTGAGTGGCGGAAGCAGGCAGGAGCAGTCTACGCAATGGCGGCGGGCTGGCAAGCGAGGACTGTCTAGGTGACGACGGCTGGCAAGCAGGCAGGAGCTGTCTAGGCGACGCCAGCGGGCCAGCAGGCGGGGGCCATCTGGGCGACGGTGGCTGGCAGGCAGGTGGAAGCTGTCCGGGTGACAGTGGCTGACAGGCAGGAGAGAGCCATCCGGGCGACGGCGGAGAGCCAGCAGGAGGGAGCCGCCCAGGCGACGGCAGAGAGCTGGCAGGAAGGAGCCACCTGGGCGACGGCAGCGGGCAGGTAGGCGAGAGCCGTCCATGCGACAGCCTCAGGTGAGCCGGCAGGGGCTGTTGGGACGGCTCAATGAGATCTCCGTGGAGCGAGCACAGCTCATCGAGACCTCCGGGGAGCGAGCACGGCTCGTCGAGACCTCAGGCAGCAGGTGTGGCTCAATGGGACCCTCGGGCGGCAGGTGCGTGTGAGGTAACCACAACGAGCAACAGGCGTGGCTGATTAGCAGCCCCGCCTGTGGGAAACACCGGGGAAAGACTGGTAGGGCAGGGCTGGACTTAACAATGCAGCTTCGCCCACTCATGCATAAGTTTTCTCATGGGGCCACCAGCTCCCTTTCTGTTCTCATTGGTCAGTATTGTCTTTGATTCTTTAAGTATAATTAGTTCACCAATGAAAGAGTCTTCCCTTTGGGATTTGACTAGCTCACTGTGGCGCGTGGTGAGTGGTGACCATTCACAGGTGGCTATGGGCATGAAGTCAGGTTCAGGGCAGCAACATAGGCAATATCTTGCCTCTTTGCAGACACACAACCTTCCCATGTAGCCTGGATGTTCTCTCTTGTGAGCTCCTCAGTACACTTGGTGACAAAAGTACCAATGTCAAGCGGAAAGCAAGAGAGAGTGTCAGCATTTATGTTCACCCTCCCTGGCCTGTATTTGACACTGAATCTGAAGTCTGCCAGATCGATAACCCACCGCATTCAGCTTTGCAGTGTTCATCACATGTGTGAGTGAATTATTATCTGTGTAGACTGCGAATTGAGTGCATGAAACAAATAGTTCCTGAATTTTTTACATATTGCCCACTTCAGGGCTAGAAACTCCAGCTTCCCCTAGTGTAGGTCGTAATTCTTTTTAGCAGGAGACAGAGTTTTTGAGCTATAGACGATGACCCATAGTTTTCCATTCTGTCGCTGGTACAACACGGTGCCGAGCCCTTGTCCAAGGTCATGAGTATGAAGTACAAATATTAGTTCATAATTTGGATAGGCAAGCACAAGTAGGTGAGAAAGAGTGTTGATCAGCTGCTCAAGAACACTCTCATGTGCATCAGCTCACTAGGGGAAATCCTTGCAGGTGGTGGAACTCCTCTTTATCCCTTCAGTTTCCCATGTGCTACAGCAGAGTTTCTCTTCACTTTCAATAGCTCGTAGATAGAGAAAAATTCTGGATGTAGCATAATGTAATGTACGATGTGTAATGATCTGGTAGTAGCCGAGCAGCCTAAGCAACTTCTGCACTTCACAAACTGTGCTGGGCCTTCTCTATTTCAATACCATGATGGCATTGATGTCTCTTCGGTCAATCCTGAGACCATTGACTGGGACCAGCCTTCCCACATACCTCACCTCTCACCGGAAAAGCTCACATTTTGTTGGTCAAAGCTTGACGCAATGGAACAACAAGACTTTCAGAACTCAACGCACTGCCTCAGCAGGGTCATTGAAACGTGGCAGAGGGTTTCATCAAGATAAGGAATACAGCAATTGCCAAGAAGGGAGTTTGACATCTCCTGTATGCTGTGCTGAAAAGCAACTGGGGGGTGTTGGACAGCTAAAACAGTATACTCACCCCCTCATACAGATCCCAAGGACTGATGAAGGCTGTCATGTTTTTAGATCCTTCAGCCATATAGCCCTGATGATAGACCTTGGCTTGGTCAAATTTCCTGAACTAGTTGAGGCCTCCTAGGGCATCTATGGGGAAGCATGGCAGTGGGTGCTGGACTGACACTGATTCAAAAGTCTGTAGTCAATATGTAACCTTAGGGAACCATTCTTTTTCCTAACCCAGACTACAGGTACTGCAAATGGTAACTTATACTTAACTATCTTCCAAGTATGTCTTGGATGTATTCTTTAACTTCTTTATCAAGGGCCTTGGTCACTGTAGCATATGTACGCTGAACTGGGGTGCTGTCCTTTAAATTAATTTACATTTGTAGGCTCAGGATACACCCAATGTCCCCATCATCTCAAGCAAAAGCCCCTGACTCCTCATCCTGCATCTGTTTCATCTCCCTGTGTTGCTCATCACTTAGGTGACTGACATCCACCGGTGGGTGCCACAGCGCAGTAGTGGGCTGGCTATTATTAGAACTCAGTGATGGTGGAGAGCCAACAGTGTTAGCAAAGCTCGATTGTCTTCTCTGCTTGGATTGTCACTCTACCGGTGGCTTCAATGGTGCCTGGGACAGTTGACCTGGGCATCACAGTGTTTTTGGAATGGTTGGACACAAGTACCCTTATGAAGGGTCTTTCTGTCTGTTGAATCTCCATTACTCCTTCTCCAATGCTCAGCAGTCCTAGTGATGTGATTTCTAGGTTGGGATCTAACAACACAAGTGAGTCACTAATATCTACAGGCAATCTGCACTTATTATTAGCTATCTGGCCAGGACAAATATTTATTTTGTTCCGGATTACCCTTACTGTGGCATTTTGTTCTCTGTGTTGATGTTCAGCCTGTATCACGCTTACTATAGCCTCTGCCTTAATGCTGTCAAGTTCCAAAGCACCAGTAAATAAGCTGTCAGGACTCTTCAAGGACCTCGATTCCAAATCCAGGCCTTGTTTTCAGTTCTTCCAGGTAGTTAGTTTAATAATTACTGATTCTGATTGGCTTCACACCTGGCTCATGAGTAAAGGAAGGCCGGAAAATCAGCAATGCCCAGACCTTGAGGACCATGATTTGAATAGCCCTGTCCTAATGTGTTCTCTTGTTCCCTGTGCTGCCACATGGCTTAATGGGCTTAATGGGTTAAATGGGTGGCTGTATTATACAGGTCCCCTTTTGTCATGGGTTCAAGCCTGTCAGAGGGCAGCCTGAACCATGTTTAATATTTCTACTTTATGGTTCGTGGTTAATTTTCCATCCATCCATCCATTTTCCATAACCGCTTATCCCATATGGGGTCGCGGGGGGTCCAGAGCCTATCCCGGAGGTTGCGGGCGCAAGGCAGGAAAGAACCCAGGATGGGGCGCCAACCCATCGCTGGGCCTTGGTTAATTTTGTGTTAGTTATGTATTAGTGTTCTTCTGTATGGCTCCATGTTTTGTTCCTGGTTCAGGTTTGCAGTATTGTTACATTACCTTTATTAACCCAGTCTACCATGCTGTTTGACCCTTTAGCTGTTGATTGCCTTTTTAATCCTTATCATGTCCATGTTTTAGTGCCTGCCCTTGCTTTAGTCTTCAATTGATCATTGTAGTTGTTCTGGAGAGGTGTTCTTGTGTTTGTTCCTGTGATTGTTCCTGCATTGCCCCCTATCTTAGTTGTTATCAGTCTTGTTTTCTACCTGCTTTGTTTTTGACCCCTTGTGGTCCTTTGTCTTTGGTTTCTTGTGGAGTTTGGTGTCCTTGGGTTTTTTTTTTAGATATACTTCTGAGTGTTTTGTGAGCTACACCGTGAATTGTCCCTTCATCCTTCGACATGTCAGTCTGTAATACTAACAAGGATAGACATGACTTTAGGTCTACTTTCATTACTCTTAATGAGTTCCGGTGATGAGACTAAAACCAGCTAATGGTTTCCCCAAATTCAGTCGACTCAACAGGAAGGGTATTCAAATGGATAGGTCTGGATCATCTTTACTTTGCAAATTTACTGCCACGTCTACCCATCTGTCATAAGGGATTGTCACATTAAGGTCTTCTGTGATGAGTTCACTGAGGGAGCAGGTCTTCTGTCCAGGTAAGTACTTGTCCCTCCAGTTATAGTCAGTGATGTTAACTTTGGCCCCAGTATCTAATACAGTGGTTATAATGTCAATCAATCAATCAATTTTATTTTTATATAGTGCCTTTCACAACAGAGTTGCCCCAAAGCGCTTTACATGATATTGAAAGAAGACAAATTGACAAAAGAAAGAAGGAAGGCCTGATAACAATGGAGGAGAGGAACCAAAAACTCCCAAGTAAGGAGAAAAAAAACCTCTGGGGGTCCAAGGTCAACTGGCCGCCCAACCCCCCTGGGCATGCTAGCATTATCGCACAGAATAGAGTGGGGTTGCTTGCTAGAAGCAAAGTGCAAGCTGTGATTATAGTCATGCCAAAGTCCAACAATGAGTTTGTTCTCCACGCTGGCCTGTGTAGGATGGCAGACTGGAGGCTTCACCCCCGATGTTACAGTTCGTAAGTCACATCCACGATGTCACCCATCCATGGGACCGAACCAGGACTCCAGCTCAGATGGTGCCCTCCCCAGGCACCACCCGGACATTTGGGAAGGCAGAGAGCATGAATGATCAGAACATGCATTGACATATTAATGGACAAGCACAGTAGATAAAAATGGCATGTTCAGCACCACCAGCAGCCATAGTTACGGTGTGTTATAAGTTAAGTTGTGGGTAAGCTAAACTGAAATAATAGATCTTCAGTCGCGATTTAAACACTGAGACTGATTCTGCATCCCGAGCATAGCTTGGTAAACTATTCCACAATATAGGGGCCCTGTAGCAGAATGCTTTACCACCAAGTGTCACTTTATTTCTATGTGGAACAACAGGGAAACCTGCATTCTGTGATCTGAGTGGACGATGCGGCTTGTAAACTTGAAGTAACTCAGGTAGGCAGGTGCAAGTACAAAAGTACCAAGGAAAAATGTTCCTTACCAAGGAATTTCTAATCTTAGCATCACCTCCCTTGATTTAAATTCCATACAGCTAGAGATGTAACCCAACATCCTTTTTAACTGCTTCCCCACACTGGCGAGAGTGGAACATGGAAGCATGAACCTATATACCAAGGTCTTTCTTATAATCAGCTACCTTTATTTCAACAGAACCCATAAAATGTCTGTAGTTTATATTTCTGCTCCCTGTATGGATTACCTTACATTTGTTTACATTACATTTCATCTTTCAAGTATCTGCCCAGCTACTAATTAAATCAAAATTCCACTGTAGCCTCTGTGCAGCTAGTTCATTATCAGTTACACCAGCCACCTTGGTGTCATCTGCAAATTTAACCAATTTACTGTATATAAGTAAGTAAGTAAGTAAGTAGAGCTCTATTGTCATCTCAGGCATCTACATTAAAGCATACAGTGAGACAAAATAACATCCTCCAGAACCAAGGGTGCAACATACAACACAACAGGACAACAGCAAACTCAGACAGATCAACAATGAGGATAACTGGGGGAGGGGTGGATTTGTTAATACCTATACATATATCTCTGATATACAAATACATATACAGAAAAATAAAGTATCTAAAAAGGCTTTTTTTGGGGGGGGGCATATCAGGGAGGTTGTGACAGTACAATATACAACATTATACAGCAATAGACTGTAGACTATGGACTACAAGAAACAGTATAAATATGCTGCCAGTACAGTTAGTGTAGGCATGTATTTTGCGGTGCAATTTCCTTGTGCAATATATTAGTATCAATATCGTTTATGTAAATTAGGAATAGTAGTGGTCCTAAAGTTGAACCCTGCGGTACCCCACTATGAACACAGGCCCACTGTGACATTGTGATTCTAATAACTACCTGCTGCTTCCTGTCTGTTAACCAGTTTTCAATCCAAGCTGCTACAGTACCTAAAATCCCTGCTGCTTTGAGCTTAAGCTCCTCAAAGAACTCAAATAGATTTCTTAAACAGGATCTACCGCTCTTAAATCCATGTTGGCTATCCCTCAGAATGTTATCTACCATTTTCGCTTGAATTATTTCTTCCATTACTTTTCCAAACTGTTAATATGCAATTTATAAATGGTCTATAAAACATACTTTGTAACCAGTGCCGATCAACCCATCAGGTGACAAAGGAAGTTGCTTCAGAGCACCATACATCTTCAGAGGTGCTGCCTCAATTACTCATCATTTTCACTTTGTCCCTGACACAGTGTTACTTCTTGACATTCTCAGTTTTAAAGTGTTATGCAGATATATCACATAATTTTACTTCTCTCTCTCAAATATTTTGTGTTGTGATATTTACCTATCCATACAGTGAGTATCCAATAATTTGTGTAATATGTATGCCAATTAAATTTCTTTGTGTTGACACCAGATTTGTCAGCATTGTTAATTACATCTTCCTTGTTAATACATTAATAAAAGAAAGGGCCGCATGTGTTTTTCATTTGTTCTTTTTTGTGTTTATTATGTATCATTCTTCACTCACTCCAGCTCTTCTAGGGGTTACATTTTACATGTCTGTGTTCCACCCGATTTCTCCAAAACATGCACTTCTTACATTGCACTGAAAACGATCATAACTGTAGGTAAGGAGCATGTGCTGATTTCAGCATGTTGCTGCACCCACCACACTACAAACCACCTCAGGTATGAGAACCTGAGTGTAGCCATGCAGTGGGTGATACCTCGGCACCACACTAGTCCGAATGGACCAGTGTGAGTTTTTTTCCGGTGGCTGAAGTGCCAATCCTGCCACCAACCCCCAGATTTCCCTGTAAGCTGGAGGACCTCCTCGCAGAACTGGATGTAGATTAATGTCATACCCAGGATGAAGCAATTGCAGGTTAAGGGTCTTGCTCAAGGGCCCAACGGAGTAAGATCACTCCTGGCATTCACGGGATTCAAACCAACAACTTTTTTTGATTGCTGGGACAGATCCCTAGCCTCAGAGTCACAACTCCGCCCAACAACTGTAACGGGTAAAATTTGCTACTTTAGGATTCTAATAACGCATCCATATTGGAGAAACTGCAGCATTGTGCGTAACTGTAACAGGGCTTGACGATGGTCTGTAGCTGCAGTACTGTAGAAGACGAATCACTAGAACGAGTTACACTATGTATGACCGCAGCCTAAATATAAAAGTATAGGGTTACCAACTTCAGCTGCCTGGCATGAGATTTCAATTTTGATTTTCAGGACAAGTCTGCACACGCATTTACATGTATGTAACAGTTTTATTACCTTGTAAATACTACCTTGTAATTACCTTGTGAAAACTACCCCCTTTTAGCTTTTGATGTAGCTAAGTTTAGGTTCATAATGTAATAATACAGATTTGCCGTAATATTCCTTGTGTAAGCGTGACAGTCAGCAGCCCTGAAAGAGTCCGCCTGCCTTCTGTCATCAATTTGTTTTCCAAACGTTTTACAGACCCGGAAGCTCAGATTCCTCCACGACAAAAAGGTTGGAGACGCCATAAGTGCTATTAAACATACTTTAAACATACATTTTCATTATGACTTTTTTTGAACGTTTTATTTAACAAACCAACATTAAATGCATATACACGTGAGACGTAATATATTAATATTGCGCGTAATCAAATTTGGTACGATCCAACAACGGCGGTCATGTGACATTCAAAAGAGGAAGTGCACGCGACCAGCAGGGTGGTCATGTGACAGTCAGACGGGGAAGTTTGCGCGTGACCAGCTGCGTGGGCTGTCGGTCTGAGTTATTTATCAGTCTGGTTTGTAAATCTAAGCTCATTGCTTTGTAGTCACCATGTTATGTGGAGGGATTGGAAATGTGCAGGAGGCCACGGCCGAAGTGCAGCAGATCTGCGATGAGGTAGGTGCCAGGTCCATCTCCCACTTTGTTAAGTTTGTCTTGAGAAAATCCACCTCTGAGGATGATCAGTTTGGAAACTTCAAGCTGATTTATTCTGCTGCTTTGATTCTACGCCGTAGCCCGACGTGCACCTCCCCAGAAATGCAGCGACAGTCCAGTGATGCCAAGTCCGCGTATTATAAGCAACTTGGAACTTTTTTTTTTTCTGAAGTCGCTTGTAATTTAACTGAGTTGCGGGTTTTGTTCTTCGGGGCTCGTTCTTATTTTGAGGTCGTAAAAACTGCCTGTTAAATTCCCAAACAGTTTCCAGACTGTTCTTTTCAGGTTTTCGAATGCCTGTATTGCCGCATTCCTTTTCTGATGGACACATTAGTTCTTAGTTAACTTTTTTAATTGGAAAATGTACGGAACATGTATGGCAGCACCAACATTCATCGGGTATTTGGCAGCACCACGAAGCTGCCGACGGGAGCCACACCTTAGTGCCAAACAAATACGCCTAGAAACCCAGTACAGGGTCTCAAAAAAAAAACACGTCTGTATATGTATAGAATAATAAAATAATGAGGAAAAAACACACAAGGGGACATGCAGTTTTTACCTGATTTTTAGGAAAGTGTTTCAGGATTTAGTACAGTGTTTGTGCTTTAACTCCTTTTAATAGTTTTAAAAAGTTTAGGTATAATATGAATTCATTCAAAAAACAAAGTTGGAGGATGATTTCAGGCTTCTTTACTTATGTATAAAACATTTTGCGATGCATAAAATTACATGGCGACAGAGTTAAATGGGTTACATTACATGAGAGAAATGTACGGTCCGTAGTTTCAATATATAATTTCACAAAATGATCATATTTTAAATGTTATTCTAGCTCAACAAATATTTATTGTGCACGCTCGACACTCAGAATTGAACCATTTTGTGGCATTTTGTTTTTCCTAGGCCAATATGAAAAATCCAACATTTCTCTGGCCTAGCTCATATAGATCACAAGTTACCCTGGCTTGAAATTCAATGAGATTTCCCCTTCATTGCCAAAAATGCTTGGTCGGCCATTTTCAGATGCCTGTATCTTTGCAATGGTACCACCTAACCACCTGGAAAAAAATGTAGATGTACTAGTCTTTCACCTAATTCCAAATATGTATTTATTTAGCTTGTAGTATGTACACAACTTATGAAACATGTTCTCTAATCTGTAAAGAGTCCAAGAATCTTAAGGGGCAGTAAAAACATTATCACTTTTAATTGTCATTTGAAAGTTTTAGATTCCCTTAACAACATACAAAATAATCAGAATGGATTTCTAAGTCTACTTGCATGCTTTAGTATTCTGAAGCAAACTAATACAGTTAAAAGCTGTAAGTCCTAAATTTGTCTTTATATAAAGGAAGATCATTACTCGACTGGTTATCACACTCGCGCTGTTTGTAGAGTCTGTCTCTGACCTCGTTGACCTTATTTTATCATTTAGCAAACCTTCAGGTATCTAACTGAGCCAATTTTGATCTCCTAGGTGAAGGCAGATGTCGAGGCGAAAGCTGGAACAAAATTTGACGTTTTTATTGCAAAGACGTTCACAACCCAAGTGGTAGCAGGGAAAAACTATTTCATTAAGGTATGTACGAATCCTTTCACAAATGTATGCATGTACAAGATGGTATGTGTGGCTGCAGTATTCATGTTCTTTTCTTGATAGGTTCATGTGGGGGACGGTGACTATGTACACTTGCGTGTTCACCAGACACTGCCCCATGCTGGCAATAAGATTGAACTGCATGACCTGCAAAAGGAGAAGACTGACCAAGACCAACTTGTATATTTCTGAATGCTCCGAATTCCTTATGAACACCCAGCAAGCTCTTAATCCATAATTACCCCTGAACAAAGTCTGCTGTCCAGTGTTCATACATACATATATATTCAAAACTAAATACAGATCGTGATCTACCAGCAGGTATTACTGGGTGAAACTTGTGTATGTGGAGGCACATTCCCATAAATAAAAAAAACAAAAGAGATGTCGTAAAATTGACTTCATTTCTGGTGTGACAAACTACA
>JAAGVU020000170.1:1899-19525 GCA_011763525.2 Mormyrus iriodes | reverse complement strand
AATTTTGAGCAAGACCAAATATCTTTTTTTTGTTTAGTAAAAAATTTTTTATATATATATATATATATATATATATATATATATATATATATATACATAAATTGTTTGTCAGCTTTTAAGGTAGACGAAAATGTCTTTAAAATATTACTGTTTCCTATTTACATGTTCGTTCAGTGCAAAGTTAACCATCATCTTGCTGTGATTTATTACATGAAATATGACTGAAGGCATAATTCTGCTCTTTTATAATGGGCTGGGCATTTTCTGATCTTTCATGGTTCAGTGGACATAAACTATTTCATAAAACTGATGAGGAAGCCTTTAAAAGAAAACATTGAAGTATGTTTTACGTGCGCTTGTCATGCATCATTGAGTGCACCAGTACAAATAGCTTTAAAATAGTACCAGCTGATAATTAATGAAGATCACTGGGGTAGTTACTGCATAAAAAAAGTTTGCCCTGTCAATATAATATACATGACATGCAATCCAATAAGGACGCATAGGAAGAAAGCAGAAAGGATACTATATCTTGTGTTGATACCAAGAAGCATATATTTAGCCAATAATGCTAATATAACATGCTGTTATCATGTAATTTTTTAATGTATAGCTTAAATGATGTTGATGGAACCTGACTGGTGTTTGAGGATTTCCTTTTGCACTTGGCTCTAATGTTTCCTGTGTTTCCTGATACCTGAATGGTAGCCAGGAAATCCAATGGGCAAGAAAAAAGTAAATGTTTCAAATATTGTATAACGGTAATACTATTCTTCAAGAAATAAACCATTTCAAATAATTTGTTGTTGAGTAATTGTTTTATATACCTGGATTTTGTTTCCATTATAAGCATCATTTTGTACCATATCAGGAGTGAATTTAATGCAAATATATATTGGTTGTGTTATGCCTGAACTATTTCATCTGTCTGTAAACTTACTATATTAATACCATCCATCCATCCACTTTCTATAACCGCTTATTCCATATGGGTCGCGGGGACTATATTAATACACTAAAATGACATTCATTGCAGTTTATTTTGGATACACTTTTTAATAGCCTATCTTTAACTATGAAGAATTAAATATAAAATTATTTATTCGTACCAATGCAATACTGTGCAATACAAAAATGTGGCAGATACAGAGACTGTTAGCAGATATTCTGGTAGGAGCCAGCAGGGGGCGATGAAGCCAGCTTCCCTGTCAGGACCACAATCTCTTGGTGGTGAAGAGAAGGGAGAAGGATGTGAAATGGAAGGCACTGTTTTAAAGAATCGTTACATAAAAATGCTAATTAACAGTAAATAGTCAACATGAAATCTTGCATTTCTCATTATATTGTAACTTTGAGATGGACTATGTCTTTGGTGGTTCTGAGTCACATATCTTACATCCAGGTAGTCAATTTTCCTTCCACAGACCAAAAACATACAGTTTGACTATATAAACTTTTCACAGACATAGAAAAATTGCATTCATGGTGTCAAATAAGAGTGAGACAATGTATTTTTCTTATCCTATAATCCAATAAAACCTTCCAATCCAAAATTTAAGCCACAGGTGTCTGGAAACAATTAAAGATCATTAGGAAGCTTCCTGTAGTCTGATTATACTTGCTGTAGTGACCTTGTAGTAATGTAGTTAATCTAAACCGGTCCATGGTTGTGAAATATTCATGTATAGATGAGTAAAAACTGGAAATCATTTAAGATGGGTTGCAATACAGCCACCATTCATTCGCTTTCTTATTTATGCACTTTAATAATGATGCAAAGATGGAATGCTTTTGCAAAGCGGACTGTAAACCCAACTGATGTTTTTTTTTTCTGTTTCAAATTTTAGAAACGTCTAAAGAGATCAGATAAGCTGATGAGCTATGCTTACTCAAAACCACCTTAGCCAAACAGGATGTGCATCTGTGTGGGTTAGAAAATGTTATCCGTGAGCTCAAAGCACATGAACGGCAGGAATACACCGATTCGAAATTAAACAAAATACTTTCCTAGACTGCTAAATCGTTAGGTATCTTGGAGAAGCAGATGAAAACAACACCTTGCCTAATACGCCAGACCAGCATTTGTCCATTACGCCTATAAGACCACTTATATCTCTGCTCCCTGGTTGTTACATCTGTCAGTCGTCAAAGTGAAAACATCTTGATCAAACCCAATCATTTGCCAGTAAAAGGAGGTTTAGCTAGCTACAAAAAAAGTTTGGTCACGAACAGTAGATTATTAATTAGATTAATGACCAGACATACATGTGTAATAGCCGGGGAAAGAGAGAGAGAGGCCCATAGAGTGAGGCTAAGGCAAAGACTGAAAGACCCTGAGAAGTTATTGCACTCAACCACAAAGTTACAGAGCCACCGTTTGTCTGAATTGTAAGCTAGGTAAACTTCCCGCATTATTACTTGCCACTTAAACTTCAAAGTCAAGATTAAGGTATGTCTGCATGAATGTTTTAAGACTGCATGAGAAGAAAGTTTTTACTAATATATATATGGTTTTATAAAGTCATATCAGTAGTGATCACTGTCATTTTTATAGGTCCTAGACTGGTGTGATTCGAAATCAGATTTTAAGCACATCTGGATTGATAAAAAATAAAACTTAATATAATATGTAATACATATATATTATAATTTGATCATTATATATGATATACTATATACACATAATTTCCAGTATTGACTGCATAGTCATGATAAAATGTTTTTTGATAACTGGAAAAAGTGTAAGAGTAGAAGTTGGTTAATGTTTTTGTGTAATTCTGGTTTAATAAACATTAACCTTTTGATCAAATGTGAGTGTAGGAAAGTGTTCCGTACTTCCTTGGCAGTTTTAATGTTTACAGTTCTTATGGATCAAATTGCCGTGGATGAACTGGAGATATTGGTGTATGTTTCGGAGTGGGATTTCGACATATGAAAAAGGTTTACCTCCCCAAAAGGAATACTGTCGGATATCATTTAAATGCCCTGCATAAACTGAATTCTTAATGATAAAATACTGAAACTGATTCTGAAGCAGAATTAATCAAATAAAATTTCAAGATAAATACAATGCAAAAAATATAAGTATTGGTACATTGCCGGTTAAAATATCGCTTAATATAAATATTCAGTTGACAGTATGGATTAAGGAATATGATACCTCACTGTAACCTGATATTGTTACAATTTGGTATCACTATAAGGTAAACTATTATCACAGAAAAAAGTAAAAAAATATGAAAAATGAACATATTTTGCTTGATTTAATTACTTTTGCAAATTATTCTGTTCTGTTTGTCACTTCTGTCATTTTACTTACTTCCCCTAATTAAATGCATGGATATTCTGTATAATACCATATTTGTACAAAGCCGAATGGTAAAAATTTTAAATAATGAAATATGTTGTTTTGGGGTGTCTATATGTATATATTGAATCTCATAGAAATTAAATATTTTATAAATTTTAATATCATTATTTATATTATATCAAACAGTAGTTTTATTTATACTAACAGTACGGCTTGCATCCCATTCGGTGTGTCATGTATTTTAATTACAGTGATATTATCGCTAACTGCAGACCAAAAAGATAAATAGATATACAATTACTTATCATGGAGCGAGATATTTTATCTTACTTAGATTAGTTTTTTTTTTTGTTTAAATATTAAAATTTTATAAAACTGTACTGAACAAACATTAATTTAAATTAAAACCAGATGTACATAATAAGACAACACAATATCACGCGCAATACAGAATAAATTCCACACAGTTTTTGATGAATGTAAACATTTATCTTACAAGACTTTGTTAGAATGTGCTGTTGTCTTTTCTATGTTAAAATGTTTATACTAAACTTATACATGCTGAGTTCAAAACTTTTATTAATTCTTAGAAATTATCTTTATTTTTGCCCTGCCTGAAACATTATTTGCATCACAAGCTCTTAATAGTGCTTTTTGCTTTTTAATAGGTGCTTTTAAAAGGACCCATGTGTGATATGTCCAGTATGTTCATCATATAGTACATATAAACAGTAATACAGAACTGTTACTGAAGGCCGTAAGTGCCATCTTGAAAGATGGGCTGTACACAGAGCATCCTGAGACATTCCGGGATCTCCAAAGATCTCTCCTTTAGAGAAAAGGGGCTGCAGACCAACTCCTCATCGCTTAGATCAGGCTCGGTGAGTGTTTTCTGGTCTAATCAAATCAAATTATTTCAGGACTAATGGCTGAGTTTGCCACTGTACAAATATATTAAAAGAGTTTGGTGGAAATATTGATTATAATCTGATTATATTTTATGTTTTTAAGAAATATGTTTTTATTTTGTTTTTATTGAACCTTGATATTAGTTAAGGGCAATGCACTATGATTTACTTCCAGAGTAATACAGATCAATAATTTTTATTTTCTATTTAGTATATGGTCTGTCTTTTTTTAAGGAACCTGAAGCCAACACATTGGGGCCTCCAAATCCTGGTAATTATAATTCAACGAAGCAACTTCATCATTACAATTTTACACTCAATAACCAACAATGCAAAACACGTCACAAAAATATTCTCACATTAAGAATTCTGTAAAGTGTATGAAACAATGCTAATATGTATCTTTGTATGTTTTTCCTTCAGATAGAGATGTTGCAATCGCTCAGTTTGACTTTAATCCAATGAATGACCATGATCTGCCTTTTAAAAAAGGAGACAAGCTAAAGATTATACACGAGTAAGTGTGAATTTCATTGCAATGATGAGTCAACTGCACATTATTTCATTTTAAGAGGCAGGTTTAAAAAACAACACTGCAGCTGGTAAACGTCCTGTAGCAGTTCATTGCTTTGATTAAAAAGAATTCACTAAGTTTAGACATTTTGTTTGACTGTGCATTCTTCAAGGAACTTAATGAAGTTAACGGTCGTGCTATAATCATGCCAAATCATGACTGAAATTCATTGAGAATGAAATACAATACCGTTTATTTAAACTCGTGGGCAAACAAACAGATATCAGCGAATCTGATATCTATCTTTCATCCATCCTTCCATCTTCTAACCAATTATCTGACACACAATAGTGACAAAACAAGCCAATAAACAAACAAATAAATATATATTTAAAATCATAGTAATAATAAACATGTAATGTCATGACACAATAGCAAGAAATTTGGGTGTTAATTTAAGAAAAAGGTTACCAAATTGTGGACAAATTGCAAAATTTTCACGAGTGATAGATGCAGTTATTTAATCAGGAATCAAACATGATGGTATCTAGCTTCTTATGACTTTTGGTTAATCATCTATGAATACCCTTTAGCGCATAAATCTAGACATTTACCACTACATTAGAAACATAACATAAACAGTCATATATATCAAAAACATCTATTGTACTATATACAAAAAAAAATCAAAAGAATTATACAACACTAAAAAAGACTTTTGCCTGTTTTAAGCCTTAACAGTTTTTTTTATTCAATGTAAAAACCTTCATCATATCCTTAAAGGAAAGGAGACTGGTGGTTGGCGAAATCTTTGGTTACTGGAGAAGAGGGATATATTCCCAGGACTCATGTGGCTAAACTGGACACTCTGGAAACGGAAAGGTGAGGAACGAGTACCACGTGGCGCGATGGCGGAGAAGGGCAGATATCTTAGCGATCGTCGCATTTGTAATTCCGCAGGTGGTTCTTCAAAAACTTGGGCCGTAAAGAAACAGAGCGTTTGCTGTTGGCCCCAGGAAACAAAGTTGGCTCCTTTTTAATCCGAGAAAGCGAGACAAATAAAGGTATGATTTTTTGTTGTTGCCACATACCTTGTGATAATAATCTAGCCTGCAGCTTTGACTACGCTTAATCTGCTTTATACATATATATATATGTGTGTGTGTGTGTGTGTGTGTGTGTGTGTGTGTGTTTTGGCCATCAATATCCATATACATGAAAGTGTTTGTGCAGATGTAAAGACTAAGGTTAGTCTTTGTTAACCGTAGTTATTAATAATAGTAATAAGTTGCATTAATATAGCACCTTTCTCACACTTTTTTTTAGGAAACTATAGCCTCGTGCTGAAAATAATGAAACATAAAATTGGCTATGTTGATTAAACCACTGAAGTGTATATTTCCTCCGTGTAAAGATGACTTATTTTTCTAATTTCATTGTTTCACTTTGAAAGTTCTGTTTGTGTGTGTAATGTTCCCTGACTGGATACATCAAATACAAAGAGTTTTGCCTCCCCAGGAGCCTTCTCTCTCTCCATCAAAGATGTTGTGCCCGGACAAGGACATGTGGTCAAACACTACAAGATACGTGCACTTGACAATGGAGGATTCTACATCTCTCCAAAAATCACCTTTCTATCATTGTCGGAGCTAGTGAAGTATTATTCTAGTAAGCTGGATAGTGCCTGTATGTCAAAGTGTTTATTAGGCAGATGGGCAATGCAGAATAGTTAAATCTATCTATCTATCTATCTATCTATCTATCTATCTTCTTTCTTTTTCGTTCTTTATCTGAGGAAAAATGTCTAAATTGCTCCCTATTAATAATGTGTACCACTATGACAAAATGTCATACTCTGACAAAATGACTCTGAATTTCTCTGCAAAATGACCAGAGACAACAGGTGGCCTTTGCCAGCAACTGACCGTGCCATGTAAATCCATCATGCCCCAGTGCCCATGGGGACAAGACAACTGGGAGATTCCCCGTGAAACACTGAAAATGGTGAAGAAATTGGGTGCTGGACAGTTCGGAGAAGTCTGGATGGGTGAGGAGTGATATCAGAATACAAATCAACAATCAATATATTACCATAGTGATTCTGACACCCAGCTAGGAAGCCTGGGTTGTTGAGTGATATGGTGTGGACCTGAGATGCAGGAGACTGGGCCCCTATGAAACACCATCAGAGTCAAAACCCTCTGACTCAACACATCAAATTTGTACATCTGAAGATGTCAAAAACAAACACGTTAACATCTCAAAAATAAGACACCCCGATGGCATTCCATAGGCCTCGGATCATGCTATCCTGTGACGGCACTACGACTGATCACACAGCTACATACTTTTACTTTTAGTTGGTGTAATTAGCGGTGAGATATTATGGGGTGGAGGGGTTTTGGTACATTCCGGAAACCTTGACTAGAGTTTGACTTTGCACAGTGAAGGAAGACGCATCCCAGTGATGTAAGAGATCTAGATTTGAATATTGCAGTGGTTGCACACAATCCCTAGATGTCACTGTAAACAATAAATTAATATGACCAAAAAGCCTTAAATGCTAAGTTGAATTAGTTACTGAACCATAAAAGTTTTGTGTATTCAGGACAGAAACTCAACAGTAGTTGGATTTGAATAGTTTAATATATAAAATATGTACTGCAAAGCTTCAAGAAAAAAAATGTTTCATAGCAAGGTAAATAATTGCTCCCCACTTAGGATACT
Organism: Mormyrus iriodes; assembly: GCA_011763525.2. Taxonomy (NCBI): domain Eukaryota; kingdom Metazoa; phylum Chordata; class Actinopteri; order Osteoglossiformes; family Mormyridae; genus Mormyrus; species Mormyrus iriodes. The sequence continues at coordinate 12,066 of JAAGVU020000170.1, read as the reverse complement.
ATAAGAACAAGCAGAAGGTGGCCATTAAAACTCTCAAGGAGGGCAATATGGAGCCTGAAGCTTTTCTGCAGGAAGCCAACCTCATGAAGCAGCTACAGCATGACAAGCTGGTGCGACTATATGCCGTCGTCACCAAGACACCCATCCTCATTGTGACAGAGTACATGGAGAAAGGTGAAGTTGCTTCTCTACTTGGAGCTGGGCCAGTAACTAACAACATACCTTATTCTACCTATTCGCTTTTTTCAAGGCCACAGACAAAGTGTGGTAATATAGTTTGTGTTGATGTCTTCGCTGATTTTGTTTATTGAAGTGTTACACATATTTTAAATATTCAAATCAGTTAACAAAGCTATGCATAGGGTGGTTAAGCATCAATAAAAATGGCTACTTTGACATTTAGCGATCAGTTTGATCCAAAACACCTTTTGTGTTGTGGAAAAGAACGTTTCATAATGCTGTGTAGGGAACACTGATGACTTTTTTTGTTATAACCTACAGCTAACATTGGGGAAAGTGTTTATTAACTCCCTCAGCAGCTCTGCAACTTTCCTTTCCTTGTTAGAATATAATTCTGAATTGCCATCTCCCTTTCTCTTTCTGACTCAAGGAAGCTTACTTGACTTTTTAAAAACAGATGAAGGAAATCAACTTGGACTCGCCACACTGATAGACATGTCTGCACAGGTGTGAACAATAATCTATCTTAAATTTAATTGGCTTAAACTCAATGTTTTATGCCTTGATATTTTTTGGTCAAATCACTAATATTTTCAGATTTTTTTAATCCATCCACCCACCTATCTATCTATCTATCTATCTACACATTAATTTAAAATTTTAACAGATTACTCACTGTTGTTTTTGAATATATGCACCATCTCATATATAGAAATAAAAACAGAAATGTATACTTTAGATTAATCCAGCACTTTTAGTTGCTCTTAAGGTTATGTGGAGCCTTTGCTGGAGACTTCTACACTTTGACACGTCTAAGCTTTCAAAGCAGTAAAACTTTGTGGTTAGCTATATCTAAGTTCTCAAGCATCCCCATTTATCACTTACTACCATCAGGACAGGAAGTGATGTAAATAATTCCACTCTTCATGCCTGTAAGTTGAAAGACATTTAATTTCCTCAGACAGTAAACATACTGTCAACACATCAGAGATGACGCTCCATTACTCAGTCGTCGCTAAGATATAACACACTGGCCCGAGGGTTAGGGTTAGTGATGTTGATGATGATGATCTAAATTAAAATGCTGTCATTACATCTTCCAAAAACTAACACAACTTAGCAAGAACAGAAGAAGTACAAAAACACAGCATTATAAGTGCAAACAATTACGTGAGGTTAAGGAGTGATTTCTGGTATTTTATGTACTTGTACCCCACAGATTGCTGAAGGCATGGCCTACATTGAGACAAACAACTACATCCACAGAGATCTCCGGGCAGCAAATGTTCTGGTCTCTGAAACATTGCACTGTAAGATAGCAGACTTTGGTCTCGCTAGAGTCATCGACAATGAGTATACAGCACAAGAAGGTATACCATGCAATTCGGCTGATTCAAATAGTCAAATGCATGTACGCTTTAGTGAATGTATACAAACAGATACTAAAGTCAACTTCCTGGTCTGCTGCATTACTGGCATTAATGCATCCCTCTTCTCTTTTATAATTGTTTCACGTAGGGGCAAAGTTTCCCATCAAATGGACGGCGCCTGAAGCAATCAACTATGGCACGTTCAGCATCAAATCAGACGTCTGGTCTTTCGGCATTCTCCTCACAGAAATTGTAACATATGGCAGAGTACCCTATCCAGGTAATCTCTCGGAGTTCTGTCTGCAGTATCTATATTATCCTACCCTGGTACTTTAGTTGCAAAGCTAGGTGGGTATTCTGTGTTCTGTAGGCATGACAAACCCAGAGGTTGTGAGGAACTTGAGCAGGAACTACCGGATGCCCTGTCCTGACAAGTGCCCCATGGAGCTGTATGAGATCATGATTCACTGCTGGAGAAACTCCCCAGAGGAAAGGCCCACATTCGAATACCTACAGGATACTCTTGAAGACTTTTTCATTGCCACAGAGAGACAATATGAGTTTGAGCCACAATCCTAGGCATCAGGAAACTGAAGCCCTGAATTAATTTGAACAAGTGATTTGTTTAGCTCAGGTTTTTATTTAGGCTCTCAATTTCGGAACTGGGGCTACGCCCCCGATATCCTAAGAACATGAGCAACGCTCCTGGTGAAAATGATTTAACTATCCCTCCCTCATCATCATCATCATGTATATTTATACATATATATATATAGTTTGTGTTTTAATCAAACATTACTAAAGTTTTGTTCTGATTCTTCTGTTTTTTTTCAGAGGAAATATAGTTTTGAAACTTAACTGAAAAAAAGGTAATTAGGTATTACTATTATACTAATATGTAAATTGAAATATTTTAATTTTCAGTTTTACTGCATGTGGAAAGATATGATAAAATAAAACATACATTAATGTACATTTGAAATGGTGAGTTTATGATACATTTGCTCTCTTTGGCTTTTGGTCTGACCGGTTTCCAAGCCTGCCGGTGTGGCATCTAGTGACACTGAAGCCGAGATCTCTGAGGATTCCTTTCCTTCAGCACAAGCCATCGCAGAACCAGCATATGCACATCCATGCACAAGTAAATGTTCTCCTCTCTTCTCCCTATAGGTCCTTATGGCAGGACAAGATGTCCTTCCAAAGTTGGAGAAAGAATAGTTTTGCATGCTGTAGCTGAAATGAAACTTTATTTGCCTTTTTGCACAAGTACATTGGAATGCTTCTTTTCACATTTCCCATCTTGGTCTCTTTTGAGATATATACAGACATATACAGTATACAGTTGAGAATAAAGCCTGGGTTTCTTTGTGGTGGTGGGGGGGTTGCTGTTAGGGGCCTTGCTCAAAGGCCCAATGGGGACGTGGCTATTCAACCGAGGCCAGAACCAGCGCATGAAAATGCCTGCTCAAAGGTAAACAAAATACAATCCACAGGAAGTTACCAAAAGAAAACAGGTGACTGTAGCAAGTTATGCAGGGATATATGAATAACATACAGGATTTACAAATAATCAGAATACATTATATTGCATATGACTTTTAATGCTTTTTTATGGGTGTACCGTAGTTTGTATATCTTACCACAGTGAATCTCAAACTATGGTACCAGTGATATATAGGGTCCCCTCTAGTACTACGAGTGCATATAAACTATTAGTGTATATAAACGTCAGCCATAATGGCGGCAAGGGCACACCCCCACAGTGGGCAACTTTTATCATCACGAACACCCTCCCGCAGCCAGGCAACAATCACTCTGTCACGGATATGAAATGAAAAAATAAATAAATAATGATCCCAGTGAGGAAATTCTCTTTTCCCCCACCCCATCCTGCTCTCCGTGACACACATGTAGGGGAGAACAAGCTTGGTGGCACAGAAATTCACCTATAACAGCCCCCAGGTGGCTGGGGGTTAAGGGCCTGACTCAACCATGACCATTCTACTAAGGCCAGGCTCAAACCCACAACCTTAAACTCACACACAAAGGCTTAGCCCACTGAGCCACACGCGGGGCAGAGAGCCTAATGAGTTCTTAGGTGAAGGTATAAAGACTTTTAGAACCACTGTCTTAGAATAATTATAGTCCATATAACAAAGGTCCAGGTACAAAGTTCATATGACAAAGGTCAACATGAAATGCATCCCCAACGCATCTATCCTTTACAGTGGGTATCAGTGAGCCTGGAGCCCATCGCAGGCAGCACAAGGCACAAGGCAGGGGACACCCTGAGGAGGATGTCAGTTTGTGGAAGTGAACACGCAACTTATGAATTAATGCGGGATACAAAATTATGAGAAATTGTAAGTAAGCAACCACAGTACAAAAACACATCAATGCAGATGCCCAGTAGGGGGCAGCGTGTGGCTCAGTGGGCTAAACCTCTGCACCTGTGATCGGAAAGGCACTGGTTCATCTATGGGCCCTCGAGCAAGACCCTTAACCACCAGCTCCCTGGGCGCTGCTATGGGTGGCTGCCATTCGCGGCCAGCTTGATCTCACCTACACAGAGCAAGCTGGGGGAGGCGTAAAGAGAATTTCCCCACAGGGATCAATAAAGCATCTATAAAAAAAAAAAAACACATCAATGCAGCTATTGTTACTTGACAAAAAAAAATAAAATAAAACAAAAGATCACAGCTTTGTAGTTCCGCTTAACAGTGTGCGGGGACCAACACGGAAACACCTCCTCAGTCTCAGCCAAGCAAAGGTGCGGTGCAGCGCAGCCTTTGGCACGGCTAACAAGGAAGGAAAGAATTAAAAAATAATTCTTCTCATAAACAGCATTTACAATCTGATGTTGCGTAAAAATATAATCTTTTCGTAATCTGTCCCCAAGATCTGGAAATTACGTTAGTGTACTATGTGTTTGGTAGGTTTAGCTTGTATAAAAAAAAACTCTTTTAAGAAACGTATCATAGAGAGTGTTAAACACTACCAATTTACATTTTAACATATACAAAAGACAGGATACTTCTACTTCATACAAAGTTCAAAGTGCATATGATTTGGGATGTAAATACAATACCCACAGCTGTCCTATCTATTGTCTTCCTTTTCACCCATAGTCATAAAAATTCAAGAGAATGCATGAAAGTGATATTACACAGGGCTGGAAATTAAGGTGGTCTACTAAGTTAGACAAAGGAGGAGCACAAAAAATTGTACACTAGTCCGCTGGCTAGTAAAAACAGGGCACGTCAAGCTACTTTTTTAACTGAAGTGGTCCAGTTGGTTAGTGGTGAAAATTCTTTAGTTCCACACCCATTAAAATATTTAATAGGTTCTCAGACTTCACAGTGAAGTTGAGCAGTCCTCCTCTTTGGTATTTCTCTCTTTTTTCCCCAAAACAGGTTCTTGAATTACAGCCTTTAGCTTGTCTTGTAGCTCAATGAAGTCTGGCCGTTCCGCACTGTTCGACCTCCAGCAAAGAAGCATTATATCATATAGGGCCTGGGAGCAGTTGGGCGCTTTGGGCATTCGATATCCTTTCTGTACCGCCTTCACGCAAAGTGTCTTGTGTTGATCTGCTTGACAAAAATGGGAAAAAAATGTGCCGAATAAAGCGTGACTTGTTAACACGTAACCTTTGTCATGAATGTAATCGTATACAAGCATCCATTGATATGTTTTGTAAAACTCTCTTCAAAATACCTAAGTATGGCTCATCTCCAAAGGTGACAATTTCAGTTAAGAGGATCCCAAATGACCAAACGTCGCACTTTACTGTGTATTTTCTTCCTGTAAAAATCTCTGGAGCCATCCATTTCACAGGAAGCTTTGTACCTGAGGTACAATTTTTAAGTGAAGTTGAAAGAGACAATTTCACAGAAAATGTCTGTTCTTTTCATATTTTTTACATTCTAAAAATAGAACAAGCTAACATCATTAGTTGATACAAATTAAGTAAAAATAATTCCAAAGCGCCTTTTCTGTATTTTAGTAAAATAATGTTCTGCCCATAACACTTACTCATTGAAATTTCCTGTTCTCCTGAACTTGTGCTCTGTGCCAAGCCAAAGTCTCCAATCTTACAACACCCAAAATTATCCAGCAGGACATTATCGGCCCGTAAGTCTCTGTGTAGAATTTTCTTAGCCTCTAGAAAAGCCATTCCTTCTGCAATCTGTTACACAATAAAAACAATAAGTATAAATGTTCCTAAAATATTAAAACGTATTATTACTTTTTTCTGCATACTTTTAAACTTGTTTAAGCAGCATATTCCTTGAAAATCAGCAAAGTAATCTACATACATACAGAGCTTGTTGCATGTGTTTTCACTCATTTTTTGTGCAATTACACATGAGTGTATACAGTTTATAAATGCTAATAATAAGGCTCAGCTGTTACTATAGTTTCATGGTAGGAAGGCATTCTGTACCTGAATAGCAAAGTGCACCATTTTGGAGAATTCTATGTCTTTCATTTCTTTATGCTCTGAAAGTAAAAAAGAAATATAATATAGGAGTATAATATGTAATACTAAGCATGTTTGTACATGGTAGCTCAGATAATAGGTTCTGAAATGTTAAAGCTGTTAACAATGTGACTCATATTCAGAAAACTGGCCATAAAATGTTTGTAGATACCTCTGAGGTATTGGTGCAGGGTCCCATTCTTCATGAACTCGGTGATTAAGCAGATCGGCTCGTCCCTGGTACACACGGCATAGAGCTTGAGGAGCCGTTCATGGTCCAGCTGCTTCATAATTTCAATCTCGTTCAGGATATCTGGGTCCCTCGCTAGGAAACGACGCAAGAGGATCACAGAGAAAGCCTTTAGGAAACATCTCTAGCATATGAACGGGAACCAAACAAAAAGTCGCACTCAACATTTAAATGGCCACAATTGCAGGTGACTGTTGGAGATGTTGTTCATCCTACCTTTGAACTCCTTTACAGCCACTTCCACTCTGCCGTTCCAGACACCCTTCCACACCTCTCCAAACTCCCCACTGCCCAGTTTTTCCACTTTCACAAAAGATCCTCTCTCCACCTCCCAGTCCTTTTCTTTAGGCCCCACAGAAGAAGGCCTCTTCACCTAATAGGTAACAGCACCTTAGCATAGACTCTATCATAAGCGCATCTAATACGTACTGTAAATTACAGATTATAGCAGACGCAACTGTGGAAAACGGCATATTCAGTGGATGGGCTACAGAATTTTATGTATGTAAATATGTATGTATGTATATATTTATACACAGCAGGTCAATATCAGTCAATATGACACTTACTTTCAGGCAAGGCTTGTTAAGCTTTCGACAAAGTACTCCTGCATCCCTAGAGTACGATTCAACCAATGCACAGATAGTTGGAAATGTCTTGCTTGACACGAGGAAGAATGATCTATTGGCTTCTTTAATTATATAATGTTTCACGTTATCACCACATCTTACTGCAAAGAGAAGTCAGAGTTTTATCGTTATAGTAGCACACTGTTCATAAAGCTTTGAGTATACTGTAAAATGACTACTCTATTAATATACAAGACCGCAGACATCAAAAGGTTAGGAACCCCAAATATAGAGGCAGGGGCGTAGGGACAGGACAGGCAAGGCAGGCAATTGCCTGGGGCCCCCAAGCTGGGCCATTTACATAGAACACTGCAATGACAAATCTTTATTTGTGTAAATAAATAATTGAATTGTGTTTATTAAATGCTCTTTGTTGATATTATTAATTTAGACTTCATGCTAAAATAATGGTTAGAAATTTTACCATGTCAGACGGGGTGCGTTGAAGGGCCCTGTAGAGTTCTTTGCCTAGGGCCCCCAGTGTCCCTAGAATTGTCTCTGTATAGAGGAGTTTTTCTCAACTGGTAGATCATAGAATGTGTGTGGACAACTCTTACTGTGGATTGTGACTAAATGAAGAAATGTAGATCCTAAGTCAGTTGAAAACCTCTGCTATAGAGGACTTAATCCTGCTAAGTATTTAATTTTAAAATGTTTTGTGCAATCCTGATGTATAAATTCAGCTTTACTCCGTTTAAATTACAATTACTTAGGTCCAATGCTTTCAGTACCAGCACCCATTTTTCTCTTCAGTGAAAGAGTTTCCTCCGGACTGGCTCCTCTCATAATCTTCCGGTAATGAATAACTGGAACTTGTCTCTCTTCCACTTCAAGCAATGCTTAGATCGCAATTGTCCCGCATTGAGCATCACTGTGACACATCATATTCAATTTACCACAGACACTAAAATCAAAACAGGATCAATTTTTTCCCCCAGCTGCAATTGAAGCAATGGACTATAGCAGTAATTACATACTTGATAAATAATACTGCTTTTCCTTGGTGCACTTCCACACCAGAAAGGCCCCGTCGCTGTTCTCCTTTCTTAGCAGGTATCGTTTGGCTCGCAGGCGCTTGGTAACATTTCCAAAGTACCATCTGTAATAGAAAACACAACACATACATGAACCTGCACATTTAATTTCATTCATAATTAAGAAAAAAAAATATTGTCAACAGAGTATCATTATTAGGGATCCACGTAACTGGTACGCGAGTACGCATTTGCCGTATGAAGCGATACCCACGGCAATATCTTGTCACAACAGCGCAAATTCGTCCTTATTTAATGTACATTTGCGCTGTTACGGAAAGGAATTTCGCGCATCGTGCCATTGTGTGCATCGCTGATCGTCACATCTATAGATTGTTTAAATATCATCTTTCCACCCATTTTCCTCTGAATAGGCTTATACACAGTATTCCTATTTATAGTGCTAACTGCTACTATATTTCGTCTTATCCCCATTGAAAAAAATACTTTAGCAAGCTCATTTAGTGGCTGCAGCGCGCAGACAGATACTATGATACAAAGCACTCGGCGAACAGGATGCCAGTATGACGATTCATACATTTCAGAAAAAAACGACTTTATATATCTATATATATTTTTTTTTTCACAAATTTTAAACGTCATTTTAAAAGTTCAGTATAATTTAAAAATAAGTTTAATTTCTTATTTCCGATGACCGTTGCTTTTTTGCTTAAGATTCAACGGTAGCTTACTTAATTAATAGGTTATTAAATTCTCCACGTTTTTAAAATACAGGCATACATCTTGTTTTTTCTAATACGACTAAAACCTACAATCTACAAATATGCACACTATAAAACTTCGTGGGTAATATTAAAGACTTAACTGAATGGCAAATAGGACAAGAACAGGTTTGCAAACTTTCACGCAGCTGGCGTGACACACTTTCAGACTAATGCGCACGCAAAAAATCTTATGGAAAATCTATATTATTGCATTATGAACCTAAAATTAGCTACATCAAAAGCGTTGAGGTAGTCTGCAAACCCTACTGATTATTTACAATATAATAAAACTATCACATAGATGTAAATGCGTGGGCACACTTGGCTCGAATTGAAAATCTTGTTCTTCTGCAGAAATGCGAATTATTCGTAATACAAATACTCCACGGGTTACGTGGTCCGTGATATGATATTTTGAGTTTATGATGGGTATGAAACTTGTTGTTCTTTTTATGTTAAAACTCTTCCTGTTCCAACAGGCAAGATTCAAACACTTACGGTTGAGCCTCCAAACTGGTCACCCGCTTCAGGAACTCCACAGGTATATACCCACGTTTCTCCCTATATTTCCTGACCTTACTGCTCCTCAGAGACAGCTTCCTAACATAGAACCATTGCTCCGTTTCTCCGATCACTTCCAGCATATCCCCTTTCTGCAGCCTCCAGTCCTCCATTGTAGGTGGGGCGTGGCGGATTGATGACACTAGGGTCTTATTGCTCTTACGAGAAGTCCATAATTTACTCAGCGATTTTTGGGAGCTCTGTGTGTTCCCCATGGCTGGTGAAGCGAACTCTGATCAAGTCAGGTAAGGCATGAGGTTAAGATGCACTGCTCAGCCAGTGTTCGTCGGAGGAGATGAACAGGTTATTCCAGTATTTTCCAGGAAAGAAAGTCCATGACACTGCAGAACCCCTGTGATTTTCCAGCAATCGCAGGCTATGCACTGATTGTTCTTTGCTGCATCGTACCCACTTTGAGAAAGTACTAGATGCTTGTTACAAACAAATTCCAGTGTCATCAGAACGTGAGTAGCAGATGACGAAATAATTAGCTACCATAACAATAATACCAGTGTGTGGCTCAGTGGGCTAAGCCTGTGCCTGTAGTCAGAAGACTGCTAGTTCAAACCCAGCCTTGGCATGTCTATGGATCCTTGCGCAAGGCCCTTAACTCCCTGCTCCCAGGGTGCTGCAACAATTAGTTGCCATTTGTGGCCAGCTTGCTCTCATCTACAGAGAGCAAGTTGGGGGGATGTGTGAAGAGAATTTCCTCATGGGGATCAATAAGAGTATTAATTATCATGAAACATATTTAAGATTACAAAAACCTTACATTCACCAATCCATTCTCCTTAACTGCATATCCTTCTCTATGAACTAGAAGCAAACAGAGAAACATGGAAATGCATGATTTTATTCACTGTGGTAACTGTGATACTATAGAAAAAAAGTAATCACCTCTTACCAATTTAAACTTAAAGGTGCTTAATTAACCTATT
>JAAGVU020000169.1:0-19539 GCA_011763525.2 Mormyrus iriodes | reverse complement strand
CCCCCATATTTTCACCAGGTACTGCGCATACCACTGGCAGAAGCCAGCAGGCGTTTCAGACACTTGATAGACTTGATTTTGCAGTTTCTCTCTTATCATTGTTATTACCATTTATCACACACCCACCAGAAATTTAATTTTTATATACATTTACTTATTTTTTTCAGTTATTTTTATTATATTTCAGTTGTATGTGCGAGTGGTCGTAAGTCACATAGGTTGCACAGTTTATATACACACACACACACACACACACACACACACATATATATATATATACATACACACACGCATACAAACACACTTTTTTGTTGTTCCCCTGACACAATCAAGTGCATCCACATGGTTTCTGTGGAAAAACAAGGTCATTGAGATTAAAAGGATAATCTACCTTGGTCTGAAATTTCTTCTTCCTATCTGGCAGGAGATAGATCTTGACATACGGGTCAGAGAAGCCATTGGCATCTTTCGCTGGCAAGTCAAGAGCTTTTAGGATCTTAACAATCAGCTGCTCCGTGCTGCAAGAGAAGATACAGGTGGGGTAACAGTGAGTGATACCATCACAGATACTGAGCAGGAACACAGGAATCCTTCCTGATTTACACTCCTCAAACACAGAAGAAAAAACAAAGTTTTCAGACATGGTTATTATCTGCATACTGGTATTAAAAGTAGCAGATTTATTAGCTATTACCATGCTATTTCATGGAAATCTCATTCAGAGTCATCAACAATTGTGTTTAAAAGTCATAATCTATTGTGCATGTAGACTACACAGACTGAACATACAAAATATAAATAAAATCAATCCAAATGTGCACAAACTCATTTTTATACACAAAAGGGAAAACATGTTGCTTTTAAATGTTTTTACTTCATATGAAAACAGTGAAGGTTTAACTGATTTATATGAAATAGCTGATTGCTGATTAACACAGAGGTGTTATAACTACTAGAGCTGATCCAAAAAATGCAGTGATTAACTACAAACAAGGCTCAGACTAAGTGACATATTTTACGACTGAACTTTCCTATGAACACCAAAAACATGCATACTGCAGCAACTGAGATGATGAAACAGGTAGCAGCACATTTCCTGCGAGGCTGCCACAGAAAGCCTATTATTCCCACACCGGCCCTGCATCTGCCTTCCACAACGGTGCCAGTAGGACCAGATTTCCCAGGAGTCCCAAACGTGTCACTGACTTTGATATAACGCAGATAAACTGAAGTCCCAGCTTACATACTGGCCTGGCACAGCCAGAGAAGCATACAGTTAACTGCTGAGAATCCCCATTCAATCAAACACGATAAACAGTATAATTAAAACTTGTGGAGAACAGAAATTATCAGTCAAAAGAAGGGTAGTAACAACCTGTTCCCTCCAGAATTCTCTGAGTCATATGTCTCCTCCTTCCATTCTCCGCCACGCTTTGTCTCTCATTTTATATATGTCATAAAATTGGCTGTTGTTATATGTTGACACATTCACCCTTTAAAATAGAGCCCTATATATAATTCATGCTAACACTGCCTCTTGTTCTCATTTTTTTTTCTATCATCAGCAGTTTCTTCATTTTAAACAGATTTCACTGAAACTGCAGAAAAAGGCCCCCACAGCACGTCACAGCCACCCTGACAGAGCCCGGCCATAAGTGAGTGTCATTAAACTTCTCCCATTTATGCTCATCCTCTCTTTCAAATCCTTCCCCCTCCCTGCTCACAAATCCTCTACTTCCTCACAGCCCGACGAGTTAGAATACCACAATGAAATCAATGTGTGGCACAGAGCCCATCTGGATTAAACATGATGTGAAGGGGCCACATTACTGGGTAACAGGACAGCCTCACTCACTTGAAGGCATATCGCAGGAGGAAGCTGATCTTCCCACAGGTGTTGCCCTGTTTAGCATCCCCCAGCTCCCCTTGCCGTGGCTTGTACAGTTCCGGCTTGATCTGACCAATGCTGGTCAACTGCTCGCTCTTGTCATCGCCGTGGAAATCGGGGCTGGACAGCTGGTGTGTCATGGGCCGTGGGCTGTGAACAGAGACAGAGTGCTGCCTCTCCCAGACCATGGAGACAGTCGCAGGCTGGAAGAAGCCCAGGACGCCAACAGTGTTTGCACACACATACGGAGGCATGGCAGCGCGGCCCAAAAGCCGGCTCAGGCCTGCGTGTGACAAGGCCCGCTATACTGACCGTGCCGTGACTTGCTGCTGAGAATGAGCGTTGGGCAGCTCCCTGGCAACTTGGGAGGGGGGTCCTGCCTCAGACGACGGGGGCAGCTCTGGAGAGGTCTGGCTCAGCTTTAGGCCGCCTTGAGTGAATGATAAAGAGGCCGAACGTGCTCAATGATTCACGAGGAGGAGCCCCGGCACGGCAGGCCGGCGCAGCACTTACATCTCATGACTAACATTTAGAGCAATACCTGTCTGGCTTCAAATTTATAAAAACTGCTGTACTTATTTTGCCTTGAGAGATGCTGCAAATAATGGATCCTACCTCTCTCCGTAAACCTTGTACAAATAAAGCATGTGGCATGCAGACAGGCATCACATTAAGAAATTAATGGACAGCTTAAGCCACCATACCTGCAGCGGCATTCGGATAGCAATCCATGTCCAGGTAGGAATGTTCCTGCATCTCATGGGGACCACCCACCACGCCGATGGGGGCTCTCTCCGGACCCCCGATCACTCCGCCCACTCCTCCTTCGCCCCTCTCCACCACCAGCATGTCGGAGAAATGTGGGTGGTGCTGGCCCGACTGCGAGAGGGAGGGGTACAGCGAGGAGGAGGAGTGCGTCTCCTTCCTTTGCAACAGAGTTGGAAGGAGGGAGGAGCCTCCCCCGCCGCTCACTCCTGCGCCCCCAGGAAGAAGCCCTGCAGTCAGGCTCAGTCCACCCCCCTCCTTGTCCCTCCAGGGAAGCCAGCATAACTTCCACGAGACGAAGAGGGACACCGACAGGAGCACGATGCCACAGAATGTCACGATGACGGAGAGCAGGCTCACAGAGATGTCTGAAAGAGAACAGTGCAGGCATGTAAGCACATCAGAGCTCCATATCCCATAATCACTATTTTCCATCCGCCATCCTTAAGAGCAATCTGGAATTTTCCTCTTCCTGTCAACATGATGCGTTTAAAGAGAAGCTTGAAAGTGCAGAAAAAAAAACAGCAAATCGGCTTGCGAGAGAAAATGACAGAGACAGACATTGTTTGGACAAGATAGGGGAGATAGTGGAGGTAAACCGCTCTCTGTACACTCTGCAACTCTCTAATTAGTCATATCTCACAATCCGATGGCCTTCATTAATAGAGTCTATAAATACTAAGAAGCATAGAAGTACTGCTTGATTGTAGACAGACGTGTAACTGGACCTTTTTGTCTGTGCATCTATTAATACCCATGGAGGCGGTTTTAGATTTTAATAGGTGCATCAGTCACATCAATGTCTCTGGGGAATTTTGAAGATCTACTCCAGACTTCTCTTTGCGAGGGCAAGTATATTTTCATAATGCAATATTAACAGCCAACTGAAGTACTCAAAGAGTACGGGATGCACAAGTTAATCATGGGGAATGTTTAAATTGATTGATGCAACTTGATGCTCGCAAAATACACCTAATGAGACAATTACCTTGGTTGTTATTAAATGTCTGCATGTCATGTCTTGCTTTTTGCTACATTTAAGTGGTCACTCGCTTGGCCCTGCATCTATTTTTAATAACAATCTCTGTGGCAGTGATCCAGACCACATCTCAGGACTGTATCTCAGGACTTGAGTGTGATCCAAGGTACATCCTGGGTGGAAATCCAGTCAACAACAATTTATAATAACCAATTCTCCTGAGCTGCACTTGTTCAGATTGCCAATGGAATCCAGAACATCCAGGAAGTTACACTGGAAATGGACATACAGTTTCAGAACCAGTGATTCTGGACAGCACCATGTACACACACAATTTACAAGAGTTTACAGACACAATTATCCCTACATACATCCACAAGTCTGTAAGTGTGTTAGCTGGTTCGGAATTAACCGCATGCCAGTCAACCCATCAGTGTGTCACACTTCCATCGCTTACACTTTTCATTCCCTTCCCCCTTTATTATTCCCTCTCTGCATTTCTTTTGTGAATTATTCAGCAACCAGAGTGTGTGTCATCAATTCGGCAGCCTTTCGACAGATATGATCACATATGAGAAGTGAGGTACAGACCGGCAGAAAACTGACGCAGGGAGGGTGGCAGGAAAGGAACAAATTTGTGGCTGAAGAAATAAAAACACACCTGGGGTGACGGGGGGGGGGGGACTGTGAGAGGCACAAACAGGTTAGCATCCATTCAGGAGCGGACATATGCTGACAAGGGTAACTCGGGGCATGCAAAGCAGGAGGCTAATGAAGTCATACTCGTGTGAGCACTGTTTACACCTGGCAAAGAGTGTGAAGTACAGAAATACTGAAAGATGAGATATGATAGGAAATAAGGCGGATTAAGGGATTTAGGGGGCTCTACCAGAAAAGCCCAGCATCAGTATCTTCACCGGCATCAGAATATTTCACTATGAGCCACTAATGCCAGTTCGCATAAAGAACTGAAGTACAGCAGAGTGGCAATAATCAGCTCACCTTCCGTGAACCTGAAAACCAGCACAAATCACCACGCAGCCCTTTTCTTAACCAAGCAGAAGCGCTGCACTGCAGCCTCGGAGCTGGCCCAATTCTGTCCAGTACCTCAGGTGCTCCCATACCTCAAGAGCTGTGAGTGCCATAAGCTGCCCGCATGCCTCTCCTGCCTGTGTCCAAGTCTGCATGTGCCCTCTGCCCTTTATTTCAGCAGTGAGCAGCTTACCGGAGTCCGTCTGCCTGATGCGGCCATTCCGCAGGTAACTGAATTCCTGACAGTGCTTGTTCTGGCTAAAGCCCCTTGACGAGTGGAAGCACAGCTCCTCCACAAGCATGAGGGCCTTTTTACACAGGTGTTCCTCCCAATCTCCCGACATTGTCCAATCGGCATTGCACTCTCTGCCTCAGCTGGCCAATCACAGCAAAGTCCAGAGCACCCAGGCCAAGGGGAGGTTCCCTGCAAAAAAAAAAAAAGATGTCAGTTTAATTGTGCCTAACTTGAGGGACTTTCTGAAAGACTCCAATTGGTGTTGCAGCTTTCTGGAGATACTGTGTCCACTGTTGGCTGCGGCGATGTCAACTCTAAAGGTGGCTCACTTCTGTGTGTGCAGAACACACACCCCTCCCAGAATCCCTTGCAACAGATAATCTGAGACACGGCAGAAGACATGAAGAGGGGCAAGACTGGGGCATGTTATGGGGAGAAGCCGGAGCAGAGCCAGTGAAGGAAGAACCCTGAAAGTAGGACAACAAGATAGATGAAAAGAGAACTGCAAATAAAAGGAGCATATATAAAAGTGAAGGCAGAGCACCTTAACAGAAATACTAACCAAAAACAGTGTTATACTGAGTCTTCGAAACCTAAGGAAGTTACATACTATTCTATTGATAAAAGAAAATCAATCTGAGCTAAAAAAAATACAATTCTGTACATCTGGTGTTTGGTATCTTACAGAAGTGCCATATTGAATGTTTACCCCAAAATTCCTTCGCATAAAACGCCTTCAACATATAAATGACTCAATGACACAGACTATGTAAAATAGCAATGATAGTATAAATAATAACAATAAGCCCGAAACAACACCTGTCTTCAGTGAAAAACATAACTGGTCTGACACTGTTATAGTACAATTTCTAAGAAAATGGAGCTTGCAAATATTATAGTTTTACAAGGAAATCAATTTGTTGTTCTCCATTTTGGTTGAGGGCTCCAGCTCTGTGCCTGGAAGACAAAAAGGAGGCAAAAAGGTATACAAACACACACATATTAAAATGACCTTCCTAACTAAGGCAGTATTCTTATCAGACAGCTTCCTCTGCTTCTCTCCTTGGGTATCAAGCTGTATTTTTCCCTCCATTACCAGCTTTAATTTGATCATGCATTTATTTACCACACACAGATATTTACTGAAATATCTGGTTGCACCTTCAGACCAGTGGGTATTTATCAGAATCGTATAAAGATGTCGCTATATAGGGCCTGAATTAGTTTGCCTGGCAGAGGATTCTGTGATGATACAGAGCATGTTGAAACCCTGATGTTTGGACAGCAAGGTTGCAACAGCTCCAGTTGGTGTTTAGACACACCGCATGAGAAAGCTGGAAAATATGCTCAGTATATTTTGGAAAATATTTTACAGCATATTCTATGAAGTGTTCAAAAAAGAATATCTATAAATAAACATTTTCATTAGGGCAAGCTTTTTTCTTAACCCTAGAAGTACCGCCAAATGTTTAAAACTGAACTACAGCTATCAGTGGCCTGTGCCATCCAAGACAGCCGCACTTAGAGAAGGCTACATGCTCTATTTTTTCCAAACCTTGCATTAAAGATGTTACACACCATCTATGGCAATCAAGACAAGTTTTTCTTAAAGGCTGATCCTGCCTTTCGTGATGCTTTACATCTACCACTCTCTATAAAAACTAATGTAGAAAATGTTTTAAAACAGCCCAGGGCAACCTGGACAATGTAGGTAACCTCAAAGAAAGCTTTACATTTAGTGTACTTGATAAAGATCCATGCATTAAGGAGGACCCCACCATCTCTCTGATCTGTTGCTTAATCTGTCAGTACCCTCCCCCCCCCCTTTAAAATCTAGTGGATTTCACAATGAGGAATAAGCTGACTGGCACAGAGCTGTACATACCAAAGATTGCCAGCAACAATTACATTGCATATATAGCACAGGCTCTGGAGAGGAATGACAAGGAGGGGTGAGACAAAAAGGCAGACAGAGAAGCCAGAAGCAGAGCAGAATAAAAGGCAAGAGGTAGAGAAGTAAAAATAGGAATGTCTAAGGCATGGAGGTTAGAATGGAAGAGGAAGCAAGAGGGAGGAGAGAAAGGAGGAAGAAATACAAAGTGTGGACGTTGTAGATCAAAGAACTAAAGCACTGCATATATCAATGGAATGCCAAATTGCCTCAAATACTGCATGTGTTCGCACAGTCTAGACCAGCAGTTGTAAGATCCCAAATATATACACAAACAGACAGACAGGGGTCTGCATTGTATAACTCTAGAGATAAAGACAGCAGGCACACTTGGAAACGTATACACTTGGACAAGAGAGAAGACAGCAGTGGATTGGCCACATATGATAATGCAAGGAGGATAAAGAAAACGGGAGAGAGGCGTGCGCAGAAAAGAGAGCTCGTGCCGCCGGTCCTGGTGGTAATACATGCACGCCTGCATATGTATTATGGACTCCCATTTACTTTTAAAACGCGTGGCATCGTCGGCCCTCGCAGGAAAACTAACTGAATGTCACCTAAAAACACATAAAGGGGCCGGCTCTCTCGTACACTTCAAACAGATAAAGTGAAGAAGACGTACACCGTTTGCATAGTCATAGACTATGCATGAATATCCATAAATGAAACGGATTTACATTGCGAATGGAAATGAAATGCACTGACTAAACCAATCAAAAGGGAGGTATACACATGCATAAACAAAACAAACTAACAGGTTAGCTTATAGAGAAATACGTATCTAGTGTATGCACATAGTGTATGCGATATGTACAAAACAAGCACATGCACATACGTTTAAAACGTCTGTTTGATCCCAGCTTCCTGAAAGCGCTGGATATTACCAGGTTAATGACGCATTGACAGTCATTTAAGTAATGGAATTTTTAATAGTCGATGCATGTGGCTGTTGCCCGTTATTCTCCTCCCTTACATCCCGGAGCTGCTTCTTCCCTATTCTCCAACACAGTTAATCAAAAACGACAATCCCACCCTACAGCAGGAACATGGAGAACCAGGCCGGCCGGAATACTACACCTGAGATTAAAGGAGGCGGTAGAGGGATAGACTGAGAGAAACACTGGGACGATATATCCCGTATTTCTCTCCTCTTCCGTCTCTTGGTCCTCTTCTGTGAGTATTTTTCAGTGTCTGTCCAGCCTCCCTTCTCTCTCTCTCTCTCTCCTCTCCCTCTCTCTCCCACCCTCCCTGGCCGGCGCGCGCGCGCACCCGTTCCCCCCGCTTGTGGACTGAATACTAAGCGGTCGCCTTCACTTGCTGTACAGCCAGACATTATGACTGGTGTGTGTGTGTCTATACACACATACATTATATATGTCGTATCTATGTATATATACATTTTAAATGTATTAGTGTATATATTGCCTATAAACACACATATTTACATACTAATACCTACCTTATGTACATACATATATACACAGCGAAAAGATGAAGAGAGCGCTGGGGGAGGGAAGCGTGATGTGGGGATGCGATTTTCGAGTGAAAGAGTAAAAGCGGAGCACCTGCGCCATGGAGGTAGGCGGCGTGCGCTACGGCTCGCGCCGTGACGTGCACGCGCCACGGCGTGCCGCTAGGTCTAAATTTGGACAGCTTAGCGCTCACTAGCAGGGCGTTATTTTTATCGCCGATGCTCATTGTTTAAGTGCTTCGCGCTACCAGCCTTTATCGCTTCCGTTAACGACCCAGGTATTGCTGACGTCGTGCTTTTTATATACCGAAATCGCTCTATACCATTTCCACTATTGCTGTATGTTACATAATTACCACCGCAGACACACATCCGTTTCCCATAATTATCCGTGTAATAAACACCGGACTGTTTTCCTTAATGGATACAAAATTAACATATTAATTTCGATACCGTTATCAAAATGACTACTACTCGTCCCAGGCAGTCTACTGCACAGAGTTAGGTTGAAGGAAACTGCACCTAGGTTCCCTTGATGTTTGGGCGTAGTGAAAATACCGCGCCTGCAAAAATCAGCATGAGCACCACTTGGCTCGCTGAAGTGGACTCGTGAGACTAGATATTTCCGTCCTCCGTGATTTTTCTAATAATATTGACATGCACTGTGTATCCGCTGCACCAGAAAACCGCAGTTAACCATTTTTAAAGGTTTTCTGTGCATCGTTCGTTTTTATGAATGGTATTTGTAACTGGAAACATTTCTTTGAGTACGGTGAAATGTCAATGAATACGGGTAACAATGAAGACACGTTAGCACATATTAAATAAATAATATTCGAAGCATAATGACACTTACTGAGCAGCCAGACTACACCCTGACTGTCTCATCTATGCCCATGAGAGTAGTCTTTCCATTGTAGATTTGAGGGAACCGGAGGCAGTGAACAGCAGGCAGAGAGGCAAGGCCAGATTGACATATAAATGATTGTAAACAGCTGCCTCTGCTAACTGTCACTTGAGGGCATTGGGAGAAAAGATATTCAGGGAATAAGATAGGACAGAAGAGAGAGAGTGGGCAGGAGTACAACCAAAAGAGAGCAGAAAAAGACATGACAGCTTTAAAAAAAGGATAGAATGGGCTTTCAAGTGGGTAGGGGAGGATATGAAATAAGACATTAAAGAACAACAAAGGTTTTGAGGGAATGATAGAGAAATTATAGGGAATGGGATGTATGAAATCATAGTTAGAGCTGTGCATAGTCATAATGACTGTCATAGTTAGGGCTTGGGGTAGACCGTTCATAATGACTAGCTGTGAGAGGCCTAGACTGTCGTCTAAGCTGTATTTCAGTTTACAGCATTCAATCCCGTGTCAACAAAGTCGCTGTTATGTTCAGTGTATGTGCTGTCAAGCACAGGCAAAAAATGGCAAGTCGTGAGTGAGAAGCATGGAGATAGCCAAGCATTCAGACACTGGTGTTGATCAGAACTGGCAGGCGTCATTGCCTGAACAAGAAAGGCAGGACAAAAGATCCCCTGCACAATTCTGCCAAAAGGAAAAAAAATAAATGAATATGTATCCATCTATCTTCCCATTGTTTAACTCGGTCAGGGTCACTGGAGGGTTTGGAGCTGGTCCCACGCAGCAGAGGGCAAGCCTTGGGTACAGCTGCATGGCTGGTCAGTCCGTCATAGCAACAGAGAATTCAGAGACACCAGTTAGCCTCACTGCGTGTTTTTGGACTGTGGGTGCAAACCAAAGTGCCCAGAGGAATTCCAGCTGACACGGGGAGAACACGCAGGCTCCACACACAGAGCAGAGGTGGGATTACCCCACTATCCCACTGTGTTGCCATAAATTAATGTACACTGAAGAGTTCAAGTACCCTGACTGGAATGTTTTTTTTTTTAGAATTTATTTAATGTTTTTCATCATATAGTGCAGATGAAAGAAAAAACATTAAAATATATAAAACAAGCATAAGCAGTATCGAAACAGGTACCCTGGTATCCAGTATGACTTTGTGAGCAGTTGGGATGGCAAACAGAACAATGTCAAATGGGGATTTGCAAGCAATCAACAGGTTTATTAGGTCCTATTTATTTTTACAGGCATCTCATTTCAGGCCGGTGACAAAAAAACGGTGTATTGATGCTTTTCTGATGAACAGGGAATCAGATGAACAGGAGGAACTTATGAGTCTTGGGCCTAGAATCAGCAGTGGGATGTGGATTACTGGAGAAAATCAAAACAGATCCAAGAGAGATTGGTGGGATATGTCAATAGGGATAAGCCAACTCAGCTGACTGTTCCTCCTGAGAAATATGGTGCCCAGAGGGTCATACTGGTGGGTTCAGCCTTCAGATATTTTGGGTAATTTTTTTTTTTGTTTTACTTCACCATGCCCCTATATTTCAGAATGGGAATGAACACTGGAGAGATGAAGTTAGAGAATCCAGGAGAGTTAACTGATCCTTGTCAATGCTGCTGAAAAGTCAAAACCAATTCATTTTTGTAAAATCTGTTGGTAGTGTGACAAGCATAAGCAGGAATAGGAGCAAAGGGGAAATTAAGAGCAGGGAAAATATGAAGACTCAAAGGTCCCTTTCACAATCACGAAAGCTTCACAGGAGACGGTGTACCATCTGTAGCAAGTAGCTGTATTGAAGTAGAGAACAGATGAGTCAAAATTATCTGACTGATCAGTAAAAAAACAGATGCTTCAGAGTACACTGCGAGTCTTGAGGACTTAAATATTATCAAATTAACTCAAAATTTAGGAATTATTTATTCAGACCTGTCCTCATTTTTATGACTTTTCACAGGATTTCAATCAAGATCAGAACATGAAGGTCCTAAACAGTACGGAAGTATAAAGACTGAAGGATCTGACCTCCATTTATCTGGCTGAAGTCTCTAGTGTATTGAACACAGTCTGCAATCAGAGCCTGCAGACGTTATTGTACTTCCTAGAATAAAGAGAAGCACTGCAGTCAGTAAAGCCTTCAATTACTGGGCCCTTATGGTATCTAATAGTCTGCCGGCCAATGTAAGGGATGCCTGCTCAATCTCGGCACGTAAATCAAGACTAAAAACCTGCTGTAGCATAAATAAAGCCACTGGTTCTGCTGCCTGTACTACCGTCGATAAGTGTTTATAAATATGTGTTATATTTCTATATTTCTACTGACCTTCTGTTTGTTTCTTTTGTCCTCCTGGCAAGAGCATTAGCTGAGTGAATCCTACAGGAATTTGGAAGCAGCCCCAGTCCTTACAGCAAATGCAGCAGACCTACTTAACGTCACCTCCCAGAGCTCGGATAAGACGCCCATGCAGTGCAGTGCTCCTGCTTTGCATATTTCTTTTGCTCAGAAGGGTTTGGCCTGACTGGTCTTTGACCCCACAATGTGTTTATTTGGCATCCTTAAGCAAACTGGAGTTTTTCTTTACTCTCATTCATATCTTTTAGCCCTTTTTTCTGCACCGTATTAAAATTTGAGAAAGTGAATTGTTGCTATGGATAATTTAATGCTATCATTATGGACCAAAAGTTGTTTATAATCCGCTTTTTGTATGTTAAGCATATTTGGGGCAAGTATTTTGGCAAAGGTACTCTAAAAATCAGAATTGAACAAAGTTGAACTAACAATGGTTTGTGATGCATATATTTACTTTTTATCCCAGTATGTATAGTACAAATGTAAATGAAGGGTCTTACAATGTGCAATTATACTTTTTGGGCGTTACACCTGTTTTTGCTACAATGAAGCCCTCAGTGGAAGGAAAAGACTACTGAGGAAATGTAATGATGCCCTGTGAGGTAGGTATCACAGCAGCAGTTCGGCTCCTGCCATTCTCAAAATGGCTTAACGAAATTGACGTTGTGTTCATCTTTTGAATCTTCTAAAAGTTCTGCAGCAACAAGGTTTGCCAGTCAAGTTCCCAAACCTCGGAGCGTGATCCTCCCCCAAGCTGGTGTTTAAAGCGGTTTCTTGCTGAGATAATGTGGCACATTCATTCTAGTAGATGATCATAGAGCTGAATGTAGATCATTTCTCTGTATTGGTGCTAATGGAGTGTTTTCCCGCACACACAGCAAGCATTTCACTGTGTGGACTTTTTTTATGATATGCCTCTCATTTTCCCCTCTTTTTCAGTTGATGTTACCATGGCAATAGTCTTTTAGGGGAAGTTACCTACATCTCTCGTGTCTCTTGGCCCTTTCTTCTCTTTGGTCTCAATAAATCAGTCTGTCTTGTATTTTTTTCTTCTTTTTTCCTTTTTGCTGAATCAAAGACTGTGCACTCCACAGCACACTCTTTGGTCGTTTGTCTCTCTTTTTATCTCTCCTTGTCTCCAAGTATTTTAGAGGGAGAGATAAGTACACATGTAGGTGTGGGGAAAAATGACTTGGTGCACAAAAAACATTGCAGGGAGCAATGCTTCTGTTTCACGCATAAATAATGTATGCATGTAATGCATGTCGAAGTTCCCCTACATCTGGTTAATGGCATCTGACTCGCACGTACCACTGTAAATCGGGGCTGAGGCTAAGACTCACTGTTACAAATGGACCCAGGGACATTACACCATAACTTTACAGGCCTGATGAGTCACACCTTTACCCTGATTGCCCTGCTTCCAATATGCTGTATAACAAAAATCTTTCATTTAAACATAATACAGCTTAATATTAGTCATTTTGTATATATACTCATTATTTTACATATATTGCTTATAAGTTCTTTGAAGTCTAGGATGATTGAAGAAAGCAGAATCTAAGAGTATTTAAAAACACTATATTTGGGAATATGAGATTCTGTGTCACAGTTTTGCAAATTTATAAGGTTTTATTTGGATTCATTCTTAATAGCAATGAAAGTACTCAGTTTTATAACCAGGGACAAGTTAGAAATATAGCATTATATAACGCCACCTCTCCTTCTGCTACCGACCCCCCCCCCCCCATTTCAACTTTTCACACGTTGCACATTTTATCATGGTTATAAAAAAAAAAAACACCTTTAAGGAGCAACACTCTGGAAGTGAGTACATCCATTCCGTTTGGACAGGAAAATACTGGGAGTTATTATACAGGACCTGAGAGCTCCAGCATTGTCATTCAGCACAGGAGTCTCAAGAACAGAATGCAATTAGCAATTAGCTGCATGATCTGTTGGGAGGTTGTCATATGCTGAGGGTCATGCATAGAGCACTCTGGACTACAGTGTTGGGAGTCTGAACAAACTATATAGGCCACTTTACTCTTATCCCTCCTGTAGAGCCATAGTTTTGAGCTGCAGCAAATGTCACAGAAGGAACCGTTTTGGTGCTGCATTATTAGACACCATGTGTGCTGTTTGTTCAGGACAGAGCTTTTGTTTGGTTTACCACAGTTGCAGCAAGGCTCTTCCTCTCGGCTGTGGATGTATGTTTTTCACATTCTATTATGTCAATCCTCCTTCACTTGCGAAATTGCCTTTCTGCTCATTTTAATGTATGACCCCCTTGTTGGCACCTTTGGCAGTATAGCCCAGCCACTGTGCCAATAAAGCACTTTGGATTGAAAATGAATTGGTACTGAGCAGACTATATGGGTAAAGCTATAACAATAATTGGAAGATGTTCAGAGGAAAACTGTATAAATTGTACAGCTAGACAGGTGGGGGGTGGGAAATGTCTAAAACTCTACAAGCATCACGCCACTGAGGACGGGGGAGGGTGTTTTGTTTGCTGTGTCGGTTTATTTGGTTAGGAGGCAACAATTAGCCTGCAGTTAATCAACCATAATTTTCTCATGGAGAGAGAGGAGTGTAAAGATGCGGGCAAAGGGTTTGGATGACAGAGGGGGGCAGCTGGGGAGGCTGGCAACCGGGAGCCCTGAGAGCTCCAGTGAGATGCGAGCTGTCCCAGGCAGGCAGGGGCATTCAGCGTGGGTCTGTGACTGAGGTATCCCTACCCCGCTGGCGAGTAGGCCTGGGTCATTTCTGCCAGACCCCGCTTCCCATCGTCAGCTGCCCGGCCGCTCTGGAGCCGCGAGCATCATGTTCCCAGGCAGTAGCGACGTCCGGGAGCCGTTCTTCATGGTGAAGAGCAGTGCCGCGCCCACATCTGTGAGACCCTGATGGAGAGCTGAGGTTAAGACATGATGCACGTAGCCAGTGGTAGCTGCGGTGAGCTCCAGCAACGCTGACAGGGAGGTGGCCCGGCCCAGCACTGCACGCCCCCTCCCTCCCACCTGCTGGCTCCCACCCCAGACCGGCTCCAGCACAATTAGCCTAATTGAAAACTTGAGGGGAGCCATTTTCTAGATTGAGTCTCTCTTTAAAAGTTTCTTTTTTTTTAATGAACATTAATTCTGTGCCAGGACTTGGTTTCAAAGTCACTCTTGCGTCTGCAGTATTGTTTAACGTATCCATCTGATGCCTGCCTAAGCATCAGTTAGATTTGAAAGGGGCTGGACGTGAGGTTAAGTACATAATCTGCAGCCTCCTTTAACAATATGCGGATTGTTACACATGCGGAATACAGATAGATACAGATTACCAGAACCGCGCGTGTGCAGAAAGATACCTTCCCAAACAGCAAAACAGTACAGCAACTGGCCATTCAGGCACTCACTAGTATAGTTGTTATGAAAATGAATAGCACACATGTACAAATAGACACGCATGCATGTATTCATGCATGTATATTACCTGTATATCTGACATAGAAAAAGGCTTAGCCTAGAAGAAAAGAAAGATAAATTATTGATCCTGATAAGTAACGAACAGTAACCAATAAATCATACTAAATAACTAAATATACATTTGTTGTTTATTGCTTTGTTGTTTTGTTGTTACATTAAACTTTTTGAAAACATGGATAGTATAAACCTACATCTGTGAAATGTAATATTCTAATAAATTTGGACACACGTCAACTTTTTTAGCATGGCACACTGTCACTGCTGAGTCTCACCCTCATGTAGATATCAGTGCTGTTAAAGATGGGATCCATGATCTCCACCCACTGTCTGTGCTTCTGTTCTTCCTCAGTACTTCTCACATAATCTCTGTTATACCAATAATAAATTAACGACAAAGTCACCACGACTCTATACTATATTATTATTTGGAATATAGGTGGATGGACAAATGACAAGGTATTTTATCTTAGTAAGGAAGACGGGGGAGAGGGGCAGGCTGCAGGGCACAAGGCTGCATTGCACCCTGTATGGCGTGCCAGTTACAGATAGACAATCCGTCTGTAAATTTTTATGCTAATTTTGATACTCAGTACCACCAATAATAAAAAAAAATTGAGCAACATTGCCCTCTGCTGGTTGCATAGCAAATTTGCAAATATCTCTTGAATTATGACTTAATACAGTAAGAACAAAATAAGACTTAACGCCTGTAAAGATAGATAGATAGATAGATAGATAGATAGATAGATAGATAGATAGATAGATGGCATGCTCACAGAAACATTTCCATAAGCTTTGCTTGTGTCTCTCCTTCACTCTGTGCATCTTTATGGCGCCCTCTCACTGCCAGGGCAGCACTGGACTGAGATAAGTTGAGCTGAAGAATAGGGAGAGAGAGGGAGGACAGGACCTGTGAGCTAAAAGAAAGGGGAAATAGGGAGGGATTAACAGGAATCTAGCAATCAGTAGATAAGATACTGATGTCCAATGAAACGCCATGTTTCATGCACAATAACAGACTGAGCAGCAACAGGTACATTGATTGGATAGGAGGAAAGAAACAGAGACATTGGTTTGGTCTGTATAAATAGAGCTAATTCCCTTCAACAGTGCTGGCTTGCCTTTCAGTTCCTTGGCTGAAAGCACTGTGCGGTGAAATTTTATACAGTAAAAGTGTGCTGAGTAACAGAAGACACAAACAGCACCTAACAAAAGAACAGACAGCGGAGCCTGTTAATGCACTCATTTGATCACCTGTCAGCCGTCACCCTCCTGTTGACTGTCAACACTCTGAGTGCCATCCTGCCATCCATGCTCCGGTATCGTATCTGCAGCTGAGCCCAAACTTTGCCGACAGAGAGCAAAGCTGAGAGGATGAGAGACCATCCAGGAATAAATCACAGAAAAATCACAGTGATGCTTCATGAAAAAACACTAACATTGAAGCAGGCTTAATGGAATTGTGATTCTTCATTAACCTCTACAGGCAAATTGTCTTTTTGCCTATGCTATCTTGCTCTTCATGAGATGCATGCAGGTAAGAGCAAGCTTGGGGGTCACAGCACAGCAGAAACTGAGTTTAAGGGCATTGTTCAAGCACCAAATGATGACATCAGAATACCATCCAGGGGATTCAATCTAGCAACTATATGATCACTGGCGCACAGTCCAAATCTGTTAAGATACACACCAGCCCAAGCACAAGAGCAACTACAAGACCATATCTGTACAGCTGTCTCCTGCTGTTAGAGGCTCCATGAAGGGATCTCCCCCTGCGTTTCCTTACCTGCCATGTCTTGCTCTTTTGCTCCAAACTGGAAAGTGATCTCTGTGTCTGAAAACACATTCCCCATCTGCCTCATGACCTTGTGGCCAGCCTCCCTCTCTCCTCTCAAACACCTGACAGTAGTAGAACAGAGTGAGATGGAGAGAGGAGGACCTTGCAGGTTATAAACCGTGGTGCCCATTTACCCTGTAGGCCATTCTACACCTGTCTCCACCCCCCATGAACTTACTCACCTCATTGAAATACAACAATACACTTTAATTTATCTTATCTAAACTCATGCACTTATGTAAATCAGACAGTAGAAGGGATGTCTCAAATTTCTATTGTATCATCGCTGTCTGATGAAAAGATGTAATACAGTCATGCATCACTGAACAACGGGGATATATTCTGAGAAATGCCTAGTTAGGCAATATCATCATTGTGTGAACATTATAGAATGTACTTACACAACCCTAGATGGTACAGCCTACTACTCACCTAGGCTACAAGAAACTTTTTTTTAAAATAGAAAGAATACATTCTAAAATTAAAAGATTAAAAGTACAGTATAGAACATGTACAAGGGAGTAACGTAGTTATTATCATTACCAAGTATTATGTACTGTACATAACTGTATGTGCTATACATCTATATATTTGGCAGCGCGGTAGGTCTGTTTACACCAGCATCACCACAAACACATGAGTAATGCATTGCACTACAACGTCACTAGGCAATAGGAATTTTTCAGCTCTGTTAAAAACTTATGCGACCACTGTAATATATGCTATCTGTTGCTGACTGAAATGTTATGCAGCGCATGACTGTATCCCCATTCTCCTTTGTCTACTGATAGTTTAACATCTAACTGACCAATGAAAAGATTAAGTCACCTATTTCACTAATATTTATATTTGTAATAGTTAATATTTGTATTTATGTTGGTCATTTGTATTGATTACTTTATATTGTTAATTTTAACAACTTAGCATTGATACCTAGATAGCTAGCTAACTAAAATTACTGTTAATTGTGAATGTAAACTGAGATTAGTTTGTATCCTGTTGACACTAACATATTTACCTCACTGACAAAAATCCACGTAAGTCCATTTAAGACATTAAACTGCACACTGACAGCTGTGTAAAGACAGGTTTCTATTTGTGGTGCTAAGGGTGTCTCTTTATGGTTTTTTAGGTTCATTTTGTAAAGCGGCCTAGAGAAAATGCATTGTGTTTCACACTCCTGATAATGGATACTCGTTTTTCATTACAGCGATGATATGTGTAAGGCCTTGCTTTAGGTACCAGTAAATGTGGGTGTAGTTGTTTCATGACCAAGTCTTTGGTTTCTTACAGAGCGGTTGGAAGCAGCAGGGTGACAGTGCAGTGTGTGGCAACTGCTTTCCTCTCCATCACCGACTGAAATGTAGTGCAAAGTCTGTTCAGACTAGCAATCGCGACCTGAGGATGCACATATGGGTCGAGTCAAGTTAATTTGACCAATCCTGACATGAGGAGAAGTTACAAATATGTATGATTGTATTTGCCTTGGGGGCAGAGGCCGGGGGACTTACATTTCCACCAGTCAAGTCAAAAAGTCGTCCCAGTTTATCTAACCGACAGTCTGTCCCTTCTATGGTCAGCACTGACACCCTGATCCTGACAGACCCATCATGTTATAACGCTGACAATTTCAACAAACTCCATCAACTTCAATTGAATAAATATCTGTTAACATTTTACTTGAGGGGGCATAAATAACATAGTTACTCAGTTACTACTGAAGCACAAATCATGAACAAATATAGTTAATGAACGAAATACATGAAAAATGGGATTAGATGAAAAAACATGGGATTAGTATATAACTAATGCTTATATATTGGCTAATTAATACAGTAAGGAACAGTGGTCTACTACATTATTTGTGCCCCCTCAAGATGGTGTTCCCAAATATGTTATGATGTAATTGCACCAGAAATCTGTGCGTGTTACTGTAGGTACCCCTGATTAGCAGCAAGCTCTCCTAAGTCCTGGTAGAAGATGGAGGACGGCACAAGTGAGCGAGAGTCTGTCTCAGGAACGTCGAGGTTCCCCAGCCGGGTATTAGCCTTGCCGTCTGTACAAATCACCACCTAGCCGAGAGTTACAGCCAGAAGACCTTGTCCTCTTCAGCTATGTAGTTCATCACATTTACATCCTCTGAACAACATGACATTGGTATAACGTTTGGAAGGTACCAGAAAGAGACCAGTAAATCTAGTTCTGTATACTTACTGATAAATCCACTGGGGTTGCAGGAGAATAAATGATTACTAGGACATGAACTGACCTTTGACCCTGGTTGCCGGGACGCCATTGTAATGGCAGCAAGGGCTGCAGGACCAAGAGCCTTGTCTCCAGTATTCTCCAAACTCAACGGCAACGATGACAGCTGCAAAAGTGAATATAGACTGTAGACAAACAGAAAATTATATTAGTCTCATACACTCTTAAAATATATAGAGTCACCTAATGTCCAAGCAACAATTTTACTGAAATGTAATCAAGATGCATTGGCTAAAGCAACTGTAGGGAGCCAGAATTTTTTTTTATTTTAAATTAAGCACTTTGCTTAACCCTCTCAACCCAATATATATATATATATATTATGGCAAGCCAAACAGGAAATATTGAATGAAACCTGATATATATGGAATGAAAGCCGATATATATGGAATGAAACCTGATATATATGGAATGAAAGCCGATA
>JAAGVU020000168.1:0-19540 GCA_011763525.2 Mormyrus iriodes | reverse complement strand
CACACACACACACACACACACACACACACACACACGCACACACACACACACACGCACACACACACACGCATATACACACACACATAGACACACACACATATACACACACGCACACACACACATACACACACACGCACACACAC
Source organism: Mormyrus iriodes (assembly GCA_011763525.2). Classification (NCBI taxonomy): domain Eukaryota; kingdom Metazoa; phylum Chordata; class Actinopteri; order Osteoglossiformes; family Mormyridae; genus Mormyrus; species Mormyrus iriodes. The sequence continues at coordinate 19,397 of JAAGVU020000168.1, read as the reverse complement.
GCACACAAACACACACACACACACGCGCACACACACACACACACATATACACACACACGCACACACACGCACACGCACACACACACACACACACACAGGTGTATAATTGAAGTTGCAAAAAAGAAAATCATTCTTTTAATTATCAGATTTTCCCAGGCAATGTGAAGCATTTTTCTCCTCCAAGATTGTTGGCTGAGATGAACATTTATGTAAGAATGTTAGCATTTTACTTACATACATATACATTTATCTATATGTAATTGTTTATAACCACACGGTAATTTCGTACAATGCTATGCATCACATGGAACAGAAAGAAGCAACTCTTCATAGGTGTAAAAATACCCGTCTGCCATTGAAGATTGTAGTGAAGACCTGAGAGAAGTGAAACTGGGTTCACTGTATGTACCCTTTGGTTTTGGAATGAACTTTAAATCCTGCAGTACAAGCCTAAATAACAATGGGAGAGACTTTCTCTCATTAAAAAGTACTCCTTGTATCTGAATTTTTTTAAGTACCTATCAGCAGTCACCTGGATTCTGTCTCACGACCTTAAACTTGATTCAGAGTCAAATGTGTCAAGTCACATAAAAATGCAGAGTATTAGTTAAACCTTCAAATAAGTATTAATATAATTTAATTTAAATCCCATATCACCACCATAATTGTTTGCATGATACACTATATTTAAAGGAGTTTAATTCATTTGGTAAGATCCTCTTATATTTAAATACATTTGTAATATATGCATGTTGCTGCAGAATTAAGTTACATTGCAGTTAAACAGAGTGGCTTTTTCAGTCGTTAAGGATTATGTTGTGAATTTTAGCTGTTAGCTTAAATGTATTTTTGTGGTAATGTTGCAAGCTTGCATTTCAGCAGTCCTTCCTTTATGTGAGTGAAGAGCACGTGAACAACACGAGCCACATCACCTGACCACATTTGCCCCTGCGAGATACTAGTTTAGTCAGATATGATGCAATCTGTGAAATCTATTTCCCAAAGCACTCATAGCAGATGGGGAACTCTGGGTGTTGCAAATGTGTTTTGGAGGTCAAAGAAGTTCACATTGTTTTTTTTACAATTATAAATGGAGACATGGGATATGGCAGCGTTGGACAACTGATCAGAGGCTCATGATGTAAAAAAGTAAAATTGTTTTTGTAATATCTATTGTATAATATTAGCTTCTACAATCAACCTTTCCACATCACAGGGGTTAGGGATGCAGACCCACCCAATCTGGAAAAACCGTACAAAATGTTTTGGTCCTTTTGGTTTTCGTGGCGAGTAGAATGAAGCGAAAAGATGTGAGAAATACCAGATACAAGGATCACTGCGAGATATCCCGTGAGAGGCTGTCGTAAACACATTCGGTGCACTCCAAACCAGCACTGAATATATAATTTATGCGTTTATGACTTACAAAACTTTTTGTGTACAGGGATACCACTCCGAAATCAAGCAGTCTATGGACTGGTGTGATGCGCACCACCTTGTTGTGAACGTGAAGAAGACAGAGGAGATGATATTTGATCCAAGATCAAACTTAGGCGAACTTAGCCTAGTCCTTATTCATAGTGTACCCATACATCAGGTTACTGCTTATAAATATCTTGGCATGCTCATGTTGAAAATCTTTGTTCTAGGCTGCAACAGAGGATATATTTTTAAGAAGGCTTAGATTTTATGGTGTTAACAATAATCTTTTGCTTTTATTTTTCAAATGATTCTAGCGCATGTGATCTGATATGGCATACACACTTGGTATGGTAACATATCAGTACAGTTAAAGTCCAAGCTTGCCTGTCTTATTCAAACAGCCATGAAGATTGTAGGGGTTCAAGATCAACATCACCTTCAGTCTATGTACGAAAAATCTGTGCTTAAGGAGGCACAGAAGATCCTAAAGGATCAACACACATTCTGAGACTTTGAAATGCTACCCTTAGGCAGACTGTTCAGGATGCCAAACTGTAGACTGAATTGATACAAGAACTCATTCATTCCATCTGCCGTTAAGATGCTGAATAAGAAGAAATAACAGCATAACAGTAGGTCTTTGTTAGGCCTTAGTTTTTAAAATTATTATTGTTTTATCTATCTATCTATCTATCTATCTATCTATCTATCTATCTATCTATCTATCTATCTATCTATCATCATTATCATTATTATTATTATTATTATTAGAAGTAGTAGTAGTAGAGCTATTTATGGGTTTTATTATGGTCTGGAGGACAGAACATATATATGTTTGAATATATAATGTATAAGGCAGGTTGTGTAAATTGTATTGTGTGATTCGGCTGAATGCAATGTATGTTATGGAATGCAGTGGCTTGGAACCCAAAACAAATTTCCCCTTAGGGACAATAAAGTATACCTTACCTTATCTTATCTTATCTTACCTTAACTTACCTTAAATCTTGCACACTACCAAAAAGTCCTACCCAAAGAAGTCAATGTAAGAGTGGATTATTTAAAATTATATTTATAGTGTAAAATGATATTTATATTTTTCAAAATGCAATCTGACTTATCCAGAGAGACTGGTATGTTTAATTAAACTTTCAGGTAACACTTTACTTTAATCGACACAAGCAACTTAGTACCTCAGTTACTGCTCAAGTACAAATCATGAACAAATACAGTAACTGCATGAAACTTCTACTTTCTCTCAGCTGCACTTAATTCTCTTCCATTAATACGCAATATATCTGATAGCCAAGCAGCAGGGTGAGTTTTCTTCCTGGGTTTGTAAGATAGTGGGCAGAGGTGATCCATGGATGAGGAAAGTGAGGAGAGTAGAGTGTCAGTTGCTGACTCCAGTGGTCGGAAGGAAAAGGAGTCAGGGTCTGGAAGGTATGATAGAGTGCAGGAAGCAACAGATAAAGGTGAGACAGAGTGCAGGTTTTGTTGAGTGGGAGAGAAGTACTGATAGCTGGGTTTAGGCAGGATAGGTAGGGTGATGGTAAAGGATACCAAGCCATTATCAGAAATGGTGGAGAAGGATGGCTGAAGACCAGGTCCAGGGCGTTTCCTCCTTTGTACATGGGACAATAGTTGTTGGATGTCAGAGAGAGGTAATACAAAAAAGTGAGAAGGCAGGAGGAATGGAGCTTGTCAAGGGGAAGGTTGAAGTCTACAAGGAGAGTGAGAGGGGTGTTTACAGCAGGGAAGAAACTTAGGAGTATATCCATTTCTCCAAGAAAGTGACCAAGCGGTCCAGGAGGGCAATAGATGACAATGATGAGAAGGTTGACCAGGGAAGAAACTGTAACTGCATGGAATTCAAAAGATGAGATGTTGAGATGGGACAGAGACAGGGGTGTGTAGGGTCAATTTTAACACAGCGGCAGAGCTGCTGTAGCAGCAGAGTACTGCCCCTCCCAGTTTCTCATGGAGTGTGAGAGAAAACATAAGCAGAGGAAAGAGCTGCCGGTGTAGCTGAGTTCTGTAGGGATATCCAGGTCTCAGTTAGAGCCAGAAAGTCAGGAGAGTGATGGGAAGCCAGGGCGGAGAAGAAATCAGCCTTCTTTACAGCAGACTGGCAGTTCCAGAGCCCACCTACCACCCCTGTCTGAGACTGGGACAACAGGGAGGGTAGATAAGGTTACTAGTGGTTTGGCAATTGTAGTCAACAGTTCCCAGAGGGATACCAAACACAAATGTTTGGTGCTTCATGTCACTGCAAAGATGTTACTATTTAAAAAGCACCCAGTGAGACTGCTTGTCAATGAAGTCTGTAACTCAGAACAGCTTTTAGAACTTTAATTTGCGTTTCCGCTCATTACCACTTGAAATGAATGTTTTATTTAAAACTATTGGTTGTTTCTAATGTGATATATATATAGTAATGATTTTTGTCATAAACCAATACATTTTCAATATTTTTACTAAATTAAGCAAGCATCCCAAGCATCCAAAGACTTCCAAGACTTTCTGTCAGCACTGTATATGCACATATGTGCATATATTTTTGTTGCTTAAAAAGACGATAATAAAACTATACCATGGAAAGTTCCTGAATCTGTGCTGTCCTTCCTACAGCGCTGAATCATACGTAAGTAGCATCATCTAAAAAATAAACTACTGATTATACAATTTATTTTCCATTATCCTCAAGAATCAATTTTTTAACACTGTGATTCTGTGATGGCCGTCATGGAAAATGCCATTTCAGTGATTTACCACTATTATATACCAGTGACAAATACCATGTTCATGTTCACAGCTGTGCCCTTTACATGGCTGATCTGCTTAGGGTCAGTTAGACAGAAGCCTGAGTCATAGTTTGACAAAGGCAGATCAAATCAGAATTATTTCTTAGTTGTACGTGTCATAGTACTTTCAACCGTATGTTTCCAAGATCTGAAAGTAATAAAAATGGTCCCAATGCAATGTTTCTACTAGTTAGTCCACCTTTCATTTTAATCATGATAAATTATGGACTACACATAACCATATTATGGAACCAAAACAAAAAGCATTCCTTTATGCTAATTTTATTGCAGCGATTAAACAGTTAACATCCAGGAAAAACAGTAATTACGTTACTTTCTCTTATGAAATATAGCAACGTGACCTGATTGTTACGTTTACCCAAGTGCAGCTGCGTGGCTGCTTTTATACATGTATGGAGTTTAACTGCCATTCCTTCTGAGTTTTGCTTGTGCTTTGCATTGTCGTTATAGATTTCTGGACATTTATTCAAATATTGCAGCACACCCAGTGCTATTACATGAGCAAGTACCACATAATAACTGAAATGTTACAGTATAGGGCTTTAGGGCTTCCCGGTTTCATATCTTAAAACAAGCATGCCGGTTTGCGGACGTCTGCAGAAGTATGCATATAGCAACGGCCCAGAATGTTCCAGAAATGCTGGTTCTCATGTGTCGAGCCTTTTGCATTATTATGGCCCCCATCATTCTCCCATGCTTATACTGTATTATTGCACATTATTGCATTCTTATGCATTGGAAATCATTCCTGGGTTGAACATATTCCTCTGGTAGAATAAAATAAAAGTGAGGAAAAGCTCTTAAACATTTATTGAGAAGGTCTCTAATGTTTCAGTGTCCTGCACTTTTAATGTATAATACTTGAAATTGCACATGCTTCACATGTGATTGGTGCATGCTGTCAAAGATTTTAGCCAGAAATGACCTTTTTGTGATGGTGAGATTTGAAAATAATTCTGATTTAATAAAAAAAAAGCATCTTTATTTGTACAATATACATGTATTATTAAAATGGCACAATCTCCTTTCCATGTATCAACATTTCACAGAAATAAAGAAAATGTATATTTTGAAAAAATCATTTCTCAGCTGAATGACTGAGGCACCTTTTGATAAGCAAACTCAATCAGTCTCATGGCCTAGAAGGGCGGCAATCACCTGACCTGAAATTACAATTTTGTATTCTGTTTTCAGATGTTTTTCCTCATCCTTGCCCAAATAATCACAGCAGTACTCAGGGTGGGGCGAAGACGAGCACTAACATGGATCTTCTCTGATATGGCAGCTTCTCTTCACTATTTGGGCTGCAGGCCTGATCAAGCAACGTGACATGCCTGGAGGTGATGGCTTCACTATTGACTCGATTCCACAACTGCTCTGTTGGCACTGAGATGACAGCAGACATAACTGTAGTGTGACAGGAGTCACGGGAAGCCGGCTGCCTCACCCGGTCCGACGACGGCAAGCTGATTCATGTCCTCTGGAATATGTCACAGCACATTTACAGCTGTTAGCGATCGAATAAGTTCCTAATAAGGCCCTACTGCATAAATCTTAAATTCTGCTTAGGGTTCGAAATTGTCATATATTACACACACTGCCATAAATTAAGGGCCCAAAAACAGTAACATGGTGTTAATTATAATTATAATAGATTACTTTGAATCCATCTTCATTAAACATAATTAAGCTGACAATAATTTGTGCTGCTGCTAAAAAAAGTTTAATCAATATAAGGATCGTACATAATCTATGTACATGCAGATAGAAAGCAAAACGGGGTTGGGGGTGACTCTAATCACAGTTTTAGTGACACTGACCTGGATCAGTGCATTGAGCCAATTAGAGGTTGATAAGCCAATAAGGCATTAGTTAGAAGAAAGAAAAATACCTTATAAAGTGACTGCGTTATGAAACAGACAACAGCTCACTTTTCATCAGTTACTTCATTCTTCATCCTGAATAACTGGTAATGCTTTACATTAACCGCACCTTCATAATCCATTCATAGAACATTCACAAGCAGCATGTATGTACACCTTAACGTGTGTTAAAGCATTGCAGTTAACTCTTTACTTAAAGATGTTATCTGTAATGCATTATAGATATCTTCATAATGCATTATAATGGTCAGTATAAGAATTAATAAAGCATTACAGTATCTTCTATTGACAATCATAAGACATTATAGTGTTGATTATAATACTTCATAAGCCCCAATGAAGCCCTCATCTATAATGCACTATAGATACCTTCCTAATGCATTATAATGGTCAGTATTAGCATTAAGGGTGCTTTGTACTGCATTATGAAGGTATGTATAGTGCATTATAGATGAGAGCTTCATAAAGAGTTCATAATGTATAATAAATATTAGCGAGGCACCAACTGTATCAGCCAACTATCAGTATCAGCCGATACTGATACAACTGACCATCAGCCAATGATTAAAAATGAGCCAATAAGTACCGCCCATAATTCCTTTTAAAACAGTGACCCATACTGCCTTGGACACCTGTGTCCTAAACCGTTAGAAAAATGCCTGCTGTGTGGAATTATTTTACCATTAGTGAAAACAACGTTAGAAATGCATTTTGCAAACATTGCTCTTCTAAAATTTCACAAGGAGAATCTACCAATAAACACTTCAACACAATAAATCTGATTGCTCATCTTAAGGTGAGACGGTAAAGAGTAGGAAGAGTTTCTGAAAAACAAATCCGTTCCAATAATGAAGGTTGCTGTACTGCCAAATAACGCCTGTCTGTCAGTAATGCAAGCGTTTGGTAGCAAAAGAAAATTCACTGCTGATAGTGCTAAATTGAAATATATTACTCAGAAAATTAAGATGAATCACTTGTTGATCAGTCTCTGTTATAAATGTCATAAATATATAAGATCTATAGTGTTATAAAACATAGTGCTCTGTGATTGCTGTTGTATGCCAGAGTTGGTGTTTTCTTACCAAAAATAAATACTTTTTCATATTTTTGGAATGTGCTTTATTTATTTATTTATTTATTTTTTACTTCTTTGGGTTGAGTGTCCCTTTAAACTTATTTAAGCAGAAACTCCCAAACAATTGGTATTAGTAACGGTGTCACTTTTTGAAATAATCGGCTATCGGTATTGTCCAGGAATTTCTTTATCAGCGCTTCATTAGTAAAGATGGCTATAATTTGTTATGAATACCTTTTTATAAAGATTTATAGCTGTGTTTATAATGCTTTACGAATGCATTACGATGTGTTATGAATGTGTTCATAGACTCTTATAGACATGGCATTCATAGAAAGTGTTACTGTATGCATTCTTGATACTTTCAATGAACAAGATAAGACAGTTATAACTAACACTAACAAACATTATAATGGTATAATCATAAAATGTTTGTTGTTAAAGTATATTAAAGCTGATAGGGTATGTTAGGATGTGAAGGTATTCTTGCATGCTGCTTTTGAATCCTCTATGAATGCATCATAAATGCATTATGAAGGTGCAATTAATGGAAAGCATTACCAAGTAATTAATTCATAAAATCTAACTCTATCTCTTGAATTAGCCTTGCTTCTAGCCATCTATGCTCCCTGTCTGAGTCAATTATTAGTCTAATAACCACAGATGCTAGACATCTGATACAAAAAAACATACTGGGATAATATTATGCTACAATAATTCCGCCTGAAACCCCAATGAGGTCAAGCAGCTAGATAATAAATGGATAGAAGGATGGATGGATGGATGGATGGATAGACGGAAAATTGCATTCAAACCATTATCCTACTCCTTTATCATACTCAAAAAACCAAACTAAAACTGAGGCAACAATATGCACAGCATGTTTGAAAAATATGCATGTATTACATTTACAGTACATATTACAATCAAAGCAAATTAACAATTACTGTCAAACTTTACTTGTATATACATGCATCACACTTATCTTTACGGAATATATAATATCTGAATCAAATTATAATTATACCCTGTCTGAGGAACATGATCTTAGCATGCATGGAGGAGTTTCTGTGCTTTAGTGATTTACTGAGCTAGGCTTTCTTAAGCTTGAGTTCCAGGGACGGCCTCTTTGTGAACTGATCTGCATGGAGAGGCCAGACAAACTAAGACCTTTATAAATATCATGAGTACCTGCCCAGACTAAGATTTACTGTGATGCATCCATGGAGCCTGGAGCATAGGGTGGTGTATTCTGCAGAATACTTGGTAGCCAGGCCACCCACGCAGCCTGGACAGGATCTCCCCAAAATGGTTACCCGGGGCCATCTTGTGGTCAGAAGCAGTGCCATTTGTGGAGCAAAAACGAGCTTGAAGGACCCAAATGGATCATACTTTGGAAAAAGACATCAGTACTTGGAATATGCAAGGCCATCTTACTAGCGGGGATTGAGCTTTTCCACTTTTCACAGTGTGAGTCAGTGTGGAAACAAGGCTGGAGTCTTTTCATTTCTGGACTTCCCCATGGTGAAAGACCTCAGGAGAATATGGGGATACAGGGTGAGAACTGTACAGTTGAAGTTTTTGGTAGTGGGAAAAAAGGCTTGCCTCTGTGTAAAGCTGCAGATGGCTGCAGAAACTGTGACTGTTGTTTTTGTATATATATGAAACTGCATTTTGGAGTATCCAAGCTTCTTAGAGAAAATGACTGAGTAGCTTAAAAAAGTCCCCTACCGACTTTATGGGTGACTTCAACACCCACTCGAGGGAGTGATAGAAATACCTGAAGGGGCATGATTAGGAAGAATGGCATTCCAGATCTAAAACAGTCATGAACAGTTGTGAACTGTTGATTTCTGAGCCATAGGAGATCCAACGACAACCATGTATGAACCTAATGTAGCAGAATGGGCAGTTGTGCTGCCCCTCTTCATTCTATTGGTTTACTTGGGCCTGGTGGGTGGTGCTTAGCTCTGGGTTAGGCTGATTGGTAGGATACCAAACTGTTTGCTGTTGGCCTTCTGGGAGCCTGGCTGTGTTTGGCCTGGATGTATGCAGCGTCGTAAACCTACACATTTTTTATTATCTTCAGTAGTTTCACGTATGTGCTCTGTGCTCAGGGACGTCGGAAACAGGGGGGATGGGTCACCGCCAGTATTGGCAGCCCCCCCCCCCCCCACCAATAAATAAATAAATAAATAAAGTATATCTTATTGTATATTTTTCTTGATTTATGCAAATAATAAATTCCTCCATCAGAGAATTTCTGGTTTGCTGAATAATAGTGCGTTTGATTGCAAATGACGTGTTTTGCTATTTAATGCATTTCTGGCACGATACAGATGAAACAGATGAGGTGAATTAAAAGAGAGCGTAGGGAAGAAACATACATCTAACAAAGGTTGTTGTTTGTCCTATATCAAACAAAATCACCTTCTTTTAGTTATGTTTAGATGAGAAACTGCACTTTAAACAGTGTTAGTCTTATTTTATATATATAAATAATACAGACTTATTTATATATATATATATATATATGACAAAATCATTTTGATGTAACTAGGTTTCCCTGGAACATACTGTGGGAGCCTCCAACAGACACTTGAATGGTTTGATGCCAAGCGTGAAGTGGCAGAGATGAGAATTGGCACCTCCAAATCCAAGGTCAGGGTACTTTTATAGAAAAGAGTGTACTGCTCCAGGAAGTAAGTTTCTGGTTAAAACTTTTGTTTAACAGGTCAATCTACATCCCCATCCTCACATATAGCCATGAACTGTGAGGACTGACAAAGAACAAATTCGCAGGTACTGTAGAAGAAGCGGCCAGAGTTAAGTTCTCTACTGGATTGCTGGATTCTGAGTGAGGAGATTGAAGATTGGGAAACCTTTAAACAGAGCTGCTGCCCCTTTGGATCATCATGAGACAATTGAGGTAATTTGGCCATCTTATGAAGATACTACCTGACTGGCCCCTAAGAAAGCTGTTTCAGGTCCATCCCACTGGGCAGTAGCCAGAATCTGTGGTCTTGGAAAAAGGTCTGGACTTCGTGATTTCCTCATGATAGATGGATAGTGAAATGGATGGTTGAATGGATGGATTATCATTATGCAGTTCATGAACAAGTAATATAGAGAAGAATTAACAGATAAAACATTTGTGCAGTAGATTTATGAAACAAACTAAAAAATAAAACCATAAAATATGACTATATAATGAAACGGTCAGATTGCGCACATGAAATCATTAATAGTGAAGAGGGGGTCACTCATCTTCATAGGGAGACGGTAAGCATAGCACAAACTCCAGGACAGTACTGTGAAGTTCATGTGTCATGCAGCTGCATGGATCTAGCTTCCTCGATTCTTTACATAAAACTCAGTGCATACAGGAGATACCTCCAGTAACAAGTCCACTGAGATGGTGAAGGCAGAGTTTGGGCACATACACATCATCTTGTCCTCCAGAAAATATAAAGCAGATGGCCCACCAAGAGACAAAGATCCTGCCAGACACTAAAGTCATTGTGGATCTGTTGAAATATGGGCCGTGCCGCATGGACGTTCGTCCTTGTTGGGTTCTGAAAAAGCAAACAGGGAGATGTCATTGATTAGTACAGCAGATATCCACCTGTAGGAATAGGATTTAAATACTGTCTGCCTGTAACACCAGGATGAAGGGCCAGGATGGATGTAACTTTATACCATGTCAATGTCAGTCAAATTTGTGTTTGCTTTATGAAACTCACATACCCCAAATTTCCAAACTTCTATTGCTTAATGAAAGGTATACCATTGGCTTAAAAGTCAAGAGTTGAAGCCTGCATGAGAGTACAGCTTTTATTTAAGAGACGCTTTATGACATAAAGTTTATGTATGGCAGGAACGGAGGAAGAGATACTGGAGAGATTTAAAAATGAAGGAGAAAGAGTACATAACTCTAGGTTACTGCCAAATTGCTTACCCAGCCCATGTTATTAGAAAGCATAAGTCTCTCCCTAATGCCCTGCGGAACATCTGGTGTCTGAACGAGGCCCAGATACTGTGATGTAATAGATGATTAGGAGTTTTTGGGTTTGAAAGGAAAAATCAACAGAGGTTACGTTCTTGCAAAAAATGCACTATGCAAGGATGCACTATACATGACGTTGGCAATGACAAACTTAAGGGGCACTATTCAAGCATAATTATCTTCAAGGATTTATCAGAATTACACTTCCAAATTCTGTTACAGGGGCTGGATTTATGTGCTTAATATTAGTGAAGAAGATGGGTTGGCGCCCCGTCCTGGGTTGTTCCCTGCCTTGCGCCCGCAGCCTCCGGGATGGGCTCCGGACCCCCCGCGACCCGGAATGGAATAAGCGGTTCTGGAAAATGGATGGATGGATGGATATTAGTGAAGAATCCTCCTGTCACACTTTGAGTCATGCAGAGATTCAAAGACTCACTGAATGTGGATCCTTTTGTGGGAAAGGGATGAAATAAGCTTGTTTTTGTTTTTTTTCTTAAGGTGTCGCAAGTCATACATTTCAAATAAAACCACATGGGGGTACAAATCCAACAGAAGAAAACAGTAAAAACCTTCCATGCTTCAGACCCTGCACAGAACATATTTTCTGTAGTATGTTTTGGACAAAGATAATTTAAAGGTAAAACATGGGGAAATACATGTGCAAGCCTATGTGCAGTTCCTTACCGATAGCAAGAAACGACACAAGTATCAATATACATTTCTATCTGGTTACATCAATGCCGAAAAGGCTTAGCACTATTCCATGGCTTCATTACCATACGCAGAGCTTCTCAAAAAGAGGTGCTAGGCATCACATAAACATAAATAAAAGAAATGTCGTTTCATGGTTATTATATGTAGTTTCTCCCCCCCCCCGCCACCCCCAGCCGTTCCCTCAAAGCAGGTGTTCAGCCTTTATCTCCCCTCTGATCACTGCCTACAGCTGCTTGGATAGTGGCACCCCACCACAAAGAACATGAAGGGAAACCGTGAACACCCTGTTATTTCCCAGAGGCCAAAGGCTTCTATAAACCCATCCCCCAAGGCAATGATATGTTGTTACAAGGTGTTACATTATTGTGAAAAAAAAGAAAGAAAAATAAGTACAGGCATCGCCCGGGTTAAGAAAATCCTACTTACGGACATCTCGTACTTACGAACAAACTGCCATAAAGCCTAATATATTAAAAATTGAGTATACGATGGTTCGTAATGGCAAACACATGTATGAAAACATTGTGCGGCTTCAGTTGTTTGTCGGCTCAAGGTTCAGTACAGTACCGTACGTAGTTATATTTTTTTAATTACTGAATTATTATCAGAGGTGGACATTCCAGTCCAGTAAGTAAAAATCCAGACCGATACTTTGTTTCAACCAACCAGCTGAATACAAAGAGTCACAGAGTCACAGAGTCCTCAGCTGGTTGGCTGACCAGCCACATCTGTTTGCATATGTTTGAACAGGCAAAGAGGTCCTTGTAATCAACACCCTTAAAAGTTAAAATATATTTTAAATGTTGTCCAGATATATTACACACAATTATGAGTGCCAAACAGGAAACATCTTTGGAAACACAAAGAGTATTAAAGGGCCCCCATTATGCTCATTTTCACTGTTCATTATTATTATTTTTCTCATACTGCACTTCTGTATTCACTGTCTATGACTCTGTCTGAAACACTCTGTTAGCGCTTTAAGCCCCACCCCCCCATGAGCCCAGTGTGTTCTGATTACAAGATTACAAGAGGAGCACAATCATGTACAGTACAGATACAACCAGAAGCCATTCTAGGATTGGACCCTGGTGGAACTGTGGCTCAGTGGGCTAAGCCTCTGTGTCTGTGATCGGAAGGTTGCTGGCTCAGGCCGGGCTTTATGGGCCCTTGAGCAAGCCCCTTAACCCCCAACTCCATGGGCCTGGCTGCAGGTAGCTGCCCTTCACTGCCAAGCTTGCTTTCATCTACATGTGTGTGATGGGGTAGGCGAAAAGGGAATTTCCCCATGATAGATCAATAAAGTGTCATTATTATTATTATAAATATGGAATGCCACTGAGAGGACTTTGCCAAACAGGGGGTATATGAAAATATGGGACAAATCACTAAATGGTTTTAGAAAAATAATTGGTAGCAGAAATAACTTAGTTACTCAGTTACTACTCAAGAACAAGTCATGAACTTTTCTAATTACTGCATAAAATACAGGAACTGCTTTAACCGATTACTGATGAATGAACATGGGATCAGTATGTAACTAGCACTTAGTTACTGGATAATTAAAGGTATAAGTAAAAGTGTGCTACTACATTATTTGTGCCCCCTCAAGTAAAGTGTTACCAAATAATTTTTCAGGGGGGCTGAGACAAAACATAGGGTCTAGAACAACTTATGGATACAACAAGAAATATATCGACTGAATGAGCATGATACTGCCAGCAGACTGAGCGCCCCCCATCCTATACATATGGACACGTATTATACCTGACTGTCTTATAAGAGAAATTTCTGTATTAACCCACAGGACTCCACCATAACCATATAGTGAACTTTAGCACAGTGAGCAGCATCTCACATCCCGGTTTCTGAGGGTCTCCCCCCTCAGCCGAAAAACAAGCACTCAGGTGAATTTTGATGTCTAAATTACCCAGAGTGTGTTATTGTGTGTGGGTGTCCCAGCATGCCCTGCAGAATCTTCCTCTGCCTTGTACGCTATGCTTCTTGGAAGAGGCTCCAGGCTACTGGCTCACCATGACCCTGTAATGGATAAGTACTTAAACAAGATGGATGCTAATATTACCAAGAGAACAAAGACATTAAACATTTTCAGAAGCTTAAGACAGCACAGCTCTAACATATGGACAGAAATGTATACAGAATTTCTTCCATGCATCAAGGTCTTGAGAGCTGCTATACCGATCAATAAACGCGTTTTACTCACCTATGTCATATATATGCAATTCATTGTCATTCAATATGCAATATAAGTGGTCAGACTGAAGTGAAATGAAGTCATCAAAATGGAGAATTTATGTAGCTTGAAGTTGATAGTTTTTCCAACTTTTCCTGTCTGCACTCAAATTTCATAGTAGAAGAATGATAGTGATATAGAGTTGGGCTTCCCAATGTTTTGGTGTCTTGTGACTGATTTATGTTGCACAAAGACTGCATTGGCACGATGACATTTGCCGAGTGGAGGGAGGCACGAAGTGTGTGTGAAACAAATGTGTATTTTCCTGGATTATTTTCACAGCATTTTATTTTTCATTGTGGGACGCAGGGTGGGGGCGGCAAGCCCATCACAGTGTTCCACAGGCTGGTGAAAATAATTCTAATATAAAGTACCTTGCTAACATATTCTAACCCCTGATCAGTCCATCCATCCACCAATCCATCTTCTAACTGCTTATTCTTGTCATGGGGACGTGGAATCTATCAATTCATTCTACTGAATTTCAAATCCTACAATAACATTTAGTTCTGTGAGAATACGGAAAGTCAAAATTAAATAATACGTCGTTCTGCCAAAAATGCTGAAATCAGTTTGTGCATAAACATTAAATGCTCACATTTTAATATTTTGTCGAACCAGCTTTTGTAGCTATAAAACCATTAAGTCTTTTGGGTAAGTATGTAGCAGTTTTGCATGCTGTTCAGGAGTGATGCTGGCCTGTTCTTCCCAGCAGAACTGCTCCATGAAATATTCTAATACAGCCAGAGAAACTCAATTGGACTGAAGTCAGTTCTTTGACTGGGCTACTGTAAAATATTCACCTCTTCATTCTTGGGCCACTCAGGTTACTCTGGCCTTGTGTTAGGGATCATAAAGTTTCTCCCAAAGTGTTTCATCTGTGCTACACATAGTGCTTTGAACTTTGGCTGAATCTATCTTGATCTCATCTGACCACAAAATCTTTCCCCATGTCACAACTGGATCACTATTATGTTTTTTGGTGACCTCTAGATATGCTTTTACATGGTTGTTTTTGGGTAACGGCTTCTTTGGTGCCACACTCTCATACAGGGCAGAGTTTGCCAAGCTCTTGCTATGGATGGCTGGGGCACTTTTACTTTGTTCTCAGCAGATGAACTCTGTAGCCCCTTCAAGGTGATCGTTTGGCTTCCCTCTCATGTCTCCATTTTGTTCACACAGATCATTTTCGAGAAAACCCTTCTCTAGGATGTCCGAAGGTTTGATGAAACTTCCACTTCTTGATAATTAAACCAATAGTGCCCACTGGGGTACACAGATAACTGGATCTCGTTTTGCACCCATTTCCTAATTCATACATTTGTTTTATTTTATTTATTTTAACTTCTTTGGAATTCTGTTTACTCTGCACAGCTGTCCATCAATTTCACAACTTGTGCTTCAACTGTAACTGGGGGATTTTACCCAGAAAATATGGCAGCCAATTGTATCTTCATAGAGCAATTCTTTTTCATCAGTGTAAACCTAGAGCTTCCACAAAAAGCATGATAATTTAGAATATTTTCTAACTAGAAGCATTACCACATTAAAATAATTACTTTTCAGTTTCTAGAGCTATAAATTTAAAATATTATAGAAAGCTAAATTTCATTGTAGGATTTGTGATTCAGTAAAATGAAAGAATTAATCTAGCTTTTGAACACCTTTGCAAGGCCCTATATATTGCGAATGACAACAACATATACCACAAATGCAAAACAAAATCAAAGTAAAACGGATTTTGTTGCTGATATGCAATTCTTGAACCTGAATTTCTTATCAACAACAAAATGATGAGCTCCACAAGTCTGTTTAATGGAAAATCCCACCATGTCACAATATTGGATCACTCTCCTTTGTCAACTTACAAAATCTTTTAAATAAACTGAAGATCACCTCCAACATATGGCACTTGCATAAAAGACTAAGCACTTTGCTTGAGCATCATGCCATACTCAGTTATGAAATGTATACCTGTGTCTGTTTGCCGTTCCACCCAAAGCAAGTCCTGCATGCAATTTCACCTAAAGAATATGCTAAGTCTCACCACAGACGCTAGTCATTCTCCACTAAGCGAATCCACCCACACAAGACCACTTTCATAAAAAACAGACAGGCACATGACCACACTACACGGCTTTTCTGTATTATCCACCTCACAAAAATGTGGGGTTACCCTTTGTAGTGGCATTACATAGTGCAGACAGCCATTCATCAGGTCAGCTGGCCCTTCCTGTTTGAAACCCTTTCAGCATTACGGGTCTCATCACGCCGATCAGAATGCTGCACTCCTCTCCCCCATTACAGATGTACTCACTAACAGTAATAACAATGCCATTGCTACCATAAGCTTGATAACAAAATTGAGGTTAACTGCTAAAAATCTGGAATGTATCCATTTTCCATAACAGCGTATCCAGTACAGGACTGCAAACCTATTTCTGGAGGCACAGGGCATGAGCTTTGACTGGCTCAGATCGCTAGAAAATGCAATTTATAAATTTTACAGAAAATATATATTGATGAATTCTTCATAGCTGTCAAAACCAACTAAAAATACAGTGGTAAAAACATGGGGGCTGTAACTCTCCATTTATATCATAAAATAATATTTAAAATTTTAAAAACTACACCAATGTTTAATGCTGCTAAAAAGAATATATGATTGTACTACTGCATTGCTATTCAGCTATATACTGTATACCTGTATTAAATATAGAATTTCATTTTTATAATCTGTAGCATTGGTAGTGAAAGCAGGTTCTGATGTACACGACAATTATGATATTCTATTCCATTCTATTCTATTCTTTAAACATCTCCATGTTGCCTTCCATTGGTGCAATGGCCAAATCATTCAATTGTTTTAGAAGTGCCCCATTGCAATTCCACCACCATAGAAAACACACAAGAGCCCTGTGTTTGCCATGGCACCAAACAGAATCCCTCCCTTGGAATAATAACTGCTGATACCTACAGCTGAGTTTTTAGATGGAGCCTCAGCTTCTTATCCACTCACACACAAGCTATTAACTCGATGTTGAATGCGGACAGAATTAATTGGAGTGAAGTGCTTAGCTGTCACTTCTTATGTTCTAAGAACTGCAGGTGATGTGAAGTCCATTACACTCCACAGAGTCATCTTCTTATATGGTTAACTAATTGATTTGCTGTTAAGCCCCCCAGTGCTAGACTGCTCAGACATGAACATCCATGTTTTCTGGACCTGTCCTCTGGTACATTCCTTCAGGATTCAGACAGTCACATTAGTACTGCAAATCATTACCCACAACACCCCTATGTCAAAGTGCCTCTAGGGGAAACTCCAAATTTTCATCTATCCACCCCCCAACCACTTATCCCAGTCAGGGTTAAGAGGGAGCCTAGAGCCTATCCCAGGCAGCGCAGGGCACAAGGCTGGGGTACACCCTGGATGGGATGCCAGTCCATCGCAGTACACATTTACACTCCCACACAGCATGCACTATAGACAATGTGTGTCTTTTTCTAGAGCAAAGTATTGCTAGCCGTAGCCACATTCAGCAGTCACTTAACAGCATTGAGGAATTTCACATGGACAGCACCAGTGTTAAAGACATAACTAGTAAAATAATGGAAATTATTGCATTGAACAATCAGCCATTTTCTGTATTGGAGAACAAGGGATTTCATTGTTTCATTCATCACTTGGAACCTCGCTACAGTCAGTGATACTTTTCTGATGTATAATTGCTTGCATTATACGATGCAGTGGCTACCTACATTAAGAAGTAACAAAACCGACATTAGTTTCACAACTGATTTGTGGAGGTCAGAGTTTAGCCCCATGAGCATGACAAAAGCTGTACTACACGCCCAGGAGTGCTCCAATTATTACTTAGCGACTGTCATTTCCTATACTGTAGATTCAGTGTTGGTGAAGTGGAACATTTCACAGCAAAACGTGTACATAGTGCTATGTGACAATCCTCAAATCATAGCAAAAGCTATGGAAGAATATGGCATTAAAAGTTTAGGCTGCATGGTTCACACGTTGAACCTTGCTATGAGTAAAGGCCTACTGAGCCAGTGTGCCATCTCTGACCTTTCAAGCATTCGCATCATGCCACTTTGCAGCCCAGACATATATAGATAGGTCTGGGATTGACACCAAGAATACTGCAGCAAGACATTTCAACTCGATGGAATAGTACATATTATATGATAAAGATCAGTGGGGACTTGTAGAAAATACGATTACTTTGCTAGAACTATTTGAGCATCTTAGAAAAGACATAAGCGCACATTCTTCTACAACTGCATAAGTTATTCCATCTGCTGAAGCACTTAAACAGCTGTTTAGCAATAGTGACAACACGACTCATGGGGTTCAGATGGCTAAAACACACTTTTTGGATGCAGTCACAAAGTGCTTCATCAACGCATTCCTCGAACCACTCCTGGAGTGATGCTGGAGAAGCAACCAGTTGAGAAGTCAGGTAATGGTAATAATGAAGATGCAGAGATGAACAATAAAGCATGAAGCAAAGGAAGCACATTATTATTATTATTATTAGTAGTAGTAGTAGTAGTAGTATTACGTATTAATGTTGTTGTTGTTGTTGTTATTGGTTGGCACCCTGTCCTGGGTTATTCACTTCCTTGCATCCATTACAAATACTAGCCCACTGCTCATTAATATTTCGTAAACAAACATGTTTCTTAAATAAATGCACTTTAGCATGTGGGTCATTATGACCTGAAGAAAGCGCTTTCATGTTTTCCACACAAATATGTCAGCGATGTAATAACTCTGCACTGATACACTCTGCAGTGTCACAGTTTAGCAGCAGGTGTTAAGCAGGTTTTTGATTATGGCGTGTAATGTTTCTGATATAGTCAGAGGCTATGCTTTACTCTTTTCAGAACATCAGATAGCAGACAGATTATGTATATGTGTAGAGGTCAGGGAGATTAAAATAAGGGTATTGTTCATCTCTCTTTCACATACTATTGTTTTATCTGTTTCTTTCTTAATGATCACCAAAAAACCGGATACAATTCAAACTATCTAGAAAATACAGGTGATTGGTATCAGTATTAATTAATAATATTAGACAAAATTCCTACATTGGTGCACCATTAGCAGGACAGAAACAGATTACATATACACTCACCTAAAGGATTATTAGGAACACCATACTAATACGGTGTTTGACCCCCTTTCGCCTTCAGAACT
>JAAGVU020000167.1:0-19552 GCA_011763525.2 Mormyrus iriodes | reverse complement strand
CACTGTGAACAACAATGTAAAATTAAGGAGCCCCTAAGAGGACATGACAGAAAAGAAAAAAAAAAATAGAAGAAAAAACCAAACGACGAGTCGTTTTATCTCCCTAAAACCCAAGTTATCCACATACATCTCCCAGCGTGAATACCAGGGAAGTAGCTCTGAGACCGGGTTCGGGTTTAAACCTCACTAAAGTCCTCCCATGTCTCCATTATAGATTTTCTATTAAAAAAGTGAAAAATTGGTCAGAATAGAAAAACAGCATTTTGTACCATGCCAGAAGTTTCAACAAAGAGTGAAGGACAGGGAATTGTCAGGGTGGCATCACGGCATGGGGCCAGCAGGACAAAGAGTGACGACCCACTTGGGGCTACGGGGTAACACTGGGATTTATTGGGCACAAGGGACACTACAAATCAAAAGGATCACAGGGGATCCAAACAAACACAGGGAAATATGAGTACATACTCTATAGGAACAAAAACTAAACCATACTAACAATTCAACCATAAGACACCACAAAATAACTAACCAGGGAACTGAACAAGGGCAGACATTTAAATACACAGTGACTAACCAGGAGCAGGTGTGAGGCAGAACAGTTAACCAATGAACACAGAACAAGGAAATGACCAACAGGTGGAAACAACTAAACTAAACAATGACCAAATACCGACACTAGGAACTAAGGACATAGCAGAAAGTAAACACTAGGAATACAGGTACACAAGAAAAGGCTGACAATAATAGGGGGCATGGAACATACACGTAGAAACAAGTTACTAGAATCATAAGAAACAGAACTACAAAACAATAACAGAAAACCAATAAAACAAAACAGATGAGGCTGGACTTGAACCCATACTTCAAGGACTACAGCCCTTGTACCACCTGCTCAGCCCACTGAGCTACCAGGTGGCCAGGGAAGCAAGGGAAAACACAAAGGTTAATCAAAACACCAGGAACTGGGGGGAAAAGGCAGAATGGCCAGCGAGACCCGCTGGCCAAAATGGGGAAGGGTCAGCATATGCCGACTATAACAGGGAATTGTTTCATTTCAATGGTATGAAATGTAATGTGGTCATTCATTGATCAGCTGCTATTAAGACGGAACAACAAAATGTTGCAACCTATGTCATGAAAGTGACATTAAATGCTTTGGATATAACACTTAGGGTAATATTATGCAGTGACATTAGGGGTCTGCATGAAAAACAATGGGAAAACAGTTGATTCCGCCCCCATTTCAATGGTATGAAAAAGAATAAATAAACAATTCTCATCACGTGGTATGGACACAGTATTGTCTGTGTTTGCAAAAGCAAGTCTTCATCCTATTTCCCACAAAGTAAAACTGTCAGCAAAATATAATTTAAAATTGACAATTATATATAGTGTGAACAAAAGCAGCCGCAGACTCTAACTCTAGTGTGGAATAGTGATACTATATTCATCCCCACAGGGAAACAGTCTTTTCGCCTTTCCCTTCTTGCTCTACAAGATGTACACTGTGTGCAGAATTATTAGGCAAGTACTATTCTTGGAGATTATTTTTAGCAAAACTTCAAAGTCAATTTAGAAGTTTTCTCTCGTTACAATACATTTATTTACTTAGAAAATTTTACAATAGTCTGCCACAAACAAGAGAAACAGATAAAAACTTCATTGTCAGTGTACACAATTATTAGGCAATTAGAGGCTAAGTGGATTTTTCTCACTTCACCAACAACAGAAATCATAATAATAAATGTATTCAGTCTATATATGGAATAACATAATATTGGATGTTCTATACAGTCTATATACTTTGCCAAGCTTTTTGTCCTGTATAGCAGCCTTTCTTCTCCATGACAGTCATGAACCTGTTGTCTGAGCCTGTCATGAGCCTGAGTTTATTAAACCAATCAAGTTTTTGATTTGATCCTGTCCCATATTAGACAAGGCAGCGATGATCGCCTCCCAGACGCTGCTCTGAGAAGTGTATTGCTTGCCACCTTGGTAAGTAAGTAAAGCCCATGATTCTCAATGGGGGTTAAGTAGACAATGAAGGGGGCCTGGTCATAATTCAATTTTTTAGCCTTTCTTTGTCAATCTATGGAATTCTTTGATGTGGAAGGGACGTTTTGCTACAGGAATATTACAGCCTTTTAGAAATTGGCAGTAGATCATGGGTTAGTTTTTAAACAATCTACAAGTCAGAAAAGTCTTAAAAGTTCATCACTGATAATTGCAGTCCAGATTATCTCTCCTCCATCACCCTATTGGAGATTGAAGAAGGTGTCCATCTGTGGGCCCATCCACCTGCTCCATCAAGAGTCAACTAATCGCATCTCTCCATACAACCTTTGTAAAATTAGTCTTGAGACGTATCCATGCCCATTCTTGGTGTTTTAGCTTGTTTGTCTTACGAGTGGAGGTCATGTTGCAGCCTTTGTAGCACACTGTACCTAAGACTTCCGGAGATTTTCTTAAACTTGCAGCTTTGAAAAATAGTGGCATTTGATGCCAAAGAGTTTCTGGAAGTCTCCTGTTTAATTTGACAGAAATCTTTGGCAGATAATTTGTGTCTTCTTCTCTCTACATGCTTCTGTCATCTTCTTTGGCTATTGACCACAAACAATCACCAGTTGATGGTGAGCACATTTTAAAAGTTTGGTCGTTTTGATTGTTTTGCATTCCTCTGATTGACACTTTTTAAGGTCATTAAGGTCATTTTTTGACCAATTTTATTAGTAATAATAATTTGATTAATAATTCTGCCCAGGGACAGGGAAGTATCTACAATTTCCTGTTTTACTCCAAACAGAAAGTAGTCAAACCAAATACTCAGCATGCACTATTTTTTAACAGTCCATTCTTAATTAGAAATTAATCTGGAGTGAAACTATTGGTTACAAGAGAGGATACAACTGAAATACACCCCTCCCTAATAATTCTGCACGCGGTGGACAGGTGAGAGCAAGCAAGGGGATCAAAGCACAGGGTCTGCCAGCATGCATCACCCATGCAGCATGATGGCTTAGGGTCCTTACTATACAAGGCCAAATGGTGACATCATTCAGCCACTACAGGATTTGAACCATCAACTTTCCACTCACAAGGGCTGAGTCTGCTAAGCTGCCCACTCACCACTGAGATTTTTGGAGGATCTGTTAAGGGTCTGATCAATGAACTCAATCATCATTGGCAAGAACATAAATGTACAAATGGGAGAGTGTGATGCTGAATGGATAGACTTTCAATTGTTTTGTGGTTTTCTGGTTGGTTGTTGAGTTTCACTTCTAATCTTATTTCTGTGTTTTTCATGAAACAAGCAGCTCTTTAAAAACCTGTACTGGCAACACAGTGGACCACCAGAAGGATCGAGGTACACATGCTGCATTATATGTAATTGGTGGGGGTTGGACTGTTGGGAAATTGTTCTTGAGATCACTGAGTGTTTTTATTTGTGCAGATAAGCTTTATCGGAAACAGCTGCTTGGTTGACTCAGGCCTTCCTCTTTCCAGATCATCCGTGTCAGAAGATCCACGATGGTCCTTTATTCCTGCAGAGGTTAATAATAGCATTAACCATTGTCTTCAAAATACCACAGACAGACTCCAAAATCCATTAACCTAAATTCCAGGGAGCCTGGGTCATAATAAATCGGTTTTAAACCTTAAGGTGTAACTGAATACATTTAGGGACACACACCCACACACAGCACACATGCACATGGATTCCAAAATAAGCAAGACACTGACCTCCCATGCTAAGGACCAACAATGAGGTGCCCAATTGAAGCTTTGATCTCTTTGATTGGATTACATCTGCTATTGTAAAGATGGGGAGTCTCTTCTCTGTCTCTCAGTGTGGATATTCTTTGAGCCAACCATCATATAATAAACAGCATTTATTCATTTACCGTGTATTTTCATGTGCACAGTGAATGCATCCTTTGAGTTTTTGATTATACTGATTGATGTTATATATGTTTTGAACAAAAAAAAATAAAAGATGATGAAAGTTTTCAAATAAATTGAGATTAAGATCTAAATAAACTCCTAGGCTTAGTGAATGTGTCATTTGTGTTTGAAGGAACCTTTAAAGGTGCCATGCGGTGAATGTGGCATGAATAACATGTGGCATGTTTCATTGGAGTAGCCCAGACTGAGAGCTGTATGTAATTACTGTAGTGTGACAGCAGACTGCTGAACTTATTAGAGTATCTACTGCTTTCCCCTCTATTTATTTATTATTATTTACTGCCTTTTTAAATGCTCAGTTAATATTCTTCATACCCAGTCCCTTTCTGTCAGGTGAAGATGTTTTGGCAGCACTGATATGAATGGTCTTCATAAATTTTTACCATACATGGATCCCAGCTATGATGTCACAAAGTCAAGTAACAAACAAAATGAGTAACCAGATTTGACCAAAGAGTGACTTGCAATGTAATTTGTGCAGCTCAGTAGCTTAGGGGGTATGTGCCCCTTTCAGAAGGACATGGGTTTGCAACATTGTTAACGTCGGGCTCGTGAGCAAGGCATAAGTAAGCATTGCTTCAGTATAAACACAAAGGATATTTTACATCAGTCGAACATAGACATTGTTGTTGCATGTTCAGGCACAACCTTATTGTGGTGTTCAGGCAGGACTGAATACTGCACGTATTCACATAAATGAAGCCCGCACACTGTGTAGCTCCTATAAATTTATTGTGCAAGGACAACATTTCGATTCTGTGCTGAGTTTGACAGCTCTGAGAAGATCCAGCACAGGATCAAAGACTTTCCTTGCAGAATAAATTGGCTAGAGCAACACAATACGCTGACTCAGTGAACCCCATGATTGCAGCCTGGAAAAGATAAAGCCGCCTCTCAGAGAGGCGAGGAAAAACCGGGAGAGTGAAGACTGACAATTCTCAGGTTCAGAATAGGTTTCTCCCGGGAAATGCATCGTACTGAGGAACACAAATGAATGGGGATGCGATGCTCTTCTGTGTTATCTTTGGTTTATATCTGCTGATTGTCTGTGATATTAGTTCTGAATGTTATCCTTCCACTATTCAGCACTTCAGGACTGTTGGATGATTGTGTGTTAAAAGTCATTATCTTTGTGTTCAGAAATGGAATTAGAGACAGTCTGGGACATTGCCTGAGGGTTTCTGCAGAGACAGCAATGCTGTTCTTTATTCAGTTCATATGTGGAGTTTTTAAGGAACCAAAAGCAGAGATTAGTACAGAGACATCATGTAAAAATAAGTCAGAGATGTTTGAGGTGTACTCCACAGTCTGTGCAGAGCTAATCCAGATGAATAAATGTCCACTATTTCTCTCTGACACGTGTGAGCCTAGCATTTACCCAAGGGTGCTGTAACAAATAGAAATGTCCAATTGGTCTAGACATAAATGCAGTGATTTTGTCTGAAGAGCTATTTCTATTTAAGGTTGTAGAGGTGCAATGTTCTCCTAATACAAACAGGTGGATAACTATGTGAGATATTTCAGTAAGACTGATATTTATAGATTTGAAATCTATTGGATCTCTAAATTGCCCCTATCATGTGATTCTGTGGATGTTTTCTGAAATGGACTGGAATCCTGCACAAGATGTGCCCTGTCTTGTGCCCTGAGATAGATTAAATCCATTTCTGTGCAACATAAGAGAATATATAAAAAAATATTTGCTTGATCTAAGTTCGCTGGCAATATATGGAAAATTGTTAGAATAAAAATATTGCTTCTTAGTGAGCTGGCTGTTTGAGAATAACCATAATGAATTTTTGGGTTCCAAATGGCGTTTAAGGTTTTTTATAGATATGTGTGTACAAATTCACTACATGGTGTGTGTGTGTGTGTGTGTGTGTGTGTGTGTGTGTGTGTGTGTGTGTATATGCACAAGCCCACTGGGTATCCATCCATGCTCAAAGAGAGGCTATAAAATGAGAACAGGCATTGTCACTCCGGCCCCTATTGTTCCCAGTCACTTAGCAATTAGCAAATCTACATTCCACTGCTGGTATTTTTCCTACAAGCACTTTCCACAGAAAGGGAAACAGTACCACAAAGGCTGTCGGTGTTTACACGCCAGCGACAACTCAAGCTTGTCAGGGGGAACTTGTTGCCCCTAATATGCTGCCTTAGTAACCTCCAGCTTCCAAGACACTTCAGAGAAAGAGCAGTAATCCCACAAGAATAACAGTCTGAGTCTTAGGGGAAACCCAAACCTCCCCCCTCCACCCCCCCAGAATGGCAAGTGGTACGCCCTATAACTTCAATTAAAAATCCTGGTGCTTATACATAGCATGGAGAGGCCAAACAATAGGGGAACAGATCAGCCTGCAGGAATTATAAACTCTGGAGGTTAACTAAAAAATTAAGAGCTATTGTGTAAGACCCCTCTTATCTCAGTTTGAAGTCAGCAAGGCTTGCCAACAATCCATAGTCTCCTTTTGTCTCCAGCTACCAAGTCATAGTGGCAAAGTGCCATGTTCCTTTCATCTGAGCCCTTATAATAGGAGGTAATTAATGCCATTCAGGTTCAGCGAGGGCCCCCCTTTAAGACTGGGGTGGGGGCAGGATTTGGGGGAGAAAGAGGGGGATTAGGACAAGCTTTAGAGTTAAAAAGGAAAGCTATGCTACATTGCACCTTTGTGTTTCCACTCAGCCCTGGGATTTATGGCTTTCATGTTAGCTAGGCTGGGTTGTTTCTGTTCATAGTGCATATGGGTCTTGAATTCTGACTGGAGAGCTTCAGCCGTTCTGCATTTCACTGCTCATTCCGGTACGCACACTCTTGGCGTATAACTTCTTTAAAAAAAAATCTTAAAAATGCTAATACACATTGCATTTCTGAGCATTCGTTTTCTTAGCAGATAATCTATATAATTTTTCTATTGCTCAATTTCCATTTGGATTGACCATTTCATTTTTAGTAATTATATTTGATCAGACTGGTTCTCAAATGTCTTTTACATGCACTTAATATCTAATCCTCAGAACACTTTTTCGGGTGAGGGTTTAAACCAGCAACCAAAAATATTCTAGCATGTTAAGACAATCCACACCATGGGTATAGTCTGTGGGCGACCTTTATAATGGCTGAATTTCACAGGATTAATTATTTAAACGGAAATATCATCATTGAAATTGTCTGAGCACATCACATTACTTGCTTCTTAGTGATGATCTAAACTGGTCCCTAATATAACTGAATAATTTTAAGTATGGGCATATTAAGGCAACTTAAATAAATGGACTGAATTACTATAATATAAGATTGACTGAAACTGAAGTGTTTTCTGCCAGCATCACCCTGTTTGCAAGTCATATTATACATACAATACATTGTCTACAGATTAATATTTCTGCCACTGACTGATATCATTTAACGTTTAAATTATCATTAGCTACCCATACATCCAATGACAATCAACAATGCAAAAACGATCAGAGATTTTGCTGGATGCTAAAATGAGTAGTTTAAACCTTTTCTAGCTTTTCTAATGCAAACTAAAATCTTGTTTTGTCCAGCTTTCGTCCATTTTACATACACCTGAGAGTAAAGTGATGCAGTGACTTAATTACACTCACAGGAAACCATGCAGCAAACCCTAACCCTGCAAAATATCCCCTGTGGCCCGAGGTCACCCATTTCTGTGTCTACACCAAAAGACAGTGATGAGCTATCAGCCCCTGATCTGCTGCCTAACGGGGGAAGCGAGCAGATGAAAAACACAGACCTTTTCCTTCATTTGCACTTGATAATAAACTTGTGAGGACACTTCCTGCTGCTTCGGAGGCATATGGATGCAGCATATGGAGAGGAATGAGGATGCCCTGTCAGGACCAGCGAAAATGTGTGTTCTGCACTGGGTATGGGGAGCGCCGCTCATGTCAGTGTGGAGTGTAGCCCGAACGATACAGTAGAAATGGAAAACATGAAAAATAAAAGCCCTGGATACAATCTGGGCCTGCAATTACAAGCTAGCACTGTTACTGTAGTACATGCACTTTTCAAGAGATTCAATTGTCAGATATACTAAGACTTTGAAAGCTGGCTCATATAACGTTTTCTTCAGTCCGCTCTGATTTTTTGTTGTGATATGTAGGAATAAATGAATCGGCATGTAATTACTCTAACCTTTAAGACCAACAAACCAAGATTAAAGGATTTGAAATATCTATTCCAACAGGAGTGGATAGTTCGGGTCCAGAAAGTAAAAATCCAGGCCAAGATTTTGTTTATACCAACCAGTTGAGTATAAAGAGTGACAGTCACAGAGTAGTGGTGGGTTTAAACAAAATCTTGGTCTGGATTTTTACTCTCTGGACCTGAATTATCCACCTCTGCATTCCAATATTTATAAATAAGAAGGCTTTGAACAAAAAATATTTGGATAGTAGACTACACAGTGTAGCTGGGACCACCTCAAATGTAAGCAACAGCTCATTTTAACCCCTGTGCAATAAAAATAAATAGCATATCATACAAAATTGGAAAAATGAGTAGGGTGCATACTGATGAAGTCACAGTGTGAGATCCTCAGTAGGGGAAATACACAGCAGCTGTATGCAGGTACGCAGCCTGTGCCCATGTTTTTGCTAGCGACACCTCCTCGGCCTCTCCTATGATTGGTTAAAGCTTTTCATGAAGATGACTTTAGGTTGATAATTTTGTTCTAGATGTGTGTGGCCCTAATTTAGTCATTTCAGGACTGTGTGCAATTGAACTTTTCAGCTCTGGCTGCCAAGGGCTGGATTTATTTTTACATTCTATTCTCCTTTCCAGCTGTGTTTCTGTTTTCTTTTTTATCTTGGGGATGAGCTATGGCTGAAAATGGATACTCTTGTGTCTTTTCACAGCTTTCTTTGCGAAGGAGATTTGTGCCTTCCCCCGGTGCATCTATTCCCCACCAGATGTTGACTTGTCAGATGTGTCACTTTGCTCTGCAAAAGGTGTCTTTTTTTATGAGGTATCCATGCCGGTAGGTAGTGTTGATACACACCTGCAAAGTCCAGCATCCATGATACTGAACTTAATTTTACTGGCACTCATGTCAGCCCCCCATGAACCGTCTCTGTTGAACGGTAGCAGAAACCGTGCAGGAGGTAGGGCCTGCAGGAGGCCAGATTTTGTCGGATAGTGTTGGGGAAAAAAATCACAAAACATCAGAGTGAAACCCCCTTTCTGTGCTTTTAATTACAAAAGGTGGGTAAATGTTAATCAGTAACATTCAAGAAAGATAAGATGCAACAAATAATCATGTTAACTGACAACTTTATGATCAAATACATTTTTTATACTTCCAATGAAAAACGTTTTCATTATTTTATCGAAATTTTAGCGATCCTGTATAGCATAAAAAGTCATACAACATAAATCAAACATTAGCAATTTGGCCAGAATGCATTTGTGATTTGCTGTATGTTTCCGATTTGGCCAAAATACAAAGCCCGTGCTCTATTACATCATATGAGTTAGATCCAAAGTTTTACACCAGCCATATGTGGGAGGGGTGTCAGTCAAATGTGGTCATAAAAAAAAAACACAAGTGGGTGAGACAGCATCCATGGGCAATCCAGCGTCGACCACAGGTGGGTGTAGATGAAAGCAGTTACACCATCTCTTCAGGAGACAAGTATTGAGTTCCGGATTTCCCCACGACTTCCTGCCTGAGCAAAGAGGACCATCTGCTGGACCTCTGGGGTGGGTGAGACAGAGGGGGGATTCCTACAGGTCTGTAGGAAGCAGTGGCCCCATCTCCTTTGGGCAGAACACCATTTATACCGATACAACCGGACTGTTCATTTCTGAGGCCTGATGAAAATTTAAATACCAGTCAAACGTTTGTGTAGTCAGGTGAACTGCTTTCAACTTTATTTCTGAAGCTGCTTGGCTATCGTTTGGATGTTACTTGTCGCTTTAAGAGTTCTCCAATCATTAATGTGGCTTTTGGACGTATGGGAAACTGCACAGTTGCATGGCATGGTTCTGGTAGGTGGAAGTCTAAAGCATACAGGTAAATATATTTCTTTTGTGATTATGTAAACTAATTTTCATTTATGTTATGAAATACTGTTTATCTGAGGCTGATGCCTTGGTGTATTTTGAGTTTGTATTGATTTTCTTTTGGGATGGTTTTGATTTCGTTTTCTTGATTTACCATTCTGATGCTAGCACTAAACGCTTTGTATAATTTTTATATTTAAAAGCATAATGCTGTCTTTTCTTAAACTGGTACTGGAATTATTAGAAACCCTTAAGAGGTGTTAAGTGATCTCTGGAATGTTTTGAGTATAAGCTTTTGTAAATTTGTGTGGTGTTTGTTTGCAGCAGCGAATCACAGTGGTGTTTATTTGGTTATATTTGTTCTATCGGATCTAGATGTATTCCTTTCTTTTTTTTGTTTGACAAAGTTGTATGTTTTTTGTAACCGTGCTCTTGCTCCAAGTACTTTAAGAGAGAAACCTCAAAGTTTTATTTTTGTAAAATTCTGCAAATAAAGAACCCCAAATGCAGTTATTGTGACCCGAGTGTTATTTTATATCCCGGGCAGCATTTGGACACGCCATGCTGCCTACAGAGGAGAGTGACAATGCCGCATCACATGACCTGGTCACCTGACCTAAACACAGTAGATGGTTTAGGAGGAGTTTGACCAGAGAGTGAAGGAAAAGCAGCCAGTGAGGGCTCAGAATTATTGTGGGACCTCCTTCAGGACAGCTGGAAAAGCATCCCAGGAGGCCCCTCACGAAACTGGCGCAGAGGAGACAGTTGGGGCAGCCAGTCCTGGAGCAGTTGGGGTTAGCGGCCTTGCTAAAGGGCCCACTGGTGGGATCAGTCTACAGTCCCAGGGATTTGAACCGGCAACCTTCTGAGTACCCAATCCACAGAGCTGCCTCCCTCCATCCAATTTTATTTTGTTTAATACCCTTTTCGTTGGTGCATAATTCCATATATGTTGTTTTATAGTTTTGGTGTCTTAATAATTCTGCTAAGACATGGAGAATAGAACAAATAATCCTCTCTATAGGTAGGTCAGTCCAAACTTTGTGTCCAGACTAGGTAAGACTCCAAAGGGGTAAAATGCCATCTCACGTCAGGGATGATGAGTTGAAGTCCCACCCTACTCTGTATATGTTCAGCTTTCATGTCCTTGACTTTGCTCAGGATACTCTACTCTGATACTGCAATAAAAAACATGGTTAGGGGCCCTGGCATCTCAAAATTGCCCATAGCGTGTGTCTGTCTGCAAATGGTTGACGTTATGTTCCCCTTCCTTGAGCTGCCTGGAACAGGCAAAAAATCAATAGAAAATGAATACATTATTAAGATCTATGTCAGTGTCATGCTACATTTAGAACTGAGTTAAAATATAGCAATCAGTAAACTCTAAGACTAATCTTAAAGCAACAGATAAGAACGAATATACAAATAACGGCTCAAGATTATGGCTGCAAATTCAGTATTCTCTTAATGTGATATAAAATTTGTTTTTTATTTTATTTTATGTACGTCTTATGTATGTATGTGTTTTATTGTATGTATATATGTTTTATTATATTTTATTTTAACTTGCCAAAGTTACTGCATGAGACTGATTATAAGCATTTATGAGCAGGAAAATATTACCATTGAAATGAATGACCTGGGGGCACCGGAGTGGTGCTGTCGGCTCACACCTGTGGGACATGAGTTCCAATCTCCGCTCTGGTTTCCCCCCACAGTCCAAAAAACATGCTGAGGTTAACTGGAGTTACCAAATGGCCCATATGTGTGAATGATGTGTGCGTGTTCCCTGTGAAGGGTTGGTGCCCTGTTCTGGGTTGTTCCCTGCCTTGCACCCTTAGCCTCCAGGATAGGCTCTGGACCCCCCCATGACCCAGAATAGAATAAGTGGTTACAGAAAATGGATGAATTTGGTTCTTGATGAATGGATGAATGACCAGGAATTCTGGCAGGAGACCAGTGATGTAAAATGCTCGATTTCACTGCATTTCATACTGACTCAGAGCAAAGCTACACAGTGTCTGAAAGTGAAAAATCACAAAACATCTTTTTGTTCATGTTTCTCCCCCCCCCCCCCCAAACAATACTATGCCAAGTATTGTGTATACTGAACACAGAAACACTGTCTGTAATGTAAGATTATTTTGATCGTGACAACGCAGATGATAATGTCATTGATTAATAACATTTTCAAGTAAATCCCGCTTGTAAATCCATCATGATATAAATGAGTAAGGATGGAAGAGTACTTCTGCAAACTGCCTAATCGTGGGCTGGAGGACATGGGCAGCTCCTCTTAAGCGCCATCCCCTGCCCCTCACGACGACTCGCCATCCTCCGTTGCCTTCAGGGGATGTCAGATGACTCTGTATGATTTTGCACATGGCAGCCTGTCACAAGCTTAGCAGCGAGCGAGAATGGCAAAGTATGAGAAGGGCAGCCCTTCACTGCTCCATCATTGGATTGACAGTAATTCTCCCACATTACAGCAAGCTCTTTCCAGCTCGCTGTGCAATAATGTAATGGGGGGGGGGCATGTACTGAAGGACAGAGAATTACAGAGCAACAAGCTCTGGCATCAGGTATTGATATTCCCTGGGGCAGTCTAGGAAATCATATTTTGTTCTACAATTGTACTGAATAAGTAGATTTTGGTGTGCAAGCCATACAGGCTAACTGGGCCCTGGCAAGCATTGCTTTGCTGGTCTGATGGACTCTATGTCTTTATTCTTTTTGCAGGGAACTGTTGTATTATATCCATGTTAACTTGCAAATGAGGAAAGGTCGAAATATATCATCGCCAGGCTTGTGTCTGCACTTATACACGTGAGCTGTATTTAAATTCATGCTGGTGCCTATTAAGTTAATACTCCATTTCCTCAAGCTATAATGACATCATTTTAATCTCGCAATATAATCTCTCCAGCGTATCTTGGGTCTGCCCTGGAGTCTCCTCCCGCTTGGACATGCCCGAAACACCTCCCCAGGGAGGCGTCCATGAGGCATCCTAGACAGATACCCGAACCGCCTTAGCTGGCTCCTTTCGATGCGGAGGAACAGCGATTCTCCTTTGAGCTACTCCCGAATGTCTCAGCTCCTCACCCTGTCTCTAAGGCTGAGTCCAGCCACCCTGCGGAGGAAACTCATTTCGGCCGCTTGTATCCGCGATCTCATTCTTTTGATCACTACCCACAGCACATAACCGTAGGTGAGGGTAGGAACATAGATTAACCTGTAAATCACTAGCTT
This sequence comes from Mormyrus iriodes, assembly GCA_011763525.2. Taxonomy (NCBI): domain Eukaryota; kingdom Metazoa; phylum Chordata; class Actinopteri; order Osteoglossiformes; family Mormyridae; genus Mormyrus; species Mormyrus iriodes. The sequence continues at coordinate 6,312 of JAAGVU020000167.1, read as the reverse complement.
CCCTTTCTGGCTCTGCTCTCTCTACACCACAACTGACCAGTACAACATCTGCATAACTGCTGATGCTGCACTAATCCATCCATCAATCTCCTGCTCATTTCTTACCTATAGTACATGAATAAGACCCTGAGATACTTAAATTCCTCTACTTGAGGCAGTAACTCATCCTCAACTTGGAGGGAGCAATCCAGCCCTTTCAGTTAAAAACCATGGCCTCTGACTTAGATCCTCATCCTGGTGACATGCTGCAGGTCATGGCCTGACGAAGTCAGCAGGATCACATCAATTCTGTCCATGAACTGTTAAAGCTGGTAACTATCGGCTGTCTCTACAGTCCCACAAGCTAACCAAGCTGGGAATACCTCCTTCTTCAGCCTGGCATCCTACTTTGTTGCATTTTTTGGGGGATTGCTACCACAACCGGCACCAAGAACCTTATGGCCACAGCTCCGCCCAGCTGTCTGTGCGATGGAGGCTCGGAACATGGTCCTTTCAGGCTCATTGCCACCTGACTACCTCAGGATGCATCAAATTTCAAAGTAAGAGTTCTCCCAGACAGGGAACTCTGCCAAACTTCTAGCACACCCTCACTATATGTTTGGATCTCCCAGGTCTGTCCGGCATTCTCCCATCTCCCATCCACCATCTGATCCAACTTACCCCCAGGTTGCAATTTGGCTGTTCAGCTCCTCTTCACCCCCAACTCAAATTCAAAATAAATCATAATCTACAACATAGAATGTTATAGTGCCAGCTGCGCTTAAAGACGCCGTTGTGTTTGAACATGGTGTTCATTATGTACACACTATAGCTAATCCAACATAAGACCACAACTCAAGTTCAGATCGTGGAGGCCATTACTCTCAATCACAACATTCGAGGTTACATTGTCATTCCCCATATAAGCGTTAAAGGCTCCCAGTAGAACAATGGAGTCCCAACATTCAACAAGACTGGATACTGATGCTTGGTGCCTAGGCCCACAACCCACCTGTTCACCAGGGAGAAGTCCAATCTGCTGCTGCCAACCCAGGGGGGCTATGAGTAAACCCACACCTGCTTAACGCCTTTCACCCAGGGCAGCTCCTGAGTGGAACAGCGTGCAGTGCCTCTCCAGGAGTTTGGTTCCAGAGCCCGTGCTGTGTGTTGAGGTGAGTCACACTATATCTAGACTGTATCTCTCCAACTCTCGCACCAGCTCAGGCTCTTTTCTCCCCAGATAGGTTATGTTCCATGTTGCTATAGTCAGGTTGGGTGGATGTCGATCGGTCTGCCAAGGCGCCTGCCTTCGATTCCCACCTGCATCCGACTTCCACGCCCACCCTGCAAATGGGGGGCCTACAGGAGGGTGGACCCATGTAACTATTTCGGGATTCATTTCTTGAACCTTCATGTTCTAAAAAGTTAAAAGAAATGTTGCCTATATTTAAAATTCATATTTATGCACAGAATATCCAATACGCAGGAAACAGCCTTCAAAATAAATTCCTTCAAGTCATGGGTAGGCTGCAGGTGGTTTTATTTTTGAAGAGACACTGATGTAATACCTGGTTTTAACAGAGCTCATTAGCACTACGAAAATGTTCTCACTAAACTTCAGTGAATTACAATGCCCCGTGGAGATGATGTCTTTAACAGGTCTGTTCCAAGTAAGCGTGTATAAAAAGTCTTCTGTAGAGGCAGACTGAAATAAACTCACATTAAAATGGAGAATCAGACTTGGACAGACAATGAATCTATGTTTAACACATGCCATATGGATAATAGGTAACACACCTACATAAAAAACGCTGGTGTGTGACAGCCACGGTTGTAGGATATTTTTTGTGATACAATAACAAGAAATGTCTGCAAAAAAAATCCCATGTCACGTTTTAAAAACAATCTTATGATAGTTTAAAAAGATCTAATCCAATTCCCAAAAGAAATTCTGCAACAATACCTACAGTCCTGTACGATGGAAGTCTACAGTGCACAGAGCTGCTTGTCTCAGAATAGGCTATGAGTCAATTGAGATTTTTATTCCTGGGAGATTTTCAGATAGCTCATTTTTTATTTCCTGTCAAGTGAGCACTCTTCTCAATATGCAGTTATCAAAACTCTTAAACACAGTGGGACACACAAAGTAAATATGCCAATTATTATGCAGAAACATTTTGCTATAGTAACTTTGAACTATTCCCATTATAAGAGCAACCAAAGTGCTCATTCTGAGAATGTATTCCAGCACAATGTAGGATGGGGTATTCAATTTCACCTGGATTCCCACCGTGGATATTCTTCAAGCCAGTTTATGATATTCCTTTCTGAGTATGCTGCATGAATGATTCATGGACTTCTCTCAGGTGCTAATTTTGAGCAATGGCTTTTCAATGTTGAATATTTCATGACTGATGGAGATGCTCCTGATAGCAATTCTAAGGTGAGTCACTGGCATAGCGACGGGCTTCATTCACTCTCCCGTTCCTGGTGGCAATCTGTCCAGACACAGAATCAGAGCAGGAATGGGGCCAGAATCACTTTGGTGTCATTCCGACTGACAAGATATGTCCCCGAATCCAACATGGATTCACACTTGGGCTCTCCTCCCCTTTCTGCACACTTTTCATAGGTTGCAGTGGGTGTTTCAAAGGTCTTTCTGTCAACATATGTATGAAAATATGGCAGCTAACAATAGAGAAATGCTTGCCACAGACAACAACAAAATGTAGTTTCAATTAAAATGTTTCTTTTATTTTTTACACACCCCCACTCCCCAGGTTGAATGGCTCACTCGAGGTTGTTAAATACAAAACTCTTCAAAAACATGTGCAGAATCCCCACACTAAAATTGTTTAGTAGTGATACAGATATTTGTCCATATCATGTGGTAAATAATTTAAACCTAGTGGAAAATTATATTTCACCTTGTACTTCTGCTCAGTGCTCGTGTGCTTGTAAAGAAAATATAGGTTATACAGCCTGTCCTGACCCAGGTCTAAATGCCTGTGGCCATACACAGTAATGGTCTACAGCACACAACTAGGTATTGGATGATGTATGAGTCATCAGGTTTGAAATCCATTCGACATTAAAAAAAGGCCAGAGCAGGGCTTTCTGTAACAGGGAGTGTTAGGGCATTGAGCTGTTCATCCTTATTAAGGTTCAGATTGCTGAAAGTAGCAGTAGTGAAATTGGATTGCTGCGAAGGTCAAGCTCCCTTTGAAATCATACAACTTGGAGCTGAACCAACATAAAAATCACACTGATAGTTTCATTTTATTTTTGTTAGTGTTTCTTAATTTACTTGTAGCTTGGTGCGTTGCTCTTAATGCTAAACACCTGTCCAAATTCCATGTATCATCCGTCCATTTTCCAACGTCTTGTCCTGAGCACGGTCACTTATACAGGCCTGATATCAGTCCATGATATGGCACAAGGCCGGGGTACACCCTGGTGGGATGCCAGTCCATCACAGGGCGCAGGGCTGTGGTACACCCTGGTGGGATGCCAGTCCGTCACAGGGCGCAGGGCTGTGGTACACCCTGGTGGGATGCCAGACCATCATAGGGCACAGGGCTGTGGTACACCCTGCTGGGATGCCAGACAATCACAGGGCGCAGGGCTGTGGTATACCCTGGTGGGATGCCAGTCCGTCACAGGGCACAGGGCTGTGGTACACCCTGGTGGGATGCCAGTCCGTCACAGGGCACAGGGCTGTGGTACACCCTGGTGGGATGCCAGTCCATCACAGGGCGCAGGGTGGGATGCCAGTCCATCACAGGGCGCAGGGCTGCGGTACACCCTGGTGGGATGCCAGTCCATCACGGGGATGCAGGGCTGTGGTACACCCTGCTGGGATGCCAGTCCGTCACAGGGCGCAGGGCTGTGGTGCACCCTGGTGGGATGCCAGTCTGTCACAGGGCGCAGGGCCATCACCCTGGTGGGATCTTCTGCTATTCCCAGTTAAAATGTCTGTTGTGCATCTTCCCTCATTTTTGAAAGTATTACCCCACTCTGAAAGCATTCTTCATATGTTAGACGTTCATGCAAAATATTTTGAAAAGTTGCATCATCACCACATCCCATTACTATCTGTGAAAAATAAATTTAAAGTAATTATTACTCTACTTTTCAAACTCTGACAAGTTCATTTATTAAACACTTAAATAAACTGCCTACCTTTGCAGATGATTCTTTCACTTAACATGTGAGAAATGGAATTCTTTAATAAATACAGCTTTCTTTCATTAATGATGCTACAACCAGAGGGGTTGAAATGTGACTTTTGCATAAATATGGTCTTGGAGGCACAAAACATCTGACATAGCAACTTCAGATTAAATGGGGATTTAATGACACATCCGCACTAACTTCTCCTCCACAAAGTTTTACGCATTTTCAGAAGATGCGTAAATCTTGACATATATAAATGAGTCACTTGTAGAGCTGATTTAACTCACAGATTTTTGTTTTGAGGGAAAAAAAACACTTGAAAGCTACTTAACAGCTTTAATATACATTAATGGCAAACATTATATGACAATAACAAACATTATAACCGTATAATAGCAGCATGCAAGTGTGCCTTAACATGTCTTAAAGGGTAACCTACAGATACAGACCTGTCATACTACCTGTTGCCACATGTAATGCTCAAAACAATACCTAAGATACCTACCTGTAGATGTGTCCACAGGGGTGGCCATCAAATGAGGAGTTGCTATCTTTTGTGTCTTCTTCCTGCCTACCTGGGTATCCGTGTTGAATGTACCAGTGTTATCTGAATGCCTGAATTGGGTCAAGCTTTATCATTTACAAGTGGACAGAGGAACGCTTGTGAATGAAATGGATGCTCCTCTTCAGCCGGCACTGCTGTGAGAATGAGGCTGCGTAGGCAGAACTCAGGAGCATTTTATAAATTGGCAGTATAATAAAATTTTGATTCAACAGTTATTGTCTTTGTGCTGTAGAGCTCTTGTTCACCTGCAAATGTAAACCTGCACATAATATACCACTTTTTGTACTGTGACTCCAAAAAACATACTTTAGAGTGTGTTCATTAAAGCAATTATTATTATAAACGTTAGACCTAAAGGGAAATGATTTGGAAAGGCAGTTACATATTACAGCTAAACATTTGGCAGATGCTATTGTCCACCGCAACCTGCAGGTGAGGATCAGATTGCAAGGTTAGACAGTGTCCGTGGAGAAAATGGGGGTCAGGGTCTTGCTCAAGGGCCAAGCGGTGGCATTACTCTGCTAGCCAGGAGATTTAAATCAGCAGCTTTACGATTGTGGGCACAGAATCCCAGCCCAAAGAGCCACAGACCACCTGCTAAAGAGCATTCTACAGAGCCAATCAACATAGTTTAAGGTTATATAAGGCTGGGCACGAATATTTACATAAAATATGAAAATTAATGTTTTCCATTAACTATAATACTTCTGTATAGCAAGGCTCTTCAAATCTGGCCCTTGATTCTAAATCCAGTTTTCAGTTCTCCCAAGTAGTTAGTTTAATAATGACTGATTGTGACGGCCATAGAGGCTTCACAACTGGATCACAGGTAAAGGAAGGCTGGAAAATCAGTATTGCTTGGACCTTGAGGACCATGATTTTAATAGCACTGCCTTATAGTAAAATAGATATCACTGATAGAAATAGCTGATTTCCAATGCTCTGCCAAGATGAACAGTGAAGGGTAGTTTTCTTGTTCAGTGTAATGGTTTTTTGGTTACTGTTATGTTATTTCCAGCATTTAATCCTGTGCAAATACATTGGTCTGATTTTTTTTTTGCCTGAATAATTCAAATCAGTTTTTTGTATAGTTCTGCCACCAAGCACTGCATTTTAAGTTCCCAAAGAGCAAGTCTGAGGCTACAGGGGCAAGGAGGAACCCAGGGAGCGACCTGAGGAGATGCCTGGGGAGAATCCAGGGGAGAAACCTGAGAAGTGACCTGAGGAGATACCTGGGGGGAATCCAGGGGAGAAACCTGAGAAGTGACCTGAGGAGATACCTGGGGGGAATCCAGGGGAGAAATCAAGGGAGAAACTTGGGGAGAAATGAGGAGAGAAACCTAGGAAGCGACCTGAGGAGAAGCCAGGGGAGAAAACAGACCAAATAGGAAGTCCTCCTCCTCTGGCTGACAGCAGGCAGCGCAGGTTCACATTAATCAGTGCTAGGTTAATTCAAGCAGAGGAGGCCGAACAGAGCACAGTTAGGGGATGGATAAGGCAGGTAGGCAGATTGTTAGTTGAGGAGGCACAGGCAGGGAGTAGGAAGATAAAATCACAGGCAGTCTGGTGGGAAGGCAGGAGGCTATTAAAAG
>JAAGVU020000166.1:0-19630 GCA_011763525.2 Mormyrus iriodes | reverse complement strand
CTGGTGGGTGTCCCTTCTGACTGAATGTAAGAATGTTGGTGGGTGTCCCTGCTGACTGAATGTAGGAGTGCTGGTGGATGTCCCTTCTTAATGAATGTAGGAGTGCTGGTGGGTGTCCCTACCTACTGACTGAATGTAGGACTGTTGGTGGGTGTCCCTGCTGACAGAGTGTAAGAATGTTGGTGGGTGTCCCTTGTGACTGAATGTAGGAGTGCTGGTGGGTGTCCCTTCTGTCTGAGTGTAAGAGTGTTGGTGGGTGTCCCTTGTGACTGAATGTAGGAGTGCTGGTGGGTGTCCCTTCTGACTGAATGTAAGAATGTTGGTGGGTGTCCCTGCTGACTGAATGTAGGAGTGCTGGTGGGTGTCCCTTCTGACTGTAGTAAACATCACAAACCAAGTTTACCAAACATTTTTTATTTGAAAACATACAATATTTAGAAAAATATTTTTTGGATTGTTTAGCAAACTCACATACTACGGGGTGAACCAATAAACCCCAGACAGCTATTATCGTGTATTTTATTTCTGCAGTGCATTTTTTTTTCTCTTTTGGTAATTTTAAAAGGGTTTGAAGGATGGAGCTGCTGTAAAAGCAAAAGAATAATGCTAACATCAATCACATTAGTTATTTAAATTAACAAAATTCTATAATTAAAAAAACTTGCAACTTCTGATGAAGCCACATTTGAAGTCAACTCTGAATTATCCCCTTGTGGTTCTCTCTTAGCTCTGCTAAAAAGTGTCAGGCACGTGATGGTCTACAATACAGAAGCCCCAAACCAGACCAAGCATTATGATGACTGTGAGCACTGTGTAATTTACCATGTAAATAATACACTGTATTGCCAAAAGTATTGGGATGCCTGCCATTACACACACATGAACTTTAATGACATGCCATTCTTAATACATAGGCTTTAATATGCAGTTGGCACCCCCTTTGCAGCTAGAACAGCTTCAGCTCTTCTGTGATGGCTTTCCACAAGGTTTAGGCGTGTGTTTCTGGGAATTTTCTTCCAGGAGAGCATCTGTGAGGTCAGGCACTGATGTAGGACAAGACAGTCTGGCTCACAACCTCCGCTTTAATTCATCCCAAAGGTGTTCTATCAGGTGGAGGTCAGAGCTCTGTGCAGGCCAGTCAAGTTTCTAATATTTAAGTCTTTCTCAACAATTCCCAACTTTAGTCATTTAGTCACCTGAAAAGCAACCCCACACCATAATCCCCCCTCCACCACACTTTACACTTGGCACAATGCAGTCAGGCAAGTACCGTTCTCCTGGCAACCGCCAAATCCAGACTCATCCATCAGATTGCCAGACAGAGAAGCGTAATTCATCGCTCCAGAGAACACGTCTCCACTGCTCTAGAGTCCAGTGGCGGTGTGCTTTACACTGCTACATCTGACACTTTGCATTGCACTTGGTGATGTAAGGCTTGGATGAAGCTGCTTGGCCACGGAAACCCATTCCATGAAGTTCTCTACGCACTCTTCTTGCGCTAATCTGAAGACCTCATGAAGTTTGGAGATTTGTAGCTATTGACTCTGCAGAAAGTTGGTGACTTCTGCACACTGTGCGCCTCAGCATGCGCTGTGTTGTCTCTGTGATTTTATGTGGCCTACCACTTTATGGCTGAGTTGCTGTTGTTCCCAATTGCTTCCACTTTGTTATAATACCACTAACAGTTAACCATGGAATATTTAGTAGTGAGGAAACTTCACGAATGAACTTAATGCATAGATGGCATCCGATCACGGTACCAGGCAAGCCTAATAAAGTGATACAGTGTGCATAAGTGAGACATAAAATGATTGTTGATAATTATTCTTAAGTGAATATAAATATAACATATTTCTTTTTTATAAAGCCCCCAGTTGACTAAATTCTTCTCTTTAACCTGGTCTTTATGTCACCACCTGATCAATCAAAGGTTGATAAAACTCAGTAAGGATAGTGTCCCAAGCACATCAAAATTGCACTCTAAACCCACTGTACAGTAAAGCCACTACATGACTTAAAATGAATTATTTTACACAAGGCCCCCAGTTTATAGGGATTTGTGCTGTTACTGACAGATATTGATGGGTTAAACTTGTGTTATTGAAGTTTTGCCTTTTTACTTTCAGCTTCATTTAAAAGTAATAGCTATTTGAAAGTTATCTTTGAAAGTAACTAAGTGCCATACAGGAAATGTAAACTAACAAAGAACACTGATACTCTATTTAACTGCCAGCTCAGAATCAGCTCAGGAGCCAAAATCTGAACAGAGAAAAGCTTGTTTCTCTTCATTTATATTAGTTTTTAATAAATGGGGAAAACAAATTAAAAAGTTACACAGTAGCAACCAGATGTTGCAAAATGTTACCAAATTCAGGGACAAACTGTTAAACGGTTTGAATATATACAGTATGATTTCATCTTTGAAATTTATGATTCATGTTAGTCATATCATTTAATGAATTGATATTTATTGTAAAAAAATTGCTAGAATTAGGACAGTGTTTGCAATTTTTGTTGCCTATATTAGAACTGACACCTGGCTAATGTGCTATGATTAACATGATATTAATTGCTCAATTCTTGCTACGCACAGCTCAGTCAAGGCTAAGTAATTAAGTGTGCAGTTGGACAAAAGGGACAGTATGCTAAGTGAGATGTGAGGGCTGGGAAACACTGCCCTATATATCTGCCTACTGCCCAAGTCATACCACACACCTGGGAAACAGTGAACTGGCCTGTGGCCACGTGTTACCTTGTTTATTATTAGCTATTATGGTCAGCAAGATTAACAGAATTATCAGACAGTATTCCTGTTATTTCTAGTGCTTTGACTTGGGATGTATCTTAGTCTAAGCATGATGGTAACATTTTACTTTATAGAAGCACTATAGATAACTTCTAATGCATTTTAATGGTCAGTATAATAAGTAATAAAGTATTACAGTATCTTCTATTGACAGTTATAAGGCTACAAGTGTTGATTATAATACTTCATAAGCTTCAATGAAGCTCTCATCTATAATTCACTATAGATTCCTTCATAAGTGAAGGACCAACTATAACAAGGTGCATGGTTATACAATACAAATCAAGTACGACTTGGTGTAATGCGGCCTGATGCTAACTGGCTTATACCATGGCTAACAAGCAAAAAACAATAACAGAATCAATTATTCACGGTTCATTTCCTGAAGAAAATTATTTTAGTTAATTAATTTGCATTTAATAATGTTCCAACGTGCTCTTAAAAATATACCCCGTGTGTGCGTATCTCGGGCTGCTGTCCTCAGAGTACACCACGTACGTTTCATTCACAACACTTTACTAACAAATGTACGGCCAATAGCTTAAAATGATTGATTTATGGTCATTTATTTGCCAAAAATGTACAACTAAAGACCTGAACATAGTAAGGTGTCTGTATTTTTCAGTGCTGCATTTGTAAAAAACACCCATGCAGAAAATACGCTTTTCCCCATTATCTCCCAGAGTCAGAATTACTTATAATATGATTGAAATGATGTAATGACATCAGACGTTTGCTGTGATTGACCTCCCTAAACAGCGAGGTGAGAACGGAATATTATCTAGTGGTAGTTTTAAAAATGTTTGCCGAATTTAGCTTGTGTTGTGGATAAAGAACGATAATGGATTTTGTTCACTACACCCATACAGAGATTTAAACACTGAGGTCGGCATATTTTGATAGGTGGCTGAGTTGTTATAAATGTAAAATAATGTAAAACAAACAAGATAACATATTATACCTGCAAGCCATTATGACACAATACAATATCATTATTATTTGCAAGTTATTTTGATTGGAAAATTATTTTAAATGGATGTAAAGTTTTATGTTAACATTTTCAAACGTTTTCTTCCCTTAAAATTAACAAAGTTTTAGTATGCTGAATGTGAAAAGAGCAACTACCAGCTTGCTTGAGGACCAGTGCTAGAAGGAGTTTATAAAAACATTTTAAAAGTATGTAAAAAGTTCAGTTTGTGTATAAACTGCTCTTAGTGTTCAGGGAAGAGGCGTTCAATAAAGAGGTATGATTATCTGTGGCTTGATTTTTAAATATACTGTTGCACATGGTGCTTGGGGATTGGGTAAGCCTGACCCGGACCCGCTTGGGGATTGGGTAAGCCTGACCCAGACCCGCTTGGGGATTGGGTAAGCCTGACCCGGACCCCTACCATCACTCCACGTGGGGACCGCCCACCTGATAAGTGTCTAGCCATGAGTTGACTGTGAAGTGTGAAAGGTGTGGGGAGTGCAGCCTGTGACTGATCCAGCAGAGAAAAGGTTAGAGGTGTGAATGCCCAACTGTTCTTTTAAAAAACACTAATAAAAGCGAATTCTCTCCACCCACACAGTGTTTATACCTCCATCTGTTCCACCACCTCCCTTCATTTTTGTTGCCATGACGCTTAGGTCTGCCAAGTGCTAGAGTGCAAACATTCTGGATTATTTATGACCTAAGGTGTTTCCAGAAGCATTCCTGTACTCGCTATAAATTTATGATATAGCTTCCATATGATTGCGATTTTTGTTTTGGAGTATTTGCATTGGCAAGGAAACCTCATTCATGCCTTATGGGGCAAGGACATGAATAGTGAAGACTGGCAGCTCCATGGGGTACCCAGGTACCGAGTAAAGAGGCTGTGTGAAGTTCTTTGAAGAAAATACAAATGTAGCACATTGTTGGACACAGACAAAAAAAAACAACTGAAGTATCACATTACACACAGTACTGTTTGAATATTTTGCTATAGTCCAGATTGAGAATGTTTTGCAGAAACAGTAGAGGCATGCACCTGATAGACAATGAGAGGAGAGAGAAACACAGTTCATATATCGCATTCATAAAGTGGCATACTATATCCACTGTAAGCTGCCATGAGGACCGGATTTCAGAGTTATAGAACGAAGCTTAGCATTTACCACGCAGTCCTATTGGCAAAGGTAAATTGAAGAGACACTCTTATCATCCAATATCCTTGAACTGATTAGAAATGGATTTAATAACATATGCTGTTAAAATGTACCTTTTTCCCTAATGCTGCTGCAGTAAAGTATCCATAAATGAACATTTTTGCCCCTTCTTTACCAGTGGGCCTGTCCCTCTGAAGATCAACACTATTGCTGAGTTTTCCTTTTCAAAAAAATAAAAATAATAATGACCCAAAGAGTAGCAAAGTGACTAGCACTCTCACCTCAGGCCTTCAGGGCTGTGGCTTTGAATCTTTCCTTTGCTCTGTGTGTGTGCACGTTCTCCGCTTGTTGAATGGGTCTGCTCCAGATTCTCCAGTTTCCTCCTACAGTCCAAAGACATGCTAACTATAGTCTTTAGACTGCGCACATGGAGTGTGTGTGTTTGTATATGTTCCCTGCAACCTACCCATAGATGTAACTGAAGAAAAGAAATGTACTGCCTGGGTTTTTGGAAAAAACTATTAATGGTGAAGATAATACATAATAAACCACAGCATAACTTCTATAACACATAACCAAGCACTGGATAAATAACCAGCCAGATTTTGACCTGATGTGGCAGTTGATCTTCCACAAAATTATGAGAACGGGCAAGGCTACCTACAGCCCCTTCACTCTGTGCTTCTCTTCAAAAATATATCACAGGAGCAAACTCCCCAGCACGAGTGGCCACTTTAAGTGTAGCATTTGAAATTCAAATACACTCTGCAATCCAGTAATGAGAGCCTCTATCATCGGGTAGCGCATTAGCATTTAATCCAGGGACAGTGATTGCACATGTATTTTTAATCATATCAATTTGCCCTGCCTTATTTCAAATAAGGCACAGCAGGGCTTTGCCTGAAAGGGCCATAAACCATGCAGTGTATTTAAATAGTCTCCAATCATGTAAAGTAAATATTCTGAATAATTGCTTGTATATTATCATTTACACCTGTGCTTAATTGGGACTCCCCCTCCCCCTGAGCTCATATTTTGCATTAGTTATGAAACAGACAAGCTTAAAACAGTCTAGCTTCAGTCTGTTCCCGGTGGATATACATGCATAAAGTAATCACTGTATATCTTACATTTACCCATCTGCAAGATTGCTGGGGTGTTTCTGAATATGTTCAATATGGACATGATATGATATGGCATGAGAAAGCTATGATTACTTACTATGCAGACAAAAAAATTATACTATCTTTTTGAAAAAATGCATTTTTAAAATACTTTTTAAAGTATTTTATTTTTAGTGTAAAATCATCTATTGTATTTTTTTTTGGCTGTTGAACTTGAGTAGCGTTTAATTTCATTCCAATTGCAACTTGAGAGCCCTTGGCCTAAGCATGTGCTCTACGATGAAGAGATCTTTATTGTCATTCACTGCAATAACAGCATGAGACTGTGTTTGTGGCAATCTGCAGACACAGTAAGGACAATAAATACACAACAAGTATATGCAGTACTAACAGGCAGAGCACAGTGAGAATGCAGCATCCACCATATAGTTTAGATAAAGTGCAAAAGAGAAAGCATGCAAATGTATTATAGTGGTGAGGATCTTGATACTGGGACAGTGCAGTAAATAATATAAGCAGAACTGAATAAATAATGATACAATTGCCTTTATTGTCATTGTACAGGTAGCAACAATTAAACTTCAGTATTTGTATCTCTAATCTTATTTTCCTATGAAACACACATATAAACATACAGACAGACCCCAGGTTAAGAACATCTGACTTGGGGACATCTCGTAATTACGAACAGGCTGCCATAAAGCCTATCATATTAAAAATTTGAGTTGAACAGAATGCTTTGGAATAACGGATGCACGCACTGCTTTGTGGTGCTCAGTGCTTCATCAGCCGGAGGTACAGTACAGTACCATGTGCAGGTCTTTTTATTATTACTGAATGATTATTATTATCATATACCGTATTGTGTTATGTTTAATATGTTTTGTTGTGTTTGGAAGTGTTTCTTACATGTTTTATATGCATAGAAAGGTACAATATATACTATATACTACGAGAAACATTTCAGTAACTGACGCTAAATAAGAATGATATGTACATGTTCTGACTTAACTATAAATTCAACTTAACTCTTGTGTATTTTACTTCTTCCGTTCTAAATTCTAGAATCTACAGAATTTAGCCTCATTTTGAAAATAGACTGGGGTCACTTAGACCCCAAAAATAACACAGTGGTTAAAGACAAAGTTAGGGAACCGATCTCATTCATAACCAGGTGACTGCCTGTATACGGGTAAGAATGACAGCAGACAGCTTGGGCTGAAAGCACAGTGATATGATTACTCTTACGGCTGCAGGATTTGAACCAATGACCTTCCAGACAGGAGCACGAACTCCTAACCTGCAGAGTCACGCACCACCCCTGTGTATTAGGCAGAAAAGATGGATATCCTGCACCATGTAAATGAAATATTAATTATGGCTTCAGCATTTTTGGGAGGCATGGAGTTAAGGCATGAGAAGGCTCTGGGGAAGAAAAAAAAACTGTTTCTAAAACTGCTCTGAGCCTGGTCTGAGTATCGTTTGCCAGAGGCTAGGGGGATGAATATGTAAAAAGGCAGGGCGGGCTGCGTCTCTCAAGATGTTGAAGGGCTGCAGAAGGCAGCGGGTTTTGTAAATGCTGTCAAAGTCTGGGAGCTGTGACCTGTGATTTTCTGGGCAGTTCTGTATAGGCATCTGAGTAATTTCCTGTCTTCTGTGGTGCTGCTGGCATGCCATACTGATATGCAGTAGGTGAGTACGTTTTCCAGCAGTGCGGAAGTACAAATTCACTAGTAGTTGTTGGGGAAGCTGTGCCTTCTTCAACCTCCTTAAAAACTATAGCTGTTGTTTTGCTTTGTTCACTAGTAGGATGGTGTTAAGGAGCCATGAAACTCCTTTGGTTGTGTGTGCCCTGAGGAACTGAGAACTAGCAAACCATCTCCGGCACTTCCTCACTGATTTGTGTCCTGCTGTTCACACATGGTAATATGCAGTTTTCTAAGTGCTAGCTTAGCATTATCTTGTAGCACAACATAAACTGGGATTGGGATGACTACTGTACATTCTCTCAGCAGATGGGACGGCTTGCATTTAAGCATTATAAAAGAGAGAGAGGGAGAACAATATATTTCACATAAAATTCTCTTTTTCACTACAAGACACTTATTGTTGCAATTTTAAAGATGTGAGATTAAACTCAAAACATAGTATCATTAGACTTTCCTGGCGGAATGTTTCTTCATTGACTGAGTAGTTATTGATGTAGTTATGTAGTACCACCTCTTCCTCTGGATCACGTCCATCTCTCTCTCTAATAAGAAGGTGCACAATGTAAATATATTTGCAGCTTGTGTTCCCTTCTCTGCCCAGTTCTAGCCAGTACTGACCTACTTGTCACGTCTGAGGAGAAGCGCAACCTAGATGCAGCCGGAGGAGGAACAAAGCGTGGCTTTATTTGAACCTGGAATACAAGGACCTGGAAAAACAATGGATCATGAGGCGTCTACATGGATGTCAGGGAGCTACAGCAAGGCAGAAGGCAAAGGTACATGGGGAGCACAGCCGGACGTGAAACCGAAACGAACATTAGACACATAACACATCCACAACACCAACAACAATGACCAAGCTGGTGAACACAGTGAGGGCAGGTTAATATATACATGGAGCACAATCACCAAACTAGAGACAGGTGAAGACAGTGGACACTTTAGGTTCATGATAATTAGGTGATTAAGAGCTGACTAGCGACATCTGCTGGCCAAACAGAGACATAAAGGGAGAGGCAGGAATGGATCTTGACACTTGTCAAGTACATTTTATGTTCTCTAGACGCAAAAAGTCAAACTCACGCTACTGAGATGCCTGCAGGGACCTTCTACTAAACAATAGCTTTTCTATTCATAGATCCAGCCACAACATCCTGTTTCCCATTCTTGCTATAAATGATGCCTGGAGTCCCCAAGTCTTATTTTGGCAGACTCGGAATCAGTGGGTGGTCGTCTCATTCTCCAGGCAGACCTCACAGAAGCCAAAATGCACCTCTGGCTTCTTACTTTTCTGTCAGCGGAGGTGCCGTCTAGTAAAAGTATGAGGTGCACACGACCGGGATGCCAAACGTTCAGTGACTGTGCAGTTTAGAGGCAAGGGAATCTAATGAACTGCCACTAGGATTTAGCATAAACCTATGAAGACCATATGCTGGTAGCTGGATTTAGCTGGCCGAAGATGGTCTTCGATGGTCTTGACCTAATTGTTGCTGCTCTTTGATGGTTTAGCTGGGTGGGTCACCAGCTGGTCCTGGTGGGGCCAGCCTGTCAAGCTAGACAAGCTGGTAAAACCCGTTAATCCAGCTACAATGAGCATCACAATCTGGTATGACTATGTAAACCATCAAACCATCATACAAAAGCTATCAGAGGGTGATCAGCCAGCTTCAGCTTGTCAGAGCGTCACATTTAATCGCAGCAACATTAAGTCGCTTGACGTGATGATTGCCATAAAAACATGATTACCATTTTCCACAATGCATGTTTAATCCAGACATTCTTATTCTGTACTTATTAAACTTAAAATAAGCCCTTTGTTACTGAAGTCTATAGCACTTCCAAAACAGAAAAATAAGCAGTTTCACATATTTGGGAATAAACTGTCAATCCTTTTTCACAATGCAAGATTGCTCTATGTATAAAGTTTACAGTTGTAAAGCAATTATACTTTCACTGAATCATATATAACAGAGGGATATTGTTTGTCTAGTCAAAACTGTCGAGATGTAAGCAAACATTACACCCGAGAAAGATTTGAAGTAATTATAAGCTATGTGTACAGTACGTGAGGGGAAGTTGTCTTATCCAATCTATGTCTACCTTTTCACCCACAATCTTTCACCATGATATTTCCCTTATTAACCTTTTTCTGGTATTTGTTGGAAAGGTGGACATCAACATGATCTAAACCTCCATGGTTTGGTCTACAGCATCTCCTTGGCCTCACCATCACATCCTTCACTGCTTCACTCCTCTTCTGATATTTGTTTACTCTCAGTGACCTCTGCATCTGATTGGTTTCCTGCTGGTATTGCAATGAATGATGGTTTGGCTCTCTTGTACAGTGTGACTGTAGGTTAGAGTTAGGCTCAAACATGCCTGTAGATGAATTAAGTGTCAGAGTTTGTGCCCTGTGATGGATTGGTGTCCCAAACAGCACGTATCCGGCCTTGTGCTTGGTGCTTACCGAGACTTAAAACTTGAAAAACTGTACTGGACTTTTTGATTATTGAGAATGGCTTAGTCCAAGAAGCTAAGATGCTCATCTACAAAGTCAGTACCTGTTTTCTGTAGGCAGTTATTAACATTTATACAAATGTATTTTTTGTTACGTGACATATTGCAGCATCTTTTCAGAGAGTCAGCTGCAATGACACTCAACCCTTGGCCATCAGCAGTACGCCAAGGGCCCTTAGCGTGGCTCCTGCGATTGTTAAACTTCCAAGGGCCCTTAGCGTGGCTCCTGCGATTGTTAAACTTCCTTCTGAGGGTGATTCTGATGCTCACTGCCAATTTGTCACTTTTCTGGATCTCTACCATAAACTTTTTAGTCGCCATGCAAGTTCTTGACCCTTCTGTATTATTTCTTCTTCTAATAACACCAGAGTAACTAGGCATCATAGCTTCCTTCCTAAAGCAAAGTTCCAGTTTACAACTTGTGACCAGAAGGCTATAGCTAGCATTCTGTAGGACTGTAGCTCTGCATCGCTCCTCAATCTTCCCCTCATCGGGGATAAGTCTTCCTGGCAGTGAAAGGGCGATGAGCTCTCCCTGGCAGAGAATATGCCCATTTCCCTGCCCTGCTCCAGTGGTAAGATCCCCTAGTGTGAAACGCCTCTAACAAGTTTTATCTTACTGAACTTTTCATTGTTTGGCTCATGGGATGAAACTGGATGCTTGAGAGTGACTGAATGCTTTTATCTACCACAATCAAAGTAAATCCTCAGGTTTACCTAGTCTTACAGAAAAATGCTTTCTTGTCAGTATTCTGGTATTTTCTGTACAGAAAGTCACTGTGTTCTCTACCTGTGTGGTGTTTTGTTTAGAAACTACTACTGTTTTAACGACCGTTTGTTTTAAAAAGAAACACACCATTATGCCCCTTTAAGTTCGTTCTGGAAATGCCTTTGACATTTTTTGCACAGCTTTTTCATAGCACTTTAGAGGTCTTTACCAATTATATCAGCTTTGTAGCAGAGCAGTCAGGTTAAAGGGACTATTTAAGGTGAAAGTTCCCACTAGCATGTGCACTGGATGGTGAAACCCAGCACTTCTTTTTCAGAATGGATCAGCGTGGTTTGAGCCATTCTCTCATTTATCCTCTCGGGCCTGTCATTCACACTAGCGCCCCAGGCCAGCCGGTTTTCCCAGAGAAATAGCGTGCCTCCGCTTTCCCCCCCAAGTACTGCACTTCAGCTCAGGTACCTGTGTACCTTGGAACCAAGGAGCAAATGGGTTTCGACTGTCATGCAGTCTGACGGCTTGCTGTTACCCTGGCTTGACCTTTGTCATGGATGTCCATTTCATTAGTGTGAGGGGGGTGGGGGGGGGGAGTCACATTTTACAATTCAAGCTGACATGATGCCAGCAGTAATGTCTGCCATGTACGGCACAGCCTTGCAAAGTGCTCGTTTTGCTCCGCCTCTATTCAATTTTCACTGTTATCCCCTTCACAAGCCCGGAAGAAAGCAGGGCACCTAGCAGGCAGCAGCATTAGCCAATGCTGGAATTAAAAGGCACAGGCATGATCCCCCAAAGTTTCAGTCTTTTCAATACTGTACTGCTTCACCTCACACTGTGCCACTAATAACATTCCAGTGAGATGTCACAGACTGAGAGATATGTTTTCAATTATAACCAAGGGACAACTGCACTATACTTTTGGTTAGTGGTTTAAAATGCCTTTGACATCGCGGGTGGAGCCTTTAATCTGCCACCCTGCACAGGCCAGCATGGAGGACTGACTCATTGATAAACTTTGCCTTTGACCTTGACCACAGTTTACACCTTGCTTTTAACAAACAGACCCACTGTTTCTTTCTCTATAATGTTAGCATGCCTGGGTGGGGGGGGGGGGGGGGGTTCTGTAGCCCGTTGACCTTGGACCCCCAGAGATTTTTTTATCCCTACTTTGGAGTTTTTTGTTCCTCTGCTCTGTTGTCATCTGACTTTCTTACTTTCATTTCTTTGTCTTCCCTTTCGTCTGCTGTTGTATTATTCTCAATAAATGATGTAAAGCTGCATGGGGCCGCCGTATTACAAAAGGCACCATATAAAGGTAAATTGAATTGAACTGATATATTGAAACATTTAAAGAAGCCTTGCTAGTGCAAACACATCGCTGCTTCAGTGTTGTGAATTTTTTGTTTGTGTTTCGTTTGTGCTTTTTCGCACCTTGGTGCATGTACCCGTGCAGCACCCTTTCTACACCATCTTTGAAGCTAAACAGTTTAATCCGCGTCCACATCTGCTCCTACGGCCAACGTGAACAGCCTCCAGTGAGTTCTATAAATACAAACAGGAAGACTGACCACCTGTTAAACTCTCACATGCCCAGACTATATTTTCTCTTTTTTTTAATCCTGTTTTATAGAACAGCAGTACAGGCTGTTATAAGCAGGACTGGAGATCTGAGATGTATCCGGCAGGCAGAAAGCAAGGAGACGTAGATGGTTTCTCTGGGAGCTAATGTGCTGTTGGACCAGAATCCACATTCTGGGAGCATGCTGACCAGCGTGGTCTGTTCCTAGTTCTGTGCCTTTCTTGAGCCCACTGTATGCCTGGGGACTTGGGCCATCTGGTCAGAATGGTGATATGGGTGCAGAAGCTTCGGTTCACAAACAATCTCTCCTTGTTTTTCACACACTGGTTTTTATCTCTGTATTCTAGGAAGAAATAAAAACAGCTTGGAAGTCTGTTGTATAATGTCCATTTTATGCAGTATACCTAGATTCTTGGCCAATACAGTATATCTGGGAACTGATCTAAGATCAGTGCTTAATGTCCATAGTTGATTCTGGCCAGCCAGTTATCGCAACACAGTTAATGTATGAGCATTATTCTGATAATTAGCCATTTACATTATTACATGTTGTAATATTTAATTTTTAAATATTAGCAAAAGAAACATGTAGTTTATCAAATAAAAGATGTAGCTGCTATGAAGTTTTCTGACAATCATGCCAATGAACTCCAGAAACATCAGGTAAGTTTAAAATCCAACATTTTTTTTGAATTCTCAAAAATAAGGCAATATAATACAGCTTATACACTGACGTTAAAGAACACACTAAGGGTTAATGAGAAATCAATGAAAGGAAAAATAAATATCTTAAAGATCTGAGATACAAGCCAATGTCCAAAAATAAAAGCACATAACATACCGTAACTTTACCGAAGTCCTACACTGACGTTACCTGTCAGCCCCTCGTCTTACCAAGCAGTGTGTAGCTCCTTTCTTCCTTTCTTTCGTTCTCTCCTTTCCTTCCATCATCTAAACATTTCTGATCCAAAAAAGCAGTGCACTCTAGGCCACCCCAAGCTCTACCTTGGCAAACCTGCCCATTTAACTGGGATATGGGAGCATCAAGATGCCACAATGCGCTGGTGATTCCCCCTCAGTGTGTACAGCTGTTCCCACTCTTCACAGTTACTTAGCAGGCATAGTGCTCGTTAGGTTTTTCTCTTTTCACAGGTTCAGCTTCACAGTTTGTCCTCTGAGGAAAGACGGATGGAGGAACTTGGACCACAAAGAAAACCACAAGGGCAGTTACACATAAATCCATTTCTGACCTGTACAGCATTATGTCATCAAAAATGAAACATGCACAACATACAAAACCAAACCATATTCTCCATGACTATTGTTACATTAACTTTATATTTAAATACATGACCCTCTCTTGTTGGACGTCTGTGTCAATTCAGCCTATGCTGTGTGGTAAAGTCGCCGTCTACTCTGTTTTAGCCTCAGCTCGAAGCTGCAACCTGCATGTACACATATAGACAGAGAGTGCCATCTAGTGTTTAATTCAAATAAAGCCTTAAATACTGTAAGGTTTATAGTCCTTAAGATGTGTAGTGGGCAAGGAGTCACGGGAGAGGGGTACACAAAAATTCCTCCTGGAGTGGTGAGGTATATTTAAGGGCGCAGCAGAGAGGCAACAGTTGCCATGGTCACTGATTCAGGGGCAATGTGGCTCTTTCTCTAAGTGGTCGGGTATGAGTCCTTCAGTGCTGGGGCTGCAGTGCCACCCTCTGATTGGCTCAGTTAGCTGTGTTACCATGCCTCACAGGTGGTTTCTGGGACGGTCATGAGGAAGCCGTTGTTGCTGTCTGCCTGCATGGTGCTCACAGAGGATTCACAGTAGTTTATTTTAGATTAGAAACATGAAAGCGTAATAATTCCTACGTAGATTTCTAATGCATTGTCCTCTGTGATGGCTGTCAGTGGGTGGCACTGTTACCTCACGCCTCTGGGTCAGGGGTTTATGTTCCCTTTCTGATGCGTATGAGCACAGTTTGTATGTTCTGCTCATATTCTGTGAGTAAAAAAATTAAATGTTCTTTTCCCCAGAAGATTGACAAGAAGCAGGACAATTTTAACAGGATCTGCCTCAGCATTTTCATTCATGAAAGTCTCACCGTAGCCTGCGCCAAGTTCAGTTGTATGAAGTACAAATGAATTAATTCCTTTCCTTTTGGTTCAAACCACTACTTTGCAACATTCAGTGCAATACCCTCAGCAATTATTTTGCTTAGCAGACACTTTTGTCCAAAGCTGTGTACAATCAAGAAAGCCTCTTGGCAAGAGCCTTACTCAAGGGCGCAATGGCAGATCCATTCTGCTGAGTGCGGAATTCAAACAGGGAACATTCCAGTCACGAGCCGAAGACCTAAACTACTGAGCCACATGCTGCCCTCAGACTCCCCGTCTTATAAAAGAGAAAGGACTATAGCATGGAAGAACTTTCGTGCTGAAGATAAACTAGGACATCAGTGTGTGCAGGATTAAATACTCCAGCAAATAAAAGACTCATTCCTGCATGTACTTTTCCCACACTTATGGGGGGGTCACAGAAGGCCCATCAGTCTAATCCATGTGCCACAGGGCTAGTGTTGTCAAGTAGCGGAACACATGCAGTGGCATTATGAATACAAAACATCTGTAACTGTATTTAGTTACAGTTTAAACAGGTGGTAGTCAGAGTACAGTTAAACAGTTAAAACGAATAGATTACTTAATGGTATTACTTTTTAAAGTCTGCATTATTTGCATCACTAATTTCTCATAAACCTCTGATGTACAACAAAACCCAAAAGCGTATCTGCGCGCAGCATAGCCTACCTGTCCACACACGGCATGAGATGGAGTTGACACAGCCAGGGCAGGGATGCATTTCCCTCCTGAAAATTCAAGGATCGTTTCATATTCATATAGGGCAAAAGAGACTGGAATATTATTGTGCAGTGCAACCTCTGCTTGACAGTCAAAGAAGCTGCTTTTCGTGTCCAAAGATTCCACTTCCAACTTGAAGAAACACTTTCAGATAAGTTTTATTATTCTTCGGCTAAAGCTGAATGCTTGTTGGTCAAATTGCCAATACTTAGCAAGCTACCTATTAGCCAAATTGCTAGCCGACCGCAGATTATCAGCTCTCCTGATATTAGTTACATCTAGTTAGTTAGTTAGTGTTAGAACCAAAGTTGGTTTAATATTGAGATTTCACAACACACTCACAAGGGAACGTTGTCAGAGTGCACAGCATTAACTATATGTTCCGGGCAAAATCAGGAATAAAAATCTGAAATTACGTGATTGTATTTTTCTGCATTCACAGAAAAATGCTATGTACAATATAATTCAAAAAATCCTTGTAAAATCCTTGCATTTTGCACAAGCATTTTCTAAGGAAGTTTAACTGCAGCACAACTGAGTAAATCACAAGTTAAATATAAGGAATTTTATAATTACCTTCGTGTCTGGCAAGCATAACATTTACTTTGTTGTATGTATTAAATAAAACCGGAATTAATAAAATTAAACCTAATTTTTTAAGGTGTGTAATGTTACATTACATCAAAATATTAATTAATATTATTCGTGATTTGTAATATTTATTTAATTCTATCCATCTGTCTACCTACTAACACAAAAAATAATTGTTGTTGGACAAAATTAATTTTATTAAGACAAATGGTCGCACAGAATTAATTTGTCTAAGAACAGATATACATTTTTAGTTCATAGTTGAATTTTATGTTTGTAAAATTAATTACTAAAAATGGCTAAAAAGTAATTTTAGTAGAATATATATTTTTTCATTAATTCAACAGCACGCATGTTCAATCTACTTAAATGTAATTTGTATGTTGGGGTGATATTAACCTATACATTTTATTTAAATTAAACTTATAACACCAACTTTGTTGCTGTAAGACCATTTTGATTACTAGTCCTGGCCTTGTGGCCTTGGATGATGGGTAATATACACAGAAAGGTGTTAGGAGAGCTGTGACACCCTTTGCTGTGCAGCTCCTTGAACCGCCCACTCCCCTGTAGACCAGTGGTACTGGATGGATATTTGCATAGCATGACATGGTATTGACTTTGATTTAACAGATTTTTTTTTTTTCATAAAATAAATCCACTGTGATGGTGTTGAATAGGGTAAGAGTATAACACTCCAGATATAGTAAAAGATGTTGGCTGCTGCCTACTGACACAGAAATGGGTCTCGAGTGGATTTGGTTTCTATGGATGACTTATGTGTGGAGTGGTAAGGTAGGAGGTGCTGTGGTTGGAATAGAAAAGAGACTGTCAATAGGTATTCCCCTTTCTCCCACAATGATACATTAATACCAGTTCATATAGACTCTGATGTCCCCATCCATTTACCAGAAACCTTCAGGATTCCATTGCAGTCGTACAGCTAAAAATACCACTATAATACTAAAGGCAGTACACCGATTCATACACATCAGTTAACTCAGGTATGCCTACCAAGTCTTACTCTGGCGGAGTTGATCACCTTACATTTCTCTGCAGGTTATACTTGGACTGTATACTTTGTATGTGACAAATAACAGCCTTGAATCCTTTATGTTCAAGTAGGACAGCCTTAACAATGACAAAAATTTATAAAACTTAAGGGTATTAAGTAGTCAAATCCTCCATGGAAAGGAGCCAGTTGAGGTGATTCAGGCATCTATCTAGGATGCCTCCTGGACGGCTCCCTGGGGAGGTGTTTTAGGCATGTCTAACCGGGAGGGTGCCCCGGGGCAGACCCAGGACACACTAGCGAGATTACATCTCTCTCTATATATAATTTTATATATATATATAAATAATATAATGTAAGGAGATGAGTAATATGCTTGATTAGAGAGTTAGGGTGAATGTGATTTCTGGGCAAAGTGACCAGCGTTTACCAAAAGGTAGGCTACGAAAGAAGACGACTTCATAAAACCAATATCTCTGCTAGAATGAAATAACCTTCCAAGAGACGATTACAATTCTTTTTGTTTTGTTTTCAGACCTGTCTCAATACCATGTCCCTTTTTCAAAACTCACGCATCATATCAGTAGACTAAACTAAAATATGTATCCTTTTGCATTGCTTTGATACAAAACGCAATCACCACTTCCTTCAAAATTTATGAACACACCTCTCTGTCAACAGACAAATTCTGTACAACTCATTTTTTTCAGACATTTATATACTCAAAACAGTTAACTTTTAGTTCAAAACCTGACAAAACTTTGGATGGAAATTTGTTGCAAATATGTGCATTTACACTATAAGGACAGAAGTATTGGGACAGCTAGCTATTACACCTCCAGGAACTTTCATCCCATTCCATTAATCCCGAAGAACATTTGTGAGGTCAGGTACTGATATTGAATTGTCCAAAATGTCTTGGTGTACATTTCTGTGCTTCTAACTTTGTCTTCCAACAGTTTGGGGAAGACCCTTTTCAGTTATAGCATGACTGTGCCCAAGTGTACAAAGCAAGGTCCATAAAAAAATGGTTGGGTGAGTTTGGTATAGAAGAACTTGACTGGCCTGCACAGAGCCTTCACTGCAACCCCATCAAACACCTTTAAGATGAACTAGAACGGTGATTACAAGCTAGGCCTTCACATCCAACATTGGTACCTGACCTCATAAATGCTCTTCTGGATGAGAGAGAGACAAGTAAGGAAAGGAGCATGCACTGATTACAGCACGTTGCCACACCCACCACACAACAAACCACCTCAGGAATGAGAGCCTGAGTGCAGCCATGCGGTGGGTGATACCTCATCACCTCCCTAGTCCAAATGGACTAGTGTGAGTTTTTTTTCTGGTGGCTGGAGTGCCAATCCTGCCACCAACCCCCAAATTTCCCTGTAAGCTGGAGGACCTCCTTGCAGGGCTGGATGCAGATTAACATCATACCCAGGACAAATCAGTACAGTTTAAGGTCCTTGCTCAAGGGTCCAATGGAGTAGGATCACTGGCATTCATGGGATTCAAACAAACAACTTTCCAATTGCTAGGTTAAATCCCTAGCCTCAGAGCCACCATTCCACCCCACCAGGATTACTGGTTCAATCTCAGCCTCAGCAGAACAGTCACATGTCTATAAATCTGTGAGCAAAGCCATGTCTGCCACCTAGCAGGAAGCTGCATTGGGCTCAGGCTGGACAAGATGCTTACATCATGCCCACTCCTACTTTACACCGGCTGCCAAAAAGAACCTTAATTGGAATTGGGCATATTCTTTGCTAGACTTGGGTTTACTTTACTCATAAAAATGGCTTTAGCTTAATTTATTTAATATAGTTTATTTCCTAAAATTGGGTATACTGTACTAAAAAAAAACACCAGTTTAAATTTACTCAAAAAAGTGAGTGCAAATTGTTACCTCAATTAATTTGAGTAAATTCTATAGGTTATTTTTTTTCAAGGTAGCTGCAAAGGGGAGACCAGCTCCATGTTGATGTTTATGGATTTTGAATGAGATGCCATAAAAGTTCCTGTAGGTGTAATGGCCAGGTGTCCCAATACTTTTGTCCATGTAGTGTATACAGATAAAATGTATTTATGCAGTTGTCGTTGAAGAGATGTTTCCACTATTACTACTGCACATGTTTTCTTTTATTTTGCATTGCAACACTAGTTTTCAACAATATAGAACATGGAAACACTTAATATATGTATTTTAAGATGCTTTAATGCGTTTATGGTTTTTAGTTGATTGTATAATGTACATAGAAGAGAGAGTATGCTACAGTGGATATCAGAAGTGTACACACCCTTGTTAAAATGCCAGGTTTTTGTAATACCACAATAAATCATTTTAAAACTTTTAAAACTTATTTTTTTATTGTAAGTTTTAAAAATGTTTATGTTTTTTACCCTGTAACAGATTTGTTTGTTTTTCGGTAATGGACAATGTGAGATGATACCACATGATTTTTAGGTTATGTATTTCCATGCATCTTTAATAACACTATGTAACACAAATTTTGTTCCTGGACAATACATGTTATTTCTCAATTGCTTATGTTGTAAAAGTATAGAAAATGGCCATTA
>JAAGVU020000165.1:0-19634 GCA_011763525.2 Mormyrus iriodes | reverse complement strand
GTTTTAGGCATAACGGGTTAGGAAAACATACTTTGTACCCAGGAACAAAATAAAAATAAAAATTTGTTACATAGTGTTATCATCCTGTGTCTTTTACACAGACATTTCATGAAGATCCTTAGAGGTTTAATACAGCACTCTCACGCCGTGGAATCAGAGAACAAATGGAATTTAACATCCATTCATCTTACAGTCACTTATCCAGTACAGAGTTGCGGAGAACCAGGATGCGGTGGGCATAAGACAGGAAACATCCTGGATGAGACTCAACTCTCTTTTAGGGCAAACGCCTTTCCCAACGGGCCGTTTAATGATGCCGATTAACCTTGCCGTGTGTTTTGAGACTGTTGAAAGAATCCGGAATTAATCTGGAGGAAACTAACACAAAACTGGAAGAAGACACAAAATCCACAAGGGGGAGGGGCAATTCTTACAGTCCAAAACTCCCAGGAAACTAGCAATTAAACACAGCTGCTGAATGCATAGCAACGCACCTGAAGCAAACTGAAAAAAAATTTGGATTAAAGGAAATTAATGCCCTGAAATGGTCCATCTAGCCCATTCTTCAGATCACCTCTGGACTGACCTAACGAGGGCTCTGTGGAAGGAGGCTCCCAGGCAAAATGAGCTTAAGGTCGTCTGCAGAGGTACGTGGGAGGAAATAAAAATAAAATTCTAGGTGCTCTAAGCTGGTACAGACCTTTTCTATACAGACGTAGAATATGGGGTAGTGTGTGACTGAGGCTGCTGAATAGTCAGGTTACTGTTTAGCAAAGCCCTTAAGCCCCAATGGGTGCTGCAGAAATTGCTACCCTTGCACTCTGAATAAAACATTCATTCTCACATGCATTTGTCTATGTGCGTCTCCTGGGACATGCATAGACTAAAATTTTGCAGTACTTGCTCCTTGTACTTGTCCTTGACATTAAAGGCATTTTATTCCAAATGAAGGCATTTAATTGCAAATAATAACCTGAATGGCTACACAGCCACATGACTGAAGGCTTTTTATATTTTATTATTTATAATAAAAAAAATGTTCGGTTACTGTATAAAGTTGATGACAGGCCATTCATTTTTATTGATTTTAGTGTTTAAAGCAACCATGTGTATAGATTTAATACCTACTATACCTACGATTCTTTGGAGGTTGGGTAAAGGAACTGATAAAGACTTGTGCTAAGGCATAAGCACTGAATATATGCTAGAAGTATGATTATTGTAATATCTGACGGATATTCAGTCAGCCACTCAGAAGTGTATATAGTATGTTAACAGGATATTTGGGTTTTGCAAAGACGAGCCGGACCGATCTGAGACAATGTGAGAAGATTCCCCACAGACTGACAGGCTAAGCGAGCAGGGGGCTGGATCTGCTGGATAGCTGTGAACCTGCTGTCCTTTGTTGTATGAATCAAGGCAATCCAACAGACACACTTGCTGCTGTTGCTAGATATGATTAGTGTGCACTGTGTGAAATCTGTCTTAAAGCGCTATACATACTTACACGACGTAAATTACAAATTTAGTAAAGAGTTGCTTTATATTATAAAAACGCTATTTATAAATAATTTATCACTAAAATTCATAAAGATATAGAACTTATATAAAAGTACTCTTCTCATTTTGGACTCATTATGTTTTTCAAATGATGTCACTGAAATAATTTAAATACCTTAAAAATATAAGTTTCAAAAGAAGACTTCTGGGGTGTAGGAAACCTGGGTAGATGAGGGAGGGAGGACATGTCCCGCCCCAGTATTTAATTCAGCATCATTCATCCCTCCAATAAACAGGTCATTGTATATAAATTATTAAGTTGCCCCCCCCATCTCAAACTGTCACCTACATTATTGGTTGTAATGGACTGGCATCTTGTCAATGCTGTTCCCCTCTCTTGTGCACTATGCTGCCCCCTCCCCCCAAAAGACACCGCACCAGATTACTGTTTTTAAAAAGTGCCCTACAACGTACAGGCATCCTATGCCTGGTGCCCCCCTGCCTTGTGTCCTGTGCTGACTGCCCCCCTGCCAGGAGTCTCCATAATGTGTAACAGGTTTGAAGTTAGATGGATAGATAGATAGATATTATAAGAAATGTATAGGTGATAAAAAGCCAATAATGAATGGCTGCTGAGCTGGGAGACAGCATACTGTACCGGGTACAACGCTATGCTTGGCTTACTTTGATGACAAATTGCATAACCTAGAAAAGTGTTTTAATGAAAATCAATTAGAGGGAAGACAAAATAACAGAAACGCCACATTACAAATGACTTTAAAGTAACTAAAAGACACTCAGGACCTCTGTTACAAAGATGAATCATTAGGGTGAATGACAATTAGCAGGATCTATCGTGCATAGACCAGGCCTGACAATCAGAACTTTGAAAAGGCACAGGAACAGCTCTAAAGAGGCCAGAGAGCTGGCGTTTCAGCTGTGGGGACATAAGGTCAAAAAGACGGTATATACACTACCAGAGGTGTTTACCCTTTTCCAATTATTTCATAAACTGTAGATTTTTATTCTTGTTAAGCATTGGAAATTTGGGTGAACAACAAAAACTGAAGTCAAATAAAACAAGTTTCCTTTATAACCGGGAGAGAGTATGTAACAGGGCATGTCTGACATCCTGCTAACTAGTTGTGTGGTGATGGCATAGTCACATTCTAGGCTGTCATTTAACTTTAAATGCACTAGTTAACAGTTTCATCCCATAAAACAGAGCAGTATTTAATGTCCCTTGTAGAAAGAATGCCTGAAGCGGTCATAACTGCTAGAGGAGGTTACTTTGAAGAATTGAAGGCATGACATTCTCTTGCTAATAAAGGTACTCTAATGGTGACCACACTGTACATTTATTTGTTGGCAAAGAATATTGAGTGTTTTTTCAGTAAATGTTAAGTGAGTCACATGCAAATGTGGAAAATCTCAGAGTGGGCAAAGACTTTTGACTGGTAGTGTATATAAAAAAAAATCACGACAGTATATATATGAAAGACAGGCAAACTGAATCAGCACAGAGAGCGTGTCCACAGGTATGAGCTCACTGACACGTGGGCTTCTAGCCCGGTAGTTGCTGAACATCACAAAAGGATGGCCTCAAGAATGACCAAATAACTGAACTTGCCCTATGACTCATTCTCCTCAACAAAAACTGTATATAAACGGCGTGTTTGTGTCTTTTATGGCACGGCTGCCATTTGGAATCTGCTTTTATTCAAGGCTGTGCACAAAGATGCAGAACGTGGTGAAATGGGCAAAAATCTGGCAGCCCTGAGAAATGGAAAAAGTAATATGGTCTTTCACCGTTCTCTACATCTGGACATTTTATATATCGCCATCAATCCACAATCACATCTGTAATGGTACGGATGGCCAAGAATCCAATGATTGGTGTACAAGCTGGTG
Organism: Mormyrus iriodes; assembly: GCA_011763525.2. Classification (NCBI taxonomy): domain Eukaryota; kingdom Metazoa; phylum Chordata; class Actinopteri; order Osteoglossiformes; family Mormyridae; genus Mormyrus; species Mormyrus iriodes. The sequence goes on along the minus strand of JAAGVU020000165.1, from coordinate 16,223 downwards.
TACTGGCCAAAGAATATGAGGCCACTTTGCTGGGCCAGGTGCATCCTATGTTGAAAACTATTTGCTCAGGATGTCCCCATATTCCAAGATGGTAATGCCCCCATAGACCCTGCAAGAGGCATTTCATGAACTCCAGGATGAAGGCAAACTCCTTCCATGCACTCCACAATCATCAAATAGAACTGAACCTGAACGGAACCTATGTAGGAAAGTTCTAGATCAGGAGATTCTCGTCTTCTCATCTTCATTTCTTAAAGAGCTGGGGGCTTTTATTTTGAAAGAATATTCCAAAATCCCACTGCATGTCATACAGGCACGTGTACAGCTGCATTCCAGGAAGGACTGAAGCTGCTCTGAAGGCAAAGGAGGGCACTTCTTATCCAGCAATGTGATCAGTATCCTGTTTCTGTTTCCCATTCCCTGTATATGCAAACTCTAAAACTGAGTTGCAGTCAGTACAATATTTAAGTTCCCAGTTTTTGTGCCCTTGTGTAAGGTGGAGGACAGAGCTTAAAAAAGTATTACTTCAGTTTGCATACCATAATATAGACAGAAGGTAGGTGTAAAGGCACTTCAGGTAACAGCATACAGCACTACCGTCTTTCTTAAACATGCATGTCGAATAAAACCTCTTGCCAGGAAAAATATTTTCTTTGAAAACAGGTTGTTGCAAAAAAAAAAAAATGCTGACCGGGATAAATTGCTCACTGAAAATGGACACTCTGTAAAAGTGGGGGGAGGTGCCCCTTAGTAAAAATTTGAAATGGGGCATTCTCAATCGTTCATACAAAAGCACCTTCCTCTGTACAAGCTTGCATGTTAGCTATTTCTCTAGCACTATATAATAATTACCATTGTTCTAACATATACAGTATAATAGTATTTGATTGGCAATCTCTCCCTCGTGGCATAGGACTGTTACCCTCTACTACAGAGGTGGTTGTGGAAAATGGATTGATTGAACAAATTTGTCCACTATATCTAACACAGGAGGAAGAAGTCCTAATTTGATATTTGCAAATTTAAAAATATGAATTGCAAGCTTAATGAGAGAAAACAAAACACAGTTAACAGTTTCTTGGCAAGCTAATGAAAAAAAGAGGTGAACAAATTTGTAAAACCCGCAGGATGCAATAAAAGCAAAAGGTAGGAAGGTGATGCTATTATTTTGGTGAGGAGTCACATACATTCTTCATTCTTATATATTTACAATGACTTTTGTTGTTCACTATCATGACAAAGGATATGGATTTCTTGCCATAGGCACACCTGGGCCGAGGAGCCTGTGGAATATTCTCGATGCATGTTACATATATAAAGCACGCATTTGCATGAGGCGAATGGCAGTTCTGTCACTTTAGGAGCCCTGTGCAGTTTCGATCCCAAAGGGCAAACATACAGACTGTCACTCACATTGGCATATCCTTTATATTCGGTTGCGTTTTCCTACGGAAACAAATTCTTGAAGTCTGTCAAAGGTAGTGAAAACCATCTAATGACATCAGGCTTTCAACTGGCTCTTCTGAGCTCTGAAAGTTTTGTTTTTTATGTAGAAGACAGAAACTCTTTGGTGGGAGCAACACTGAACGAGGTCGCTATGCCAGATCTTCATAGCATCCGGTAATCCAGTAACAGCGATGATGGGATCACATTTCCCAGAACATCCTACCAAACCCCAGACAAGGTTTGCCATAGTCCACAGGGTAGCTAGCTAAGTTCCGCACCAGTCCCAAAAAGAAAACAAATAAAGGAGAATGAACAGAAGTCCTCCTTACATGCAAATACACCATAGCCTTCATCTATTGACATCTCCATTCAATCTTATCATGGCCAGGCTGAAGCATGCTCTCCAAACATGCCCCTTCTTGTATCTTGTATGCATTGACCAATAATAAAACAGAGTATTTGAGCAGATTGTTAGCTTTAGATTTAAACTTTGTATTTTAAAGGTTACGAAAATCATTATTAAGTGTAAATATAAAATGCACAAACAAATAGGACTCTTTTCATTATACATTGTAATCAGAATGTAATCAAATCAGTGTGTTAGCAGTAGCTTGTTTCTCCTTATTGGGTTTTAGCTAGTATGTGCCAAATAGTGTTGGCAGAAAGCAGAGCTGTGTTTTGAAAGCCAGCCTGGGAATATAGCAGTACAGTATCATGTTATAAATGGCCACGCTGGCTGCGATTCAGCGTCCAGCCGCCCTCACTCGCGGCACTTAATGACATGCTGCAATTCCTGATTACGTGACGTGCTAATGCTCATTTACTAGCGTGAGTCCTCAAAGGCTGCCTGGCAGAGATAAAGGACAAACATCCCCGATTGTCGCCCAAGCCCAAGCTAAGGAGTGCCAGCGAGCCGGTGTGGTCTGCTGATTGGTCAAATTGTTGGTTTCTATGAAGAACATCAGAAAACCTTAAAATTACATGAAGCATGAACATGTAGAGCTGGTGAAAGCACCCCGGCCGCTTTTACCCCAGCTAAGGAGGGCCAGCGAGCCGGTGTGGTCTGCTGATTGAGATGTAGGGCTGGTGAAAGCACCCCGGCCGCTTTTACCCCGCTAAGGAGGGCCAGCGAGCCAGTGTGGTTCTATAAAGGATTTAAATTCTCTTATGAACTTGATTTTTCAATAGCATAGATATGGCTTATATCTGAATATATCAGCTAAATAATAGATAAATATATATTCATCAAGTTTAATGTCACTGATATTTGCTGTAGGGGCAGCAGCATGGTGGCGCAGTGGTCAAGTCCCCACCATGTGTGTGGAGCTTGCATGTTCTCCCCGTGTCATTGTGGGGATTCCTCCGGGTACTCCGGTTTCCCCCCCACAGTCCAAAAACATGAGGTGAATTGGCATTTTAAAAAATGTACATGTGTGGAACGTGAGTGTGCCCTGTGATGGGTTGGTGCCCCCTCTGGGGTCATTCTCTTCCTTATGTCCATAGGCTCTGGACCCTTGTGGCCCTCAGTAGGATAAGCAGGTACAGAAGATGAATAAAGAATGTGTGTGTATTTTAAAATGCTACCTATAAGAAAATGAAATACTTCTTTATGAACTAGAGTTGTGAATCCATCCATTTTCTGTAACTGCTTGTCCTATTCAGGGTTGTGGTTGGGGGGTGGAGCCTATAGGCACAAAGCAGGGAACAACCTCTCTCTCTCAGGAGTACCTGGAGGAAACCTCACAACAGCATGGGAAGAACATGCAAGTTCCACACACATGGAGCCATAGCTCAAACGGCAGTCCCACAGGTGTGAGGCAACAATGCCAACCACTGCACCACCATGCCATCCCTGGCATTGTTTAGTATCGCAAAACTAAGGGCATTAAGAAAAAAGTGTCAAACCAGTTGAGTAAGCAGTAGTCAGAGTCGTTATAACAAAGAGACCAAAAATGGCAACCTTTGTCTTAACAGTAGTTTGCTTTCTTAGTATTTTTACCCTTAAACATACAGGCGCACTTTGCACCAACTGGAACATTCCTCTCCTGTAACGGGGCTGTTTGTTCTCGTTCCACCTGGCCGCAAGGGATCCCAGCCACAGGATCTCAAGCCTTATTTCTCATTGAAACTGTGAAGCAAAACTAACGAAATGAATGAATTAAATGCTGGTTGTTCCAACAAATGATTTACTATAGCTTTAATGGAATCTTATAGCCCAGCAGTGAATAGCAGAGGAGTTACTATTAGCAATGGCTAGCACTGATTTTACACTAATCAGAAAAGAATCTTACCTAAACTGTATATGTCAACAAAATGTCTGTAGAACAGATTAATTCCAAAATAGTAATAGTTATATAAAACATTTAAAAGACTAGCTGTCATTTTTAGGGTGGTTTGTGACAAATCGCAAACCTGAGATCTGAAGATCCACTGGCGTGTATAAGATATTTCTTTATTTACTGAATAGTACTAACTAAAACATACAATTATGACAGCTGCAGACTGTTATATGACTTTCCTATGAATGAGAATCGCATCTTTGAAAGGGTAATTAAGAACAGAACCCTGACACTCAAGGCAGACATGATTCTCTATAGGAGTCATCACGAACTACTCCCTCAATGCCCCTCCCATTTTGAAACACATCATTAGCAACCCCCCAAACACATACTTATGATGCTGCCACAATGGAGCAATACACTAATGCACAGAGCAAATTTTTACCTCTCTCAAATGCACAAACTTATTGAAAGTAGTAAGGTGACATCTTTTGCTATATGTACATTCATGTCAATGCAGGCATCAGTTCCTGCTTTTTCAATTACTCACACATGGGAGCGTATGGCAAATTCACAGTCCAAGGCCATTTGAGGTCTCAGACTCCAAGCATACTGAATTAGTAATTTGCCATATGATATTCAATGACTATAGATTTTCATGCTTAGTAATTGATTCATTCTGTAAATAACTAAAACCTAGGATATAAAACTTCATTTTTACCATTACAAATATTTTCCCCCCAAATAAGTAACATTATATTTCTTTTTGATGGGGGTGGACAGCTAAATTTAATTTTGTGTGATACCTGCTATAGCCTGAGCCTTGCAATATGCAACAAGGTTACTCCAGTTTTCCATAATTCTTCTGCCTTGTTAATAAACAAAAGTCCAGCCTCAAAGTAGAAATAGATTAGCTGCCAACACAAACTGCAGAATACATTGCAGTTCATGAAATACATATTTAAAGTATCTTAAGCATAACTAGCTTATACATCTCTATTTCACAAGCTTATTTAAATAAGTCAATAGCCCCTGGGGCCCAATATCTGAACAGAGAAGAGCAGGCTACAAGTCAAGGCTCTGATGATGAAATAAATCTGCAGTTCTCGGACGTATGCGTAATCAAAGCTCACGGGAACATAATTTCACTTGCAGGTCTAGGCGTGTTTAGATCTGCCTGTGAAAAATAGCCTGAGAATGAAAAGAATTAAGAAAAATGAAAAACTCTCCCCTGATACAAGTGTTCCACCCATCCCTCGTCCATGATCGCTTATCCAGAACACGTTTTCCAGGATGCACGGAGCACAGAGGCGGGGACGCCCTGGCCAGGATACCTGTCTGTTACTAGGACAACACAATAATACTCAAGGGGCAATCGAGAGACACTAATACATCTAAGCAGATGTACTTGCAATGCAGAAGGAGGACTTGAGATTTTAAAACCCTGGAGGTGCGAGGCCATACTGCCACCCCCTGAGACACTCTACCAACTACACTGACCCTAAAATACATATATGACTCCAGCAAATAATACAACTTTTCATCTATAATTATAATCACACCCATGGTAATTTTCACAGTGTAATATTTTTATTTGGCTGAAAGAAACTCTCACTCCTGGAGGGGCAACCACGTTTACGATGCTGGGATGGTGGGTGGCTGGGGTGGTGGTTCGTTGTTGAAGATTCAAATCCCATGGCCAGCAGATTCATTTCAAAATCGGGCCCTAAAACAAGGGCTGTCACTAGGGATAACAGTGTCTGCTAAAAAATTGTAATGCATTTAGATAATCATCGCAAGTATAGTTTAGGTCGTGCTAGGTATAGGGAAGGGAGGATGCTCAAGGTATAGGATAGTTATCCATCAATCCCTATTCAGGTACTGCAATCCAGAACTAGGGCTATTGTACACCCTTTGCTCCGATACTGCTTACATGCGTTACTGGGCTTTTATTAGAAGCTCAGCCTAGCCACACTTACGCTAAGTTGACTTTTTGACAGCTGTGTTATAGCCATTAATGAATGTAAATGTTGAACAGTCATACACCAAAAATATTATATCTGTGGGCTGGGGGAGGATAGCATGAATGGATATTATTCAACAAGAGAACAGAGGGACTCACCGGAGACCATAGAGCACGGTGCCATCGGGGTGCAGTCGTATCATGCGGTTCTTCACTGTCACGCCGTGGACGAAAGACTTCTTGTCATTTATGAAATATGTGTCTGGCACCCACAGCTGGTCAGCCACTCGGTTATCCAAGGTCAGGTTGAGAGGGATCCCCGTGTAGGATAGACGCTTATCCCGCCATGACTGCTGGAAGTACATGGTGATGGTGTAATCCTGTGAAGATACATGCCAGAAGCCATAGAGTCAACAGGTTGGATTGGATTCAAGGTCAATGGAGCATTAAAACATTGGAAAGGTGTTTGTGGATATTCACAGTCAATACAAATGGGCAACAAATGCAGCAAAAATGATCTTTTTCAATAAAAATTGTCTGTTTTTTTCAATACTTTTTATATGTAACAAGAAATTGAAACGCGTAAATCTTACAAATAAATAAGCACATTTGATATTGATTATATCAAACCATACCACAGTTAGAAAAGACTTTCGTAACTTATAGAGGAATGATTGTTAGACCAATCTCAAGTTCAAATGTATCAACTATAATGTACAGCCATTGGTTAGAGATGTAAAGATAAATAGATGAGTAACTGTACAGTTGTAACTGACAGTAAATTTCAATCCAAGGTGTTGGAATCAAGAGCAGCCCATTCAGAATCTCACAGATAGGAATTCTGTGGTTGGGTTATAGAGCATAAACTCCTTTCCTAGCATGATTATGGCCATTCATCCATTTTGGGGGCAGGGTACATGCCAACAAAAGCAAAACTGTCACATGGGCTCCAGAATCAAATGTAGAAAGCACTCAGAATGAGGTTTAGGGTTATTCCAAGGGTTTCTTACCTCAGAGTTAAATAAATCAAGAACTAGATGGCCACAAACACCAGGACCACCACAGCTTGAACTTAACAGAGCGCTCTTGTCTGAGATCAGCTGAACAGCAATTGGGATATAGACACTCCATTCGTCAGAAGACTAACAACAGATGGGAATAATCATTACTTAATTTATGAATGATGCCTACCTTGCCGGTCTGGTCAGCATTGCCCACCACACGCCTCATGACAGAAAACTATAAACTAACCGTGTTCATGACAGACTTTTATTGTTATGGGAGTATAAGATTCTTGGATGCTAACATAACCAACAGAAGGGCACAAGCAGGGCCATAGGCAGGATTCTTAAAATAAAAAGGTCAAAAGCGTTAGCCCTTCCTGGTGGGGTTGGGGGCATGCACCCCTGAGAACATGTTTTAAGACTACAGTGTCCATCCATCCATCCATTATCTGCCGCTTATCCAGGGTCAGGTCGGGGGTCAGCAATCTAAGCAGGGATGCCCAAACCTCCCTCTCATTGGCCACCTCCTCCAGCTCCACCGGGGGAATACCAAGGCGTTCCCTGGACAGCCAAGAGATATAATCTCTCAGTGTATCCTAGGTCTGCCTCGGGGCCTCCTCTCGGTTGGACATGCCCGAAACACCACCCCAAGGAGGCATCCAGGAGGCATCCTAGACAGATGCCCGAACCACCTCAACTGGCTCCTTTCGATGCAGAGGAGCAGCGACTCTACTTTCAGCGCCTCCCGAATGACTGAGCTCCTTACCCTATCTCTAAGGCTGAGCCCAGCCACCCTGCGGAGGAAACTCATTTCAGCCGCTTGTATCCGCATTCTCATTCCTTCGGTCACTACCCAGAGTTCATGACCATAGGTGAGGATAGAAACATAGATCAACCGGTAAATTGAGAGCTTCACCTTCTGGCTCACCTCTCTCTTCACCAAAACAGAGTGGCGCAGCGTCTGCATTACTGCCTATGCTTCCCCGATTCACCTGTCGATCTCTCGCTCCCTTTTTCCATCACTCGTGAACAAGACCCCGAGATACATGAACTCGTCAGCTTGAGGCAGTAACCCATCCCCCACCTGGAGAGGGCAATCCACCCTTTTCCGGTCGAGAACCATAGCCTCAGATTTTTCAGGTACTAATTTTCATCCCGGCCGCCTCAGACTCAGCTGCAAACAACCCCAGCGCATGTTGCAGGTCCCAGCCCAGTGATGCCAACAGGACTACATCATCTGCAATAAGCAGAGACGCAATCCTGAGGCCCCCGAACCGTACCCCCTCTGCCCTTTGGCTATGCCTAGAAATTCTGTCCATAAAAGTTGTGAACAGAACCGGTGACAAAGGGCAGCCCTGGTGGAGTCCAACACCCACTGGGAACGAGTCCGACTTACTGCTGGCAATGCAAACTAAACTCTCACTCTGTTTGTACAGGGATCTGATGGCCCGCAACAACGGACCCCGTACCCCATACTCGTGGAGCACCCCACACAGGACTCCCCGAGGGACACGGTCGTATGCCTTTTCCAAGTCCACAAAACACATGTAGACTGATTGGGCAAACTCCCATGAACCCTCCAGTATCTTTGTGAGGGTAAAGAGATGGTCCAGTGTTCCGCGACCAGAATGGAATCCGCATTGTTCCTCCTAGATTTGAGGTTGGACTAACGGCTGGACCCTCCTCTCCAGTACCCCGGCATAGACCTTCCCAAGGAGGCTGAAGAGTGTGATCCCTCTAAAGTTGGAACACATCCTCCGGTCCCCATTCTTAAAGATCGGGACCACCATCCCAGTTTGCCAATCCAAAGGCACTGTCCTCGACGTCCATGCAATGTTGAAGTGGCGTGTCAGCCAGGACAGCCCCACAACATCAAGAGCTTTCAAGAACTCAGGGCGAATCTCATCCACCCCTGGAGCCCTGCCACCTAGCTTGTTTGACTATCACAGTGACCTCTGCCCCCGAGATGGGAAGACCCCCCTCCGAGCCTTCTGGGTTGATTTCCTCCAAAGAAGGCGTATCAGTGGGATTTAGGAGATCCTTGAAATATTCCTTCCACCGGCCGACTATATCTCCAGTTGAGGTCAGCAGCCCCCCATCCCTGCTATAGATAGCATTGATGAAGCCCCGCTTCCCCCTCCTGAGTCGCCTGACGGTTTGCCAGAACCTTTTCGAGGCCGACCGAAAGTCCTTCTCCATAGCCTCACCAAACTCCTCCCACACCCAAGTTTTTGCCTCAGCAACCGCACGAGCCGCTTCCCGCTTAGCCTGTCGGTACCTGTCCGCTGCTTCCGGAGTCCCACAGACTAACCAAGCCCTGAAGGCCTCCTTCTTCAGCCTGACAGCTCCCTTTACTGCTGGCATCCACCACCGGGTTCGGGGGTTGCCACCACAACTGGCACCAACAAACTGGCGCCAAACTTTCCCAGCACACCCTCAGTATACGTTTGGGTCTGCCAGGTCTATCCAGCATCCTCCCCCCGCCACTGGACCTAGCTTACCACCAGGTGGTGATCAGTTGACAGCTCTGCTCCTCTCTTCACCCGAATGTCCAAAACATACGGATGGAGATCCGATGACATGATTACAAAATCGATCATCGATCTATGGCCATAGGTGCTCTGGTGCCAGGTGCACTTATGAACACTCTTATGCTTGAACATGGTGTTTGTTATGGACAAACTGTGATTATCACAGAAGTCCAATAACAGATCACCGCTCAGATTACGATCAGGCAGGCCGTTCCTCCCAATCACACCCTTCCAGGTTACACTGTTATTACCTACATGAGCATTGAAGTCCCCCAGTAGAATGATGGAGTCCCCAGGTGGGGCGCCTTCCAGCACCCCCTCCAAGGTCTCCAGGAAAGCTGGATACTCTGAGCTGGTGTTCGGTGCATATGCACAAACAGCTCTCAGAGCCCGTCCCCCAAAACAAAGTTGAAGGGAGGTGACCCTCTCATTCACCGGGGTAAACTCCAACGCATCGGCACCGAGCCAGAGGGCTATTAATAGCCTCACTCCTGCCCGGCGCCTCTCCCAATGGGCAACTCCAGAGTGGAATAGAGTCCAGCCCCTCTCCAGGAGTTTGGTTCCAGAGTCCGAGCCATGCATCGAGGTGAGCCCGACTATATCTAGTCGGTATCTCTCTACCTCCCGCACCAGCTCAGGCTCCTTCCCCACCAGAGAGGTTACATTCCATGTACCAAGAGCTAGTTTTGGAAGCCGACGATCGGTCCGTCGAGGCCCCTGCCTTCGACCGCCACCCGATCTACACTGCATCCGACCCCCACTGCACCCAACCCCCACGGCTCCCCCTGCAGGTGGTCAGCCCACAGGAGGACGGACTCATGTTCCTTCTTCGGGCTGTGCCCAGCCGGTCCCCATGGGTGGAGGACCGGCCACCAGGCGCTCACTCTCGAGCTCCTGCCCCAGGCCTGGCTCCAGGGCAAGGCCCCGGTCTCCCCAATCCAGGCGGGGTAACATGACCCTTTGCTTTTTTCCTCATGGGGGTCTGCTTGAACCGTACTTAGTCTGGCCGCTCACCTAGGACCAATTTGCCTTGGGAGACCCTGCCAGGGGCAATTGCCCTGGACAACATAGCTCCTAGGATCACGGAGGCACACAAACCCCTCCACCACGATAAAGTGGCGATTCATGGAGTGGACTACAGTGTAAATTATGGATTTTTGACTTGTGTTATGTTTCGATCTGACTTAATTACATTATCATCTGATCACTCAGTCAGCTTTGTTCCCAATGCATTATTCAGTAAAATATTCCAGCAAAAAAATTCTTAAGAAATACCAAGGATGTGACCTTAGCGTCCTCAATGGTAGTACTCGACTGAATAGTTTGATGGCCATGAAATGATATTAACTCAATGCCTTGGGTGTGCTGATGGTCAGATCTAATCTCAGCTGAGCATGCCTGGCAATCCCATCTGAAAGAGTGCCTGGGAGCCCATCATCTACCACGATCAACAAAACCCCAAACTAAAAGAATTCCTATGCAAGACTTAATTTTTCCATGCAACTGATGCTGTTCCGTTGGCTTGTAGCAATCCAATACTACTGGCTTTTTCTTTATTTTGGTAGCTATCTCTAAAAGTACAGTGATGTATGAGCTCACTGAAAGGAATCAGATTAAACATGCTTTCTTTTTTTTACATTTTGGAGTAGACACGAAAAAGAATGATTTGTAGATGAATTCCCTCACTCACTATTGATAGATGAGGCTAAAAGGTGTAGAAGCTATCATATACATTTTAGATGACAACATGTATATTCTTAATATTTTATTGTATTATCACAAAAAAAGAATGCAAAATACATTTAGTAAAAAAATCCCTTAAGTAAATATTTCACCCAAAACGCCCAACTCCAAAAGTCTTTTTATTCAAAAGTATTTGACATCTTTTTTTCTAGCAAAATTGATGCAATGAGGCAAATAAAGGGAAAAATTATCGCACTTTACCTAGTGAATGTGATAACTCAGAAAGTATTAGATGAAACTTATTACCACTTCAAAAAAAAAGCATTATATGGATGAAAATCTACACCTGATAATTTTTTGAGACAAATCACACCAAAATTGAAGCAGCAGCACTAGGGAAGGAAAGGGCACCTATAAAGGACACTTGGTCTTGTGAACACAGTAACACTGCTATGTACAAGTAATGCTTGTCGTACACCAAATGACTTTTCTGTTGTTGCAGACAAAATTCCAATGTCGGAATAAAATCATGAGTTTGAGGTAGAATTGTGGTGCACTACCATCATATGAACTATTTGGTGAAAAGAGGTCAAGATAGCTGTCTTAAGTCAGTCTTGTTCTCATCTTGATATTCCGATAAAATCAACCATGCTTTATATTATAGGTTTTTAATCTTAGCTCATGAAAATAGTGACATGTTGTTTTATCAGAAAACACTATTGCACACAAGAGTAGCTGTCACCAAAATTTTTTTCTGTTTCTGCTCCATTTTTCAATAGATTTTCTCTTCTTGTCAATTTCCACCAGGAGCATAATGGGAAATAATCTATAAAGGTATCTAGTTGCAACCTTGCTAATACTGACCCTGCAAGATCTCTAGTCTTTGCAAAATCATAATCTGTGACAAAAAAACTCTGTAACTAACATCATATTGTCTTTAGATGTGAGAGGCTGTGAGACTTCAGTTTTTAAAAAAGGTTTTTCATAGTCTTTTCAAAGTCTTCTAGTGTATTATTCAGTGAAATTTTAAACTTAACTTTCTGTTCAATCATGAGCACAAATAATAGTTTTATAACGAAAATACATTAACTTTACTTAAAGCTATATAATGATACCATCATAATGTGCTATAACGGTCGGTATATGGATTAAGGATGCTGTGTATTGCATTATGAAGGTATTTACAGTGCATTATAGATAAATGCTTTGTAAAGCATTCATAATGTATAATGAACATCGTTAATATTTCGTTAATATTTTTATAAATATTCATAGCCATTTTTATAATGCTTTATTAATGCAATATAATGTGTTATAAATGTATTCATAGATTCTTATAGACCTGGCATTCACAGAAAGTGTTACCAAGCATTCTTTTCTACTACCTGGCAAATCCAGCAGTATATTAGCAATCTGCCAAGGTGCAAGCACATCTGGCTCTTACAGGGAACGGCAGATGCCTCTGACTGGTTCATAGCATGTTACACCCAAACACACCCATGACTAATTCTGAGACTAAGTACAGTCCTGTTGCCTGGTGCTGCGACTTTTTCCACTGTTAAACTAGCAGATTTGGATTGGCCATGTCCTAAAAGAACTGTACTGTGCGCTTCAGACCGTGCACTTTCGATTGCCATATATGGACCTTATATGGCCGTATATGTCTAAAAAACACTATTTGATTCACTTAAACAGATGTTTGAATCAATGTAAACATTGCCTCCCTGAGTGGCAAAGGTGTAACAGTAACAATCCCTTATGTGCAGATTAAGACTTGAAGTCAATAACAAATTATAAAAGATACGTAATGAAGGCACTGCGTGAGTGCAAACAACTGAAAAACACATCATCTGACGTGTTCAAAACCCAGAATCAGCCATAGCATTACGTAGAAATGCTAGTTTCTCTACCCGATGTCCTGTATATAGGCCTGTGTTTGTCTCCACAAAGTGCAGAAATAATAACCAAAAACATGCACACGTCCCCTTTAGTGCTTTGATGTTTTTTACACTACAATACATTACTGCTTTTCTCAAAATGTGCGATGCAACTTGTGAGTTTTTGTGTGCTTTTTTGAGGAAATTTTTTATAATTCAGCAAAATTGCGAGTTCAGGATTTTCTTTTAATTAACTATCAATTCTACATTAACAGCAAATATAATCAGTGCTAGTGATGTATTGTATTTACAGTACAGGTTTTTGTGTTACGTTGTGTGCACCCCGGCACGTCTGATCTTTTTCCAGTTCTCGCCTGGTCACTGTATTTTTCACTGGTCCATGGCTCTGTGTCTGTATTATTTAAAGCTGGTTAACATCCATGGAAGTGTGGCTGAGTTACTCCAGTCACTGGTGCAGTCAAATACATTGACGGAAAAATGTATAGTTTCTTTTCTGAGGCACCCTCTCTATATGAGATATACTAGCAAAAAACAGACAGACTAGCAAAAAACGCATATGAATGCATTGAAAGATGCAATGAATTTGAAAAAGCACTTGCAAATATTGCAGAGATCGCATGGTTTCGCGTGATCGCATGATCACAGAATCGCTAAATCCTGGAGAGACTGGTTAAAAAATCAAAGCGGGTTGTAAAAAAACAAACTTTGCCCCTGCAGAAATGTTCATCTCCTAACTAAATTATGAAAGACTCTTAATGTCCATGAGTCTTTATCCAGGAGTTTGAGTCAAGTGTCAATTAGGAACATGTAGCGAGTCAGGTCAGAAGTCTTTTTATGTGCGACGGGAGTTTAACTCGAGTAGGAGTCGCCAGCTGGCGTGTCGTCCTCTGAGCCAGGTGACTTCATATTTACTGTTTTGATTAATTCCATCCCTCCGTAGTCCCCTGCAATATGTATGGTTTCCCTCACTGTACCCAAATCTCCTTGAAAAGGACCATCATTCTCCTAAATAAAGTTCCTGTTCCCTGGTCAGCCAAGCTTAATATGGGTATTTTCACCATCCTGACCAGTGATAGTTCCAGTATTATATCTTAAAGGATATAGATAAAACTGGTGGTGAAGCCAGCTGAGGAGGGTGGGGCATCCTGTAAGGATGCCACCTGGTTCCTGACATGTCCAGCAAGAGAGGGGCTCCGGGGAAGGTCCTTGACATGCTGGAGTGATTATATCTCCCAGCTGGCTTGGAAACATCTCCCAGAATAAATCAAAGTGTGTGGCTTCTGTGCAGGAAGTCGAATCTGACCTGCTTCACAGGCTGCCACTGGGACCCTCACAAGTACAAGCAGCAAAATGAAGATTAAGGTGAAGAAAGAAGATAAAGATGAAGCCTGTAGAAAAGAGGTTTCAGACTAAATGGTCTGTCATGTGATTCTGTGCAGAAAAACTTGGACTGAAATTCACTTTGTTATGCACTCTAGCTACTACATCTATCAGTAAATCAGTCTGCTGAATGAACAAATACCGTGCTCTTGCAGCATTGTCTTTTTCAGTATGCATCCTTTGCAACAAGCGTGCACTGTCAGAGATGCTAACAGAGACAAGAAATTGGATTAATTGCAATTACAGAAGATTTAATTACCGAAGACGGTTCTGCGTGTATCACTGAGTAGGAAATTACTGCATCCGTGCTACATAGCTAATGTGCTTTCAATCACCAGGCTGCTCACAGTATCAGAGTATTTCCTTTGAGGTCCTGCATTAGTATAAGTTAATGTTCCCTGGTAACGTAAGCTGTCAGCAATGTCAGATAAGTTTAGCAGATGTTCCTGCAACCATCTAACCTTTAAATGCCTGCATATGACTGTTATTAATTAATTATTATGAAAAAAGTATTTCTGTGTAATAAATACTTAGCATGTACATTATGGTCTACTGTATAACAGACGACAGATGATAATTTATTATAGGTGAGATGCACAAATAATAAAAAAGGAAACCTATTTAATGTGATGGCTATCAAAATGATAAAATAATGACTCACAGTACAATAACATAAATTGAGCCTCGACCTGGAGAAGTTGTTTATATACCAATTTACCTGCCTATCTTTAAAAAATATGCATCTATAAAAGTTGCATCACTACAAAAAAGAACCTAAATGTTTTTGTCTTGGTTGCACCCTGTTGTCACAAAAAACATCAATCTGTTTACATTAATGTCTGAATGTAGTTTCACAAAGTTGTGTCTGAAATGGTGCTAATTAATTGATTTGATCTTTTATACTATGCCTAGTACATATTGATATCTAATTATCATGTCAGTAGTATCAATGTACGAGTGGCACCGAAACAAACAAGTTTGCATTATTTATTTAACGGAAATCGATTCAGTGTTAACAGTGAGTGCAGACCTGGCATCAGAAAGCAGCGGCTCCAGTATTACTTGTAACTTGTTTTATATTGAATAGGGCCAAATGTTGGCCCACTCACCTATGCAGAAATGCTTCAGTTGCATGAAGTTTGAAGATATGTAAAAAAATCTATCTATCTATCTATCTATCTATCTATCTATCTATCTATCTATCTATCTACATATACACATGTACAGAGTGGAAAAAAAAAAAGTAATGGTCCGATTTGGATGTAATTTGGTACACGTGCAGACCAGCAATGGGTATATAAATTATTCGATTTGCAAGGAGCTGGCATGTCTAGTGACCAGACAGAGAGGATGCCTCATAGACGTATTGGACAGCATTACCAGCACTTCACAGAGTTTGATAGGTGTCGCATTGTGGGTTTGCATGAGGCCGAATGGTCATATTGTGCAACTGCCCGGCATGTGGGGCATGCAGATGTCACAGTCGCCCGATGTTAGGACCAATGGGCACGTAAGTTCGTAGGCTGCCGTTAACACCAGCGCCGAGACGGCTGCGTTTGGAGTGGTGCCGTAATCGGGAGGCATGGACTGATGACGAGTGGCATCGTACCATGTTCAGCGATGAATCTCGGTTCTGCATTACCATGGATGACCGTCGTGTGCGTGTATGGCGGCGCTGAAGGGAGAGGACCAATCCTGCCAATGTTGTGGAGAGACACACCGGCGTTACTCCTGGCATCATGGTGAGAGGAGCCATAGGGCATGACTTCAGGTCATCTCTGGTACTGATTCGAGGGACCCTGACGGCACAGCGCTACGTAAGTGACATCCTGCGTCCCCATGTCTTATCCCTCCTGAGACTGCACCCTGGTACAGTCTTTCAATACGAAAACACCCTTTCACTCATGGCACATCATGTTGAGGTCCTCCCATGGCCAGCCAGGTCCCCTGATCTTTCCCCAATCGAACATGTGTGGGATCAGCTTGGATGTCAACGCAGAACCAGTGCCAGTCTGCAGGATCTCGAGGGCCAGTTACAA
>JAAGVU020000164.1:0-56378 GCA_011763525.2 Mormyrus iriodes | reverse complement strand
GCCGAGCAGCTGCATCCAAGCCTTACATCACCAAGTGCAATGCAAAGCATCGGATGCAGTGGTGTAAAGCACACCGCTACTGGACTCTATAGCAGTGGAGACGTGTTCTCTGGATTGACGAATCACGTTTCTCTGTCTGGCAATCTGGTGGACGAGTCCGAGTTTGACAGTGGCCAGGAGAACGGTACTTGCCTGACTGCATTGTGCAAAGTGTAAAATTTGGTGGAGGAGGGATTAGGTGTGGGGTTGTTTTTCAGGGGTTGGGCTTTACCCCTTACTTCAAGTGAAAGGAACTCTTAATACCTCAACATACGGGGTAATGAAAACACAATTTCATGCTCCCAACTTTGCGGGAACAGTTTGGGGATAGCCCCTTCCTGTTCCAACATGACAACATCCACAAATGCTCTCCTGGAAGAATGGTCAAAAATCCCATAAACACACTCCTAAATCTTTGGGAAAGCCTTCCCATTAGAGTTAAAGCTGTTATAGCTGCAAAGGGTGGGCCAACTCCTTATTAAAGCCTGTGTAGTAAGAATGAGATGTCATTAAAGTTCATGTGTGTGTAAAGCCAGGCATCCCGATACTTTTGGCAATATACTGTATATATATAATATACATTTTTTGTTTTATCTGGTTACTCTGCTATGTCCTGTGTAAGTGTGTTGTAGTTTTCGAAATGTGCTATATAAATAAAATGTATTATTACCATTATTATTATTATTATTTTATATCATACAATATACAATGATATTAAATTGTTTTATCATGTTCAGATTATAACTCTGACATTGTTGCATTGAAAACATTTGTAATAAATATTTTTTTGTAGACATAATGAGCAGCAAGTTAAAGTCTCTATTGTACTTTCATCAGTCTTATTCGGTTAGTAATCGTTTCACTTTCAATGTGTGAGGTGATAAAGGGGTGTAAATTAAATCAGGTCCTTCCTGTTAAAGAGAAGGTTCCCTGAGGAGGAGGTACATGTCACATCACGAGTCAAAGAAAGCCATTTCAGCAGTGACCCCACAGAGCAGGGGAGGAAGGGTCTGGGCTGTGGAGAAATAGTGTGTGCCTCACTAGGTGTAGTATACTGCCTTTGTGTGTATTTGCATGTGGGAGTGTTTTCCTGTGTGCTCCTGCCTGCAGAGTAATAATAGCCTGTTGGAGAATCCACACAGGTTTTCCATTTTGTTGTGTATGAATGGTAAAAAGTTAATGATGGCTAAACCTCACACACAGGTCAATCATTTAGAATTATCTTACTGAGACTTTTATGGTCTGACTCATGCAGTTAAAAGAAAAGATTTCTCTTTACATTGTGCACAACAACAAAATAAATATTGCTATATAGAGTATAATGAACTTTTTAATGAGTGACATTAGTGACTGGCCATTCCTCCACTAGTATCAGCAAGTCTTTCATTTGTTAATTATGAAGGCTCATGGGAGTTTTACTTACACAGAAATGTTCTAAGGGCAGAATGAAAAATGACTGGTTCAGAGAGATAACCAATCAGATTGTAGAGGAGGTGGGTCCAAGCAACTAGAAGAGGCTAGGCCAACCAATCAGATGTCTTGGTTACACATCCTCAACTTGTTCGGACCCACTTCCTCTGCAATCTGTTTGGTCATCACTCTGAACCAATAATTTTTCATCCTGCCCTTAGAACATTTTTGTGTAAGTAAAACCCCCACAAGCATTATCAAGTACCCTCATCAAGGAATCCTCCTATATAATACACCTTTACTATTGTCTAAATGAAATGTTTCTGTTTTAAATTGCACATCAGTTTCAGCTTTACCTCCTGTCTTCTAGGTGGCGATAATTGCAGGAAACTTTGAACTGGCTGAACTGATTAAAAACCACAAAGAAACCGACATAGGTAAGCGAACCTCTTGCATCGACGCTCACAGTGTAGATTCATTTGATAGGTTAAAAGTCCTTGCTTGGCATATGGATTTTCACTTTTAATATTTGTTGTTATCATGGGGATTCTCTTTTTGGTATTAATACAACAGCTGACACTCTCTTATGTCTAAGGGCCAGTTTCACAGCCCTGCTTTACATTAGGAGGCTTAACTTGAACCTCCTCCCCTCCATCCCCCTTTTAGGCTTTCTGGGGCAGCAGCCCACTAAGGTTTATCTCTCTCTTATACCTGGTAACTATAAAATCCTCTAGATATCTTTCATTATATACCCATTCCATCTGTCATTGAGGGGAGGCCAGTGTGGCCGGAAAAATCCTTGCCTGTCTCATTGGGGTGAACAGCATTAAAGCATGGTATTTCTTTGTGATTCCCCACTGATGAATCAAGCACCAGCAATACAGTTAAATCGTTTCATACGGAGGGAAAAGGTTATGTAGGATAGGATTAATGTCTGCCCAATATAATAACATAGCTCCTATACGCAATTGTTTCTCAGCTCTCCGCAGTTGTTCCACACCAAATGAAAACCAGCACAGGATTAGAAAATAAATTGCTAACTGTTGACTAGCATGGACGCCATGAGCTGAAATGCAGGACGTAGTCTAGCAGCTATGCGAATATTCGTGGTTGACGCGGTCAGCTGTGCTACCTAAAAAACAGTGTGCACATGCCACAGGACGGTGGCCTGCTAGTCCCAGAGGCTGTCTCCGAGATGAACTCGCCATTTAATTTCTTTTCTAACCCCCACGCATCTGTGATGGGATATAATTGCAAGTGGATTATCAGCCATGAATTGTGCCTGTTCAAGAGCAGAAAAGGGTTGGTTATTCTGTTTCTCCACAGGGCTCCTGGGGAGGGTAGTGGTGATGGCCTGTCTGTTGGGGGTGAATGTATTGGCCATAGCAATCCCTGGATGTTAGAGGAGCCTGGTGGATTGACATTGTGCTTCCTGTTCAGATTTTACATGCAGCGTAATTGGAATCTCCTGTAAGAGCATTAGCTGAGGGTGTCTTCCCTAGTGCTACTTCTCATTAACTGTCACAAGGAAAAGCTCCAATTATTTTATTCTGTGTTCATTCTATCAAGTCATGCTGTAACGTTATTATGGTTAAAAATATACTGCTATAAGTTCTCGTTCTTATATGTTTCTCAATTGCATTTTATGTGGAATTTATTATATTTTACAAACTGGTTTTAATAGGGGTATTTAAAATGGCTTCTAAAAAAGATGTAAAATGAACATATCCCCCTTGCTTGTCCTTGAATCTGCTGAATTATCCATTTTTCAGCCAAGAATGCCAGTTGTATTTTTACACACTATAGTAAAAATATATAGGTAAAATGATACTGCTCTGCTGTGGATGCATTACTAGGCTCATTGGTACAGAGCGATCCTTATTACATATTGTGTTATATGTATATAATATTCTTAATGGAGATGGCATGTCTTTATTTTATAATTGAGTTTAATGTATGAATTGTGAACTACACAAGTTCAACTAATTCTGTTCTACAAACTTTTTTCAGTTTTGCACACAACGACACGTACAGATTTAAAATCACACAGCTGGATGAATCCAGCCGTTAAAAGCACAACTAAACTTAAGGCCAGTTTTACAATGTTTCACAGATTTTAGCCCAAATAATTCATTTATATTCGCTGTGAACTCAGGGCAAAACTTTAGACACTTGTTTAATATCATGCTGTGTTTTGTCTTTTTCTGTTGCAAAATGAAAGGTGTCAGTAGAAGAAGGTGGAGATCAAGATTGCCTCTTAAAATCCCATCTGTCGCCCTTTTTTCTCGATTGCTTCCAACTTTATCCTGGTCTCTTCTGTTCCCTTCATGCCCGGCCTTTAGAAATCTGAGGTGTAAAATGTATGGCTGGAGTTGTGAGCGCTGGCAGTCTCAGAAGTGTCATGAATTTGCTGCAAATTGCTGCAAAGTGAAACTGACGGAGAGAAATGCAGCAAACGTGATATTTTATTTGTGCTTGATAGTGCCTTCGCTATCTCAACTTCTCTGCTTTATCAAATAAAGCTTTATTTCATTTCACGTGAAAATATTATTTATGAGCTCACACACTCACGTGTACACTTACATTCCTTTCACAGACTCCTGGCTTAGATTTACTGACTTTCTGCCCCTCTCTCTGTCATTCATATCATATGTGAAATACTCCAAATTTGCCATAATTAAAAATAACTAGTTTTGTTTATTGGGTTATTATGTTGGATTGAGATAATGAGATCTTCACAAAGTGAGTACAGGTACATGGTACAGGTTTTGTACCCCGTAGCTGACCAATTTATAGTGAGAGATTGCCGCTCTAAATCTGCACTCCCTAGTCAAGTATGTAAATCTCTGTTCCTTTTAGCAGCACCCAGTGGTTACCATGGTGTCCATAGCCATGTGATAATTGGTTGGAAGAATCTAGCTGGTGTCTTATTGGTAAACCAAAGGGAGGAAGTTGCCATTCAAGATGGATTAAAAGACATGTGTGATCATCCTCCTCTCAGGAAGCAGCTTTCTGGGTGTTAAACCCTTACAAACAGCCAGTTATGTTCTTATTACTGTGAGGATTCGGAAGGATATTGTAAACCATCTGATTAAACAGTAACCACAGGAATACACCGTTCCTTGCTGCATTCTGTACATGTTTTTGGTATGATGTGACCTTAATAGTGAGTAACGCTTTACATTAACTGCACCTTCATGATGCATTCATGTAAATTTACCTTAACATCCTAACATACTTTAACAGCTTTAATATACATTACTAGCAAATATTATATGATAATAAGAAACACAATTGTATAGTATTTGTTATTAATGTATATTAAAGCTGTTAAGTTTTAAGGTATGCTTCCATGCAGCTTATGAATGTTCTATGAATGCATTATGAAGGTATTATGAAAGTGCAGTTCATGTAAAGCGTTACCTAATAGTATATTTGATGCTAAATCTTATTATGTATTCTGAGTAAGGAAGTGGGCAGCATAGGTGAACAACTGTAAAGCAGGTCACGGTCCAGAGGAACAGCAAGGCTGCTGTACCACTTTTTTAAGTCATGCGAGTGTGACACAGCTCTGCTAACATGCAAATTAACTGCAGGGAAAATGTGTTCCTTTCAGATTATTAGAGATTAATGCCTCCTGGTTTTTTATTCTAGTAAATGTCCAGGGATATAACCCATAGAGATTATTAGGGTTTATTAATATCAGGCGGATTATTTATAGGGATCACACGTTCTTGAAGGGTTACGTGACCTTTCAAGACACAAGTAGTCTAAATTAAACGTTGTCCTTTTCAGAAGGCATCAGTCCAGTTAGATGGCTGTGGTGTTTGTCCAAAGTCCCAAAATTAAGACTGATCCCTATAATCCCTTATACCCTGTTACAATTTCATGAGGAACCATGTGAAGTAGGCTTGATTAATTGGAAGACCTTGTCAGGTCAGGGGTGTAGCACAACAAGTATGAGCAGGTCAGAGACCTGCTGGTGTCGGACTTCAGCTGCATTATCCTCACCTTGAAAGGAGGTCACCCCGTTGAATTAATTGCTTCTGTAGGTTCTTTGGTGAGGGGGTACCAAATCTGTTATTATTATGTCAAAGTGTTTTTTCAGAAAGCAGCTGCTGGATGTCACTGTTATCCTGGTTTGGGATGCATGTGTAAATGAAAATAGAACAAGTTTGACTTTTGGATGGGGAAACAACAGGTATAATCAGTAAATACATTTCCTTGACTTTTCTCCTCCCACGATAAGCCTCTTAGGGATTGACAGCTCTGTATTAGAGCTCATGGTACAGGTGTGTCATAATCTTTGGTGAATAAAACACAACAGTGTCACTCATTCTGCTGTGGTAACCTGGAAAACCACCCATATTGGTGACTATCCAAGAAAAACTTGAATAGGTCTCCTTCAAACATCCAAGAACTGCCAGCTGTTTATCACTCCGGCATATTTTGACAACAGTTGACATATATTCAGCTGGACTGTACAATGTGTTGCAATTACTGTACAATAGCACTGCAATTTTCTTACACAAAAATGAATGCATTAATAAAAGCTATTGTTCAAAATCTATTCAGAAAAGTGTCCATACTCCTCACCAGAGTTACAGTTTGCGTTTAGTGATCTGTATAAAAATATATTATACATATAATTTAGTGTATTAGGTAGCACAGTGGTGCAGTGGTTATCATGCTTGTCTCACACCTATGGGACTGGGGTTTGAGTCTGTGCCCCAATTCTACTCGCGTGGAGTTTGCATGTTCTCCCCATGTCATGTTATCCATGTTTTTCGGTTTTTCCCAACAGTACAGAAACATGCTAAGGTGAAGGGCAGAGTTGCCAAATTCTCTGTAGGTGTGAATGGTGTGTGTGACCAGCGATGGGATGGTGACCTGTCCCGGGTTATTCCCTGCCTTGCATCCATAGCTTCTGATATAGGCACCGGATGCCCATGACTCTGCATGGAGCAAGCGGGTACAGAAAATAGATGGATGGAATTTAGCATGTGAGTTGTTACATACCTTAGGACCAGCATATATGCCAAATGCACAATGAACTCTTTATGTTGAATTTGAACTGCAGTAGCTGATACCTATTATATAAGTTATAATTTTATATTTCTTTTAAACCTCAAGATGAATAACTTGAACAATTTCTTTAGAATTGCTGAGATTTTATTATAGCTGTTATTAAACTGATTCATTCACCGCTAAGAAAAGTTATGCATGATAATGTGAGGCTCTTATCACAATTTTTAGATATATATTGGGAATGTATCACATTGTAGTAGTTATGGTGCATAAATAGATTATGATAATGTGTTTGAAATGTTTCTGAGGAAAACCAACTGTAACACCGAACCCAGTAGAGTGTCCTCGTCGTTTTTTTTCTGAGATGTATGTTGGCTGTACCATTTTAAAACTGTAAAGAAAACGTGTTTTATTTTACTAAAACATGGAGTCTGTTTTATAAAGTCCACAATAAAATATGACATGCTAAGTGGAAAACAATGACATCCTGACGCTAGTGTTCATTAAAAAAAAGTATGAAAGTATTTGGGGAAAAAGAAGTCTGTAATTTTATGTTTGCAATGATAATCAAAGATGTTAACTTCATAACATCACTTTCTACTTATGACTTCTGTATGCAAAATTTTAAACAAAAATGGGTTTAGTGCTTAGTGTGAATTTACTGTACTGCCAAATGGTTCACTTCATTTGTTTAAACCTTATCAATTTAAGAAGGATAGTGCTCCATGTTGCCACACAGGTCCTTTGAGAGCTACAGCCTGCTGATTGAGAACAGTCCTTTTAATTAAGGACAACAAGGACCATGCAGTGTTCAACATCGTAAGAGTGAACTGTTAGTGTCTCCAGCTTATAATGTCTTCCCAGGTTTTCTCTATAAAGCAGACATTACAGGGGCGGGTTAACTTAACTAGGCTGACATAAAAATGTACACTAGGAAGTCTTCTCCCTAGTAGGCCACTTCAGCCATTTTTTGAGATGAGAGAGAAATGAGAGAGAGAGTAAAAAACTGTGTAATGTCAATAATCTACCTAGGATAGCCTATGCATGAAACCAATGTATGTACCAGTGTGTGTACTTTACATGTTGAAAACTCGTCCCACCGCCAGTTTTCTGGCACCAGCCATGTCTTTGGTCATGCCTTGTGGGGATTTGTTCTGATTGGCCATGTGGATCAGTTGTAACCCGGTGCAGTGCAACCTCAGCAAGCTGAGGCTTCCATCTTCTCTGTGTGGTCAGACTGTCCTTCAGGAAGGCACTGGCACTGGCTCAGATTGTTTCAGCTGGGGCAGTCTTAAGGCACCAAATTGCTAACTGCGATTTGTAACTGATGCAGGACACATACAGCTTATCTGGTATTTGTTTGTTTTGACCTAGTTTGTCTTGAAAGTCTTAATTAAGATCTTACGAACTGGGATTTCAGTTGAATAAGGGTCCCTGAATCTCAACAGACAGAAATGCTGTAATTATGCTGTTGTACATGCAGCTTTTTAAATTTAGATCATTTTAGTTGCTTTTGATTTATATGTTCTATTTCTAAAGAAACATCTATGCTTTAGTGCTTCATGTGTTTAATATGGGAATACTACAGACTTGAAGGGCTCCATTAGGACATACACACACATTGAGTTGATGGAATGTGTAGTCAGCAGGTTCACAAGACTGCTTTAACTGAAGTGATGTTCCAGCTGGTACATAACATGATCCATCATGATGGTGTTTTGGCTTTGCATCTGTTTTTAAGCTTTCCTTATAATGAATTTAAGCATTCTGGGAAAACTGTTGCAAATGTACATAGTAAATGTAGGCTGTGGGATAGGTTCTTTGGCACCAGTTATGGTTTTATATCCCTGGCAAATCCAGTGTTTCCATGGTATGCCGTAGTGGCCACTTGTGTTGTGGCTTAGAACATCTGTCTGTAGCTCGAGGGAGCCCCCCTGCCACCATTGTGGAAATGAGTGGACAGTATGGAGGCAAATAAATGAGTCTAATTCCTGGATATAGAAGGCTTTGGGGAAACCAGCTCTGAAAGTGTGAGAGATGATGGGGTAACCACTCTGCTCAAAGCCCTGATGGGGGACCCTTGTGTAAGACATGCTAAGGTCAGTGTTATAATAGGTCTGCAGTCCCACTTGAATTTTAATAAAAACTTTCAAAAATATCTGCCCAGAACTATATAAACCATGTACAACCCTAAGCAAAGCAAAATGTTAAAAGTAGATATCATTCCTATGAGTACTGCATGAGTACTGCTACAGATAGCAGAATACTTCACTGATGCCTCAACAAAGCAACTGGTTTGAGACATCCTCTTTGGTTACCTAGCAACCTTGAAGGCTTGTTTCCAATACAGCTGTTAGTTGTTAAAGAAGGGTTAAACGCCAGTCTCCATAATGTTATTTAGCTGTGTCAATTTAATATACGCCTGTGTCAGTTGAACAAAAAAAACTCCCTTCAACAAAAAAGAGGTAACACGTAGGGTTCATATTAAATTGTGTTACCTAATAATTTAATTGAAAATACTTTTACTGGGAAAGGGAGTAATTATCTCTTTTAAATAGCTACTTTTACAAAGGCGGAATAGACCCAATTCAGTAAATTCAGTAAGGGGCCAAAAGAGATGCGCAGGAATTGAAAACAGCACGTGCCCGTTGCTAATTATACGAATGACAAAGGGTAGTCAAACTGGGTATTAGTCTGCGTTAGGTCAGCCGCGCGCTTGCTCGCGCGCCGAGGTGTGGCGGCGCTTTGGCACGAGGCGAACCGCGTCAGCGCGAGCACTCACATGACCGTCAGCGCGAGGAGCGGCGCGAAGCTGCTGATCTCTGTCCGGACACCGTCTGCGTTCTGCCAGTCCCTCTCCCAGCTGACAGGCGCAGTCATGTGGGGTGGGCTCTGTGGCCACAGCGCCGGTAAACCGCTCCCCCAGTCACTTTCTGCCCAGGGAAAGTACAGCTCTGTGCCACGCCGCGGCTCGGGGACTCGCTGCGCTCCGTCTCTAGTCACTTGCTCTGGTTTTCGTCCTTTTCGTCGTTTGTGCCGCATTACTATGAACGGGTCCGAGTGAAAAGTGAAGAAGTGAGGAAATGAAGTCCTTACTAAATGCCTTTAAGAAAGAAGGTAAGAAGAGTGCTTTTATTCTCTGAGATTTAGACTTCACTCATACTTCAACTATAAACTGCTGAGATTAATATTGAAAATATTTAATTTTAGAGCTGTTTATAAAAATAAAACTCTGTTAAAATTCTCGCGGTGTTCTTATTTGATTTTAAAGAAAGCCCATTTTGCATAAATATATTCGTATGTAATATGTAATATATATGTACATATTTTATGTACATATTTATTTTCTCCGGGAAGACGCGCTGTAGTGAAAGTGTCAAAGTGTTTGGTCCTGCGTACAATATGTACTTGAGCTGGGAACTTAGTTTTGTGAAGTGTTGTTTCTTTGAATTTGAGTGATTTCCTCATATCAAATGATGTTTGTTTCTTCATTAAATTTAAAAGAGGTCCTTCTTCAGGTTGGTCTTTGCGCTTCTTGATAGTGAAATCTTGGTGACGGTGACACGGTTATCAGACTGGCAAGGCAGTTGTGCTGTATTCGCGCAGAATGAAAGGGGTGTTCTGCTCATTCTCTCGAGGTCATCATAACCCTGATGCTGTGATCTGCTCGGGCCGTTGACCGATAAAGGCATCCTCTGCAGTGAAGGAAATAGATGTTACTTGTGCACTTCACGGGAAACAAACACCCGCTGAAGTGTCCATGCCGCTTGTTTTAAACAGCCCTGTCAGAGAGAGCATTAGTTCGTTTTCCACATCCGCTGTGTCCTTCCTCTCTTTCTTCTATTGACTGTCCAATGTAACATTTTCCTAGTTAAAATGAAAAATTTCAGGAAAAATAAGCATAGATCAGAAAGAAGTAGTTTTGTCTTTAGGTCCTCAAGGATGTGGCTTTTGTGATCTTTGTTGCAGGCATGCGTTGACTAGCAGTAAATAATATAGAATGAATTATTTCTGCTATTATGTAAGTCATGCTTTTTTAATGTTCAGAGATTTGAAAAGGCAAAAAAACTGCTGTGATAATCCAGTGTTACAACTCCCTGCTTAAGCTGTCCGTAGCTATTTCAGGAGTGAGCTGTTGTGCACTGGCTTCCAGCTGCTCTGTGCCCATGTTTTTTGTCATGGCTTGTGGGGTGACCATGCATGAAGGTGGGAGCTGGGTGTCAGCCATCATCTACTTGCAGCCAAAAAATCCTCATTCCTCCAAGCACTCCCTGGGGTCACAGAATGCAGTGGCCGTCAGGCCCCGGTTGCTGAAGCATCACCTGGCAGCTGTGTGCCTAACTCGCATGTGTGTGGTCCCATGTGACTTCATATGCTTTGTCACCAATCATTCTGAGGCCATGTGTGATGCTCCTGCATCCTTCTTTTTTCCTCCTGTCTCATCAGACACATGGTGTGCGGGTGCATTTCACACCTTCCCGTGTTCCCCAGCTTATCACTATGTTTTCTGGACAGGAGCTTCAAAGGGCAGTCAGGCCCCCTCACCTTCAGGGGAGCGCCTGCATTCTGCCTGTTTCTTCATGGACCCCAGCTGGCCTTTAACGGGATGACCGGCTGGGAGCTCATTAGCCGCTCGCCCCCTCCCCCCCCCATCCTCACAGGGGTTCCACGTAGATGGGGAAGATCATGGGAGGAGCCTATTGTGACCCATACCATAATGCTTTTGCACTTAATATAAAGTAAAAATTTAGTCTGAATTGCAATGACCACGTATCTGAAGTTTCATGCAGGTTGTCCTAACCTTAGGTTGTCCAGATGAGCCTGTTGTCCTTCACTAGTATGGAATATTATTTAGCACTGTATAACCATGACAGAAAACATGAAAATATACATGGTAGTTGATTATGACGCTGTATTGTTGTATACAAAGGAGATTCCATACTCCTTATAGTAATTTTTAAATACTATATGGTTGTCGTCCATCTGCTTATTTCAAATTCTTCTTCAAAACAGTCACAGTTCGCCTGGAGCTTATCCCAAAAAGCACAGGGTGCCAGGCAGGGGTACACCCTGGACAGGGCAATGCAAGTCCATCTCTCATACACATGCTGGTAAATTTAGAGTAACTGCTTAGACTAAATGCATGTCTTTGGACTGCGGAAAGACAATGGAGTCCCCAGAGGAGACAGCACGACACAGGGAGAACCAACACCGCACACACATTGATCATGGAGATGATTTAAATATCCAGCCCTGCAGGTGGGCAGCAACAGTGCTACCCACTCAACTACTCTTTCACCCATTACATAGATGTCAGTCCATCCATCCATCCATCCTCAATCTGCTATCCAGGTCAGCATCTCAAGGAGGCCTGGAGTCTGTCCTAGGCAATATGGAGCACAAGGCTGGAGTATAGCTTGGATGGAATGCCAGTCCATTTCTTTCTCTCTCTCTCAACACAGACACACACACTCTAGGGAGTTAACCTAGCTCTATGCCTTTGGATTGTGAAAGGATACTGCACTGCAGTACCCAGAGAAAATCCACACAACATGCAGAGAACATGCAAACTCCACACATACACAACAGAGGTGTGATTTGAACACCCAGCCCTGGAGGTGTGAGGCAACAGTGCTACCCACTTCACTACCATGCCACCCATTTATATCAATGTGTTCTGGGAAATCAGATGATAGATATTTTTTCAATCAGTTGAGTACTGGCTGCTTCTAAAATGTCTTCCTTTTTTGATGAAGCCGTAAGCCCAAGGGTGGGCCTGGGTCAGGTTTTTAGCCTAACTCTGCATGCAGCATAATCTCCTAATCAGAGCATGAGAAGAGAGGTCAGTGAGCCTTGATGTAAGCAGCACATTGAGGGTGCTAAGTAAATGCTCAGAGGGCTATGTCCTGGATGCTGTGAACATAGTGCTACAGAACTAAGCAAAGCTTGGCTACTCAAAATGCTCATTACTAGTAAAGCTGTGTTTACTAGTTATTGCCCATGGAGTATTGGCCAAGAATTATGTGTCTTACTTACGTAAGACACATCCAAAATGATGCAGTCATGCTTATGTTTGTGCTGTCATGAGACGTCCCAGTCATTTGTTGTCTCGGTTACACGTTCACAGAAACAGAGATGCATAATTAATGACGCAATGAGATGATTCATTAGGCTCGGCTATTCGCCATGACCTTCTGCCTGCCTCAGTCAGTACCAGAGGCCTGATATAGCCCTTGGCTCACTGCTTCTAAGGGAGTAGGAAACCAAAACACTTGCTTCTCCAAGTGTGCAGAAGTGGAAGTGACATGACAGCATTAATGGGCAATGAATCCCATATCCTGGCCACTGCTTCAGTGAGTAGTACAGGGGCTGGGGGTACCTTCCTACAGTATGTAGACATCCTATGATCAGCCCCTACCTTAAGGAAGAAGGTTGCGAAGTGGCTAGGTCAAATAATTCTTTTTTTTTTTCTTCTTCACATGCATAATTCCGTTCTGTTTAGCATCACACACCTTATTTTATATCTGTTACTACTACGACCCTTCACTGTCGATCACGCTGCTGCCACAACAAATTCATATGACCTCATGAATGCTGGCTAATGCATGTTTCTCTATTCTTATGTTTTAGTTTACTGTTTGATCTTTATTATTACTACTTATTTAACTATGACCTTAGTTTATTTTTATTCTCTGTTGGTGTATCAAATCTCCATGTGATGCCCAAAGGAGCTGTATCATTCTCGATAAAATTGCTTTTGATCTTGACCTCAGAGCCTAGATTTGAACCTTACACATTGATAGTGATGCCAATCATTAGATTCGTACAGAAACCTTCTGCATTGTGGCTACTGCAGTCACAAAATCTTGCTTATAAATTTCTGCTATTCTGTCTCAAATATAGCCTTGAATGAACAAGATTCTGTATTGGTTTTCTGTTAACATGAAATATGCAGGTGTGACGGAAACATGACATCACTCTCTCTTCCTCCATTCCCTAGTGCCTTTCCGCGAGGCACCGGCGTACTCCCAGCGGCGACGCGGTACCCAGAGCACGCTCGCTGCCCCACGTGTGCTGTTGCGCTCGAACAGTGACAACAACCTGAACGTGAACAACCTGCCCCCGGACTGGTCCCCGTCGGTCGCCGCCGCCTTGTCGGCCTCCTCTTCCCACCGCAGCCTCTCGCCTCAACTGCTCCAGCAGATGCAGAACAACCCCAATGGCACAGTGAAGACAATGGGCAGGGGGTCCCGTGCACCCCGCAGCCGATCGCCCTCCCTCAGCCGCCTGGGGGAGGAGGCCCGAAGACAGCCCCTACAGCGGCAGATCAGGTGAGCAAGGCTTGAAGAGCATGTAATTTGATTCCTGGGCATGGACTCTGTTTCTGCTTAATAATCTCCCTCCCTTCTGCAAATGCCTTTATGCAGTCCCCTCCCAACATGACCTGAACCATACTTGACTTGAATATCTCCTAAAACCAATGCCTCATAAGGGACAGGGAGAATCTTTTGAGGTTCTGATCCACTTCTCATCATTGGGCATGCATTGAAAATGACTGGTATTATGCAAGTGTAGTAATAGGTTCATAGCATCCACTGATAATCTGGATTTCCCTGCTGTTTACTTATGATATGGTAGCCTCTGACTACAAAGCGTGTCTATTAAAGAAACATAAAAACAATACTTATTATTTGGGAAATAGTGGTCAAAAGAGTCAAAAAGTTTCCAGCTGGTAGCTGCATTTTTAACCTTGACCAAGGCACTTAACCTAAATGCCATTAATAAATAGGCAGCTGTATAAATAGGCAAATGTGTAAAAGTCGTGTAAGGCACATGCTGTGGGAATAGATAAGGACACAGGTTTGTAGTTGGAGCCTGGGAACAGAGAACGTTCATTTTGGGAGGTGATGACAGCGTCTTAGCGGCCCAGATTGTGAAGCGTGTGATCATGCATTTGAGGCTGTGTGCGAGTTGCTCACTCACGTGAGCACATCTGTGGCATTTGCCAATCCTCTGGGACACATGTGGGAAATGGGGTCTGAGAGGAGGTTCTTATGTGAGCCAGTCCAATCTCCATGTGCAAAATTAAATCGCTCAATAGGGCAGCCATTTCTCCGCAAAGACAGACTGTTTGACCTGGAAAACCCACACCACACACGTGGACGCATGCACATTTTATTTCTCTTCCTCAGTCAAGGTCTGCTAGGGGGTTCTTCCCACCCAGTCCCAATCCAACTAATTTAACTGCCACCAGAACACACTGTTAAAGTGGGACACTTTCCCTAGAAATTGGTGCGGTTGCTATGGCTATGGTCACACAGGGGTGTGAATTTCAGACTTTATTCCGTGGTGTATTAGGTAACATCCCACAATGGCGCACGCACAGAGAGGCATTTCAGCTGTCTCAGCAAATACTCCTTTATTACGTTTCTGACCTTATCTGATAATTGCATGTTTCTGTTGTTGATTTTGATTCAGCTACCAGTGCAGTGTGCTGTAAATAGCATGGATTCTACGCTTGTCGTTGGTTGGTTATTGAAGCCATTAAGAAACAGAATCCACATGATACTGACTCACACAGCATGTAGCTGCTAGCAGAAGTATGTGTGGGTGAGTGTGACGCCCCCCATTCAGCAACTACAGCATCTGTGTCTCAGTGTTTTTTTTTCTGCATGACGGACTGTTGGGTGCAACAGTATAATGTTGCACCCAACAGTCCGTCACGGTGCTTGGGCAAGCATTTGACTAAGATATAGAGTCAAAGGGAGTTTTACGATTGCTTGCTTTTTTCCCCACATTGGTGAATGACTTCTTGCATGGATTCTTGACAGATTCTACAGATGCATCCATTGCTTTATTTCTGAGTGATGCATTGAAGCTCAGACCTAATTAACACCACATTCCTCCAACACCAAGCCCGACCCTGTGTTGCTATGGTTCGTAGTCATTGTCTAACATTTTAATTTCCTCATTCCACATGTGCATCTTCGGTTTTTTCTCTTGTATTTTAGAAAGAACAACTGTCTTCTCCAAAAGAAACAAATTTGGTATGGATGTTGCGTAACAGTCTTAAAGTTTACATATAAGTAGGTAGCGTGAGAGCTTTCTGTTAGACCTGTTTGGACCATTCAGTCTGATGTGAGATTTTCATTTGATCTGTGTGTTTTCATGTTGCACGTTGCACATCGTTTGCTTGTTTGCTTTGCTTTTCACTCAGATTTCTGCTTTATGACCTCTTAATGTTTTTTGTTCAAACCCCAAATGGGACCTTAAAGTATAACACTCTGGTTCCTATTCCTTTGCAATGCACTCATTTTGCTGATCTTCTAGCCCACTTCTGTGCCACAGCACCTTCTTCATGCCTTTCTGTAGCTCTCTCATTGCAGTGCGCAGTCTCACCAGTGACAAAAGGACAGGTCACAGATGGGTTTTTATCTTGGAAGCTTTTGGGGTTCAGTCTCTTAGATTTATGTTGATCATTATGTGGGGGTTTCCTAGTGATGCAACGCACATGTTAATATTGCCGAATAAGGGAAAAATTCATGTGGGATATGAGTGTACCTTGTGAAGGAGGTGGTTTTGCACTGGCCCAGTTCTCTGTCAGAGTTCATTCCCCCTAGAAGCTGCCTTTGGCTTTGACCTTGAGCGCTTTGATACCGGCACCCGGGGCTCCAAGTGCCCAGAGACTGCGCTCCTTGCCCGGCTTTATGGAGCTCTGCCCCACTTTCTGTTGCGCCACACGGCACGCTATGGAAACACGTCCCACTTGGCTCTAGGGGGGAGGGAAACGGGTGCGGGATGCAACACCGACTGCCAGTGAGTCAAACTGGGCTGCCTCGTGGCTCCGGACCCCAGTTTGTTTTGGCTACAGTAACTGTGGTCCGACATACGGAACAATCGCATAAAGTGGGCCCAGGGTTGAAGCTATACCTTGAAGTACTGTACGTTTCTGCACATGCCACCTTTAGGGATAGATTATGTTACATATTACATGAGCTATCTAATCACATCTGTGACATTTTGTTCAAAATTTAATTCTGTATTATATGTAAGTCTTTGTTGCACAGAGGATCTGTACAATCTTTATGAATTGTTTGCTGCATAAATAAATGAGTGTAGCCAGGGGTTAAATCAGAATCAGAGAGGAGAGGGAGCCCAGTAAGAGGGTGGGTCGCAGTCTTATTTTAAAGATGCAGTATATTCATTTGTTAGCATGTTGTGTTGCCACATTAAATCAATACAAAATAACTTTTTTGATCATATTTTCTAGTTTATTTTTATGAGATTGGAGTACATAGCAACTGCATATTTTTATGGGTACATATCGTGTGGTTAAATAGTACTTGAATTTTTTGAAAATAACATGTACAGTCGTCCCTGCAGATTTGTGAATTTGACATTCGCAGTTTTGGTTATTCGCGAGTTGGCCGTGAACAGCAAATTTTTTTGGAGCTTGCCAAAAGATCACAGAAACTCACAGAAAACTCATAAGCCAGAAATATATAAACAATACTGAGAATGATTTGAGTCGCATAAAAGGATTATATATATATATATATATATCAGTGTTATTTAATATCTGTTATTGTAAGTGCATACTGTGTCTCTAATAGTAAAAGTTATTTCTGGTTAAATAATACTAATGCAAAAAAAAACCTCAGATCTACGCATCTTGGCTTGGGTACGGCGCACATCTTTCTCGGAAACCAGCCTCACTTACGTGCTAGCTGTCTTTGTGACCGTGGAATGTATTATTTCTCACAGTAACTTTTAAACTTTTCAGTAACATTAATTTTGCATTTTAAATAATGGGTCCAAAAGGTAGTGCTGAAGACTGTGATAACTGTTATAAAAAGTGGAATTGCTTGATATGCTTCGTGGCTGAAAGTCTGCAAGCACTGTACTGTTTATGTAGAAATTAGTAATAAATAGACTTTTTATGTTATCGGTCATGCTAGTAGACTGTTATGGTTTCAGGTTCAGAAGTTATTTGTGAATTCTCAGATTTGCAGGGATCTTCCACCCATAACCCTCTCAGATGTGATGGGGTCACTATAAATGAAACGTAAAAATGCATCAAATTGGCTTATCACTACATGAAATATTCTTGCTTTTTCCTTAGTAATGTGCCCATGAAAATGCATTAAAATATCGATTTATGAATGGATTGCTGCTTACACATGTTTTGTCTCTAGCAGAGTCTAGCTAGTCAATGATGTTTTGGCAGCAATAGGGTAACTGCAGTCAGTCAAAATACAAAAACACGGGACAGAAATCAGGGCATCATGTAGGAATATCTCATCCACTTGAGAAATGAGTGTCTGGTTAGAACTACTAATGGAAATTAACACTACAGCCGATGGGGGGGAAATTAGGGCAAAACTAATCTTCTATTAAATTGCTCACTTTGAATGTTTTACTAAATTTTGGGATGTTAACATTAAAGAAGATGGAGTTGTACTCTAATAAAGTGCAATTTGGACATAAGGTATTTAAACCCTGATTATTGCTGTTTTTGTCATTTCTTTTCTGTAGTCTGCAGTTTACTTTCGCTCAAAATGACCAAGTGGAATTTTTGTCTCTCTCCAGGTTGCATGAATGCAAATGTATAGGTATTGGCTAAATTTATTTTCCCTCCATCTCTTGGCCACAGTATTGTATCTCTATAGAATACAAGTTAGCGTGGTGGTCCCATTAACGGATCACTGGGGGAGGGTACAGCTCAGGTAATTACTGCCATTGCAATGGCACCACATCATTGATGCTTACAATACCAGCCCCACCCTACGCCTTCCACTTGAACAGTGATAAGAGTTTACCTTTGGCCCAAGCCCTGGCTTTTTTGAAGAGGGTTGATGACAATGATGTGGGCAAGAAAAAGAGCAGTGGAGCCATGTATTACTGGGCAGATGTATAGCTCCGCCGGTTAGGGATCTGTGCCCATGTCCAGAAGGTGAGTGAGTTCATATCCTGTGGCCTCCAGAGTCATCATATCATTGTTGGCCTTGAAGCAAGGCACTTAACCACAATCGCTCACAATTGACCCTCAGTTGTGTTTTGCTTTGGACAGAAATCTCTGCTGAACAAGTAAATGTACTTTTCACTGGTGAGGATGGATGCTGTCATGATTGGGGCATGTCTGATGCTGCTGTGTTGCTCTTGTTGCTGCCAGGCTGCACTGTGCTGACCTTAGTAAATGCTCCAGACACTGATGAGGTATCCTGTCTCTGACTAAGTCAGTCTGTGTGAGAGGCTAGTGGAGGGCTGCGGTTTGCTCCACGTATCAGGACGCTGTTGTCCTGCCTCACAGCTGTGTGCTGGCATGCAAGGTTGTTCAGATCATGTTTATTTTGTGGCAAGCTGCTTGTCTATGATTGTGTATGATATGTCTAGTAAGGCAAATGTTAAATAACCTTATTTGTGGTCTCGTACACATGTTTTCATTATTACTACATCTATTACTACTGTTATTACAATAATAAGTTTCTTTCCTCTTGATTGCCTAGTTGTCAAAGACCAATAAACAGCACAGACATGGAATGATGCTGTCACTGATTATTATTATTATTTTTTGGAAACCGGTCATTAAAATGAAATGGACAATTTGCTATTTGGAAGAGCTAATGAATGTGCTCATATGTTGTTTTAATTAGACTGCATCCCAAATGGAGCCTTATCAGTTCTGCAGGCACAGTGAATTAGGCTCTATATCCAGCTTGGTGTAACCTTCAGCTCATCTTCCTCTGGCCTACTTGCAGCTCACCCAGTCCCCTCATCGTACAGGAAAGTGGCTTCTGCACTCACGCAGCCTTGCTGCCAGAACCGTTCACACGGCTCACTCTGTATCTGAACAAGGGATCTTTAGAGCATAACAAAAGAAAAGCGGGCGAGAGAATTATCTTGACTTGAGTTAAGAGTATTCATTTTTTTTTTAATTTTTAGATAGTTTGCCCTGTAATATGTCAACACTACTTTTCAAATGACAAATACTCTATTGTACTTCAGATAAATCAGTTATTTGAGATGAGATCACTTGAATGCTGCAAGTACAGAACACCACTCAAAATTTTTTAGCAATGTAATTATCTCCTTCACTGGTATTCTTATGGTAGTGAAAGGCTGCATGTGTGATTACAGACGAACACTAATGTTAGCAAAGTAAAGTATTGGACAGATCAGTCTGTATTCAGTGCATATTAAAATATTATAAGATGAACATGAGTGAGTTTTAAAAGCTAGTAAAAGAAGCCAGTGCTACTAATATTACAGGGGAACCACTTCAAATGTTTCATAGCCCATTCTCTTTAAAGATGCTGAAATATGTATTATTTGCATTGTGCAGAAATTGATTAATCCAAATATAAAACATGTAGACAAAATGATTTTTGAATTTGGTGTATTCCAAAAGACCTTTTCTTTTTACATGAAATGCATTTGAAGATCAATGGACCGCATGTGACCTCTCCTGGAATAGGTCATAAATATTGCTTCTTTTGCCCACTAGAGGGAGCCCACATGTCACTTTATATGTTAAATATTGGAGCCTGGTGAGACTACCAAAGCCAGTAATACACACACACAAGCATGTTGTAGATGCATAGAGGTTTATAACAGTTCTTCCAGACACAATTTAATTGAGTTTAATGGTAGAAGTACAATTATTCTGTATTGTTCTGGTAAAATTTAATTTGCTGAGAAATATAGATTTATGTGCTGTATGTTCTGAAGAATTTTTTACATGGACTTGCATGGACTCCCATTAGTGTGTACGTTACTACTGTTCAGTTCTACATGTGTCTGCTGATGCTCTTTTGGTTCGGGGGATCCTTTGTTTTTATGTGACTGTTTTAAGTAGTTTGTGTCATATTGAATGATCCCTGACTAATGACAACGTCAGCATCGCAGTTCTGTGCATATTTTCATTTGACCCTGTTTCCTGTGCTTACTGCTATTTTTATGTGAAATAGTTTGACTAAAATGGTACAGAATATACTTTATGAATCTCTTATGGTAAAATTAGGTTGGCAGCAAGAGCACAAATCTATAAAAGACTATAAAAACAATGAACTCATTTGTGTATCAGAAAAACCATGATTATTGCAATGGTGTAGTCTAATGCGTTAACTGCTCAAGGGAGGAGTTGAGGTGAGGCCAATCTGATGCAAACTGTAGGTGGTCAGCCAACTTTCCTCACCCTGATCCCCGCTGCTCTTTCCCACAGCCCCAGCTCCAGCCGGGAGGGCCACCCTGGTCTGGAGCACCAGGGCCCCAAGCGCAAACTGTATAGTGCTGTGCCTGGCAGGCACTTTGTGGTGATCAAGTCCTACCAGCCCCAAGCAGAAGGAGAAATCCCTCTCTACAAGAATGACAGGGTGAAAGGTGAGGCTGTAGCCTTCATGGGTATGTACAGGGTCTGTATGGGATCTGGGCCACTGGCCCGCTGCTCCAGTTCCACCCCCTAAACTCACATTTAGTATAACTAGCTTACATACCTCTTGGCTAGATGAATCAATTTGCTTTAAAACCAAGAAAAAAGGATACCTGGTGTGTTTCTTGCTATACAACCTACCTAGCTGCAACTTCTCACCAAGTTATGGGGCCTGTTGTTGAAACTGATGATCTTATAAGCTGTAGTTTTGGACACTGCCCCCTGTCAGCCCTTATGCACAATTTCAGGATGGGAACACCATCCCTAATTGGGCTAGAGTGTGTGTAGGGTCCTTGCCCATCTATCTGTCCCAGTAAACAATGAACCATGGCTAATCTGATCTACAGTATGTCACGTGGGACTGCACACGGAGAACTGCCTCCCCCACAGTCTGCCTGGTTTTCTTAGTCGTAACTTAGTTCCCAAAGCCAGTTCACAGTCCCAGCATGCTGTCAGGTTTTTATAAGGGTTTCACGGCAAGATGGAAGTACCCCAGGAATGCTTCTGTAATAAGTACCATGTGAAACATAATTAGCAAAGTATATATTTAAAATTTTACATACACTAGATAATCTTGAAAAGGAACAATCATTTAAAAACGATAATTTTGTTTCCTGTGAAATACTATTTTTAGCTGTACCTTTTGAAATACACTTTGTTTAGTGAAATTTTATAGCATTGGAATAGCATTGCTTTTGAAAATACCATCAAAATACCATATACCACGATCTGATATCTGGACAGTTGGGGTGTAGTGGTACACAGACTTCGGTACAAACCTCAGTTTTTGGTTCACAGTTCAGTGCAATTTTGGTACAGTAGGGACAACAAATTTTTGTTTTGAAATTATTTATTAAAACTGCAAATGCAAACACAAGAACAGTTGTAAACCAAAGGCAATGTGTCTGTCAGCATGACTGAATAAGAAAACCTAAGACCAAAAATCTTATTTGCACATTGTAAAAATACAGATACAGCTCTGGGAAAATTAAGACACCACTCCATATTTTTTAAGAATCTGCATTGTTAAATCCTGGCAGAAGGCTACACTGAGTAGCAGGTTGCTCCCAGGCTCAAAACTTCTAAGACCGCAGTACACAAGAACAATCTGAAAAAAGAGACACTGGCAATAACCAAAAACTAGCCAGGTAGAGGCAGAAGCGACTTTCTAATGCCAGAGATGACTGTCAACTTATCCTACAGTTCCTCATGAATCGGAGGATGACATCAAGTGACCTTCAAAAGGAATGAGAAACATTAAGTGGTGTAAAGTGCACTGCTAGGACAAGTTCGTATCAGGCTCCCAGAAGCAGGACTGAACTCCCATAAAGCATGGCAGAAGCCCTTCATCAATGAGAAACGGAGAAGAGCCATGTTGGAGTTTACAAAAAATGATTTCTATTTACACAGAAGCATACCCATAAAGTGAGAAATGAGTGAAACTAAAAATTATGCCGTGGTCCCTTAATTTTTTCCAGAGCTGTATGTAAAATAAATTAAAAATCAAAAATGACACATAAGGCGCTTTCACACCACAGGAATTTTTTTCTGGAACCAGGGACTTTTGTTGTGTTCACACTACAGGATCTCAGTCCATTTGTAGTTCCTCGGAAGCTGTTCCGGAACCCTTTTTTAGTACCTACTACAGACTAGGTACTTTTCATTCTAACACAGACTACAGGGGAGGCGTTTACAGTGATAACATGCTGAATTGTTGACCACAAGCATCAGTGCTAACTTGGAAGTTACGTGGAAGTGCAGGAAGTAGAAGTAGTACAGAAATAAAGGAGCAAATCAAATGCAATTGTTAAATGACATTTAATGCTTCAGTTAATACATGTTTTGCTTGCGTCTCCATATTTTTGTATCGGAAAACTTGATTGATAACCAATATACTTTTGTCTAATATCGCCGTGCCTGCAGTAAAACTTGCCAGCATTTATTAGCGGGGTAACGTTACATCATTTTTTTATTCCATGGAAAAAGAGATCGACCTGCTAGCCAGATTTAATAAGAATCATAAACGCGTCACAGGTCATGTAAGTGAAATATAAATGGCGGTGTAGTTTTGTATGAAATTGTATGTGAAGTTTAACCTACAAACTTTTTGCATCTTCTGTGCTTATTTAGTATAAAGGTCCCAGTTCCTGTTGTGTGATGTGAAAGCGACACATGAAAGTGGTCAGGAGCTACAAAAGTTCCTGGTCAAGGCAGCCCAATGACTTGTAAACACGGACAAGGTTCAGTGTGAAAGCGCCTATACTATTATAATGAACTGAATCCTGTCTAATTCCCATGTTCTGTACTACTGAGTATGGCCACATATCTGTAGCAATAAATAACCACTATAACCAGAATTATTTTATGTTCTGGCCTGGTCTGAATCTCCTGGCAAAATGAGATGCCACAAGGAGACTTCCAGAGGCTGCTTCTGTCATGTTCTGATACTACACGCAATCAAATGATGTCATCTCATGAGTTTGCATATTGGATGCGTTTCCAGCAACATATCTGAGTTTGGTATGATAGAGCCGGCAGACAGTCTTAGTCATATCGACTATTCTGTCTCTGGTGTTGGTGTAATTTATTGAGAAACCAAAATGTTCCCAATATGCTGATTATGACTGACTGTACCCAGTATTAACCATTACCAACTCACAGCGACAATTATCATAAGGCCTTTTGTGTTAATCATCTATTTGTGAGCTTAGGTTTTGCCTGTGTCAAGCAATGCATTTATTTGTTCTATTGTGTGTTCTGAACCAAAAATGATGTAACTGGACATCACAATATGAATATGTGTACCATTACAGCCATACTAAACCATGTGATGGTGTGAAATGAGATTTCCGCCCAAGCCTAATCTCGACCGAGCTGATTATCGCAGTCCTTGTGATTTGTTGCACATTGTGCACATCGTGCTGGTATAACCTATACCATACATCCCTTTAAATAAGAGGAGAGCAGTGCAGAAGGTTTTGGTCTGTGAGCAGACCATGCCCGCTGCATGATGCTTTGTGTATTTCTGCTGCCACTGGCGAGGAACACTTAGGGCACCGAGCTGCATTCACCAGATGGTAAAGAGAATGGGCAACAGATTATGCCTCCCAGCTACATATAGAGTCCTCATTTACT
This sequence comes from Mormyrus iriodes, assembly GCA_011763525.2. Classification (NCBI taxonomy): domain Eukaryota; kingdom Metazoa; phylum Chordata; class Actinopteri; order Osteoglossiformes; family Mormyridae; genus Mormyrus; species Mormyrus iriodes. The sequence goes on along the minus strand of JAAGVU020000164.1, from coordinate 32,338 downwards.
ACTAAAAATTTTATCCATTAAATATACCAGGCAGGATATGGTTATGGGTAGTAGATAGAGTTCAGTTACGTAAATGCTAGGTTTACGGTGAGATAAATTACTGAATAACCTGTAACCTCAGTTATTGCAGGTTTATTGTGCTGCTCACAGTAGCACTCTTCATTTAATGTTGAGCATGTGCAAACCCATTCCAAGATGTTAGACTGTGCACGTTGTCTGTTAATTGGTCCTTCTTTTGTTCTCGGGTCTAGTCCTGAGCATCGGCGAAGGGGGCTTCTGGGAAGGCAGCGCCCGAGGTCACATGGGATGGTTCCCAGCGGAGTGTGTGGAGGAGCTCCCCAGCAAGCCCAGTGACGATCGGCCACGTAAGTGAAGGCAATGCTTCAGCGACTGTACGGCTGGGCTGCTTGGTACTGCGATGATGGGATTAATCAAATGGCCGTTATCAGCACTGGTTAAGAATAGTAAACGTCAGCTGTTTGCCACATGGGCCACGGCGTTGTTTTATCACACAGTGAACTGGGCCTGTCGACGCAGTTGACACAGATGCCAGATGCCTGTGAGTCGCCTTACAGCTGTAGCCCAACGTGATGTGGACATGTGTGTGGGGAAGCAGCTGGTGTCTGTCTGTCTCCTGCACTGTCCTTTGCTACATCAACTCGGTCTCGCTGTGTCTTGCTTTCGCTCTCTGCCCCCCACTTCTGTTGTCAAGTTACGCTGGCTCGACTGACTTTACGAGGCAGATGGGCTCCGTACGCAGTGTTGCCTTCCTCATGCCCTACTCTTTGGACTGCTAGCAGGCAGAGAATGTCCAAGGGTTGACCACACAGCCCCCACAGGTTATCTGCCAAGTGGAGAAGCTTTTACTTTATGACCCCCCCCCCCCAATGGGAAAACAAGAATCAGTGGATTTGCTTTATTTAGACATAAAGGCAACAGTTTAGTTGAGTCTTGAAATGGGGCTCAGAGCTACAGTCTGTTAAAGCAGCATTGCAGGCATCAACCTTGGCGGGCTGAGACCTGGGGGTTGGATAGACAGGGTCCTTCCGCATGAATCTCCATGCCTTCCCCTGGCCAAGGGCTGATGGGTGAAATGCACCCAAGACTGGCCTCCAGAAGTGCTGACACTCTCCTCAGCTGCTTAGGGCTCTATTTGTATGTCCTCTTTGTTACCCAGGTTTTTATTTCTCTGGGAGTTAGTTAGTCCGCCCTTATTTAAAATCACTTCCTACAGGAGTTTTTTTGTGATTGTTGCGGCTAAAACGGTTGATTTTGTATGCAACTTGTGGAGTTCTACGTGCTTTTTTGCAGAAAATTTGCATAAAATTGCAAGTTCAGGAATTTGTTAAAAATCCTACCAGTGAAGAAAGGGACGTCGTCCCTGTTCAATGAAAAACGTGAAAAACTGCAATTTCTCAGAAACTGCTTTACAAATTGAGCAAAAATAACATAATGAGATTAGCAGCAGAGGTGGAAAGTTTAAGTCCAGAAAGTAAAAATCCAGACCAAGATTCTGTTTCTACCAATCAGCTGAATATTCTGGGACTGGGACTCTTTATACTCAACTGGTTGGTTGAAACAAAATCTTGGTTTGGATTTTTACTTTCTGAACCTGAGTTTTCTACCCCTGTTTAGCACCACAAATGGAAACCTGTCTTTACATATCCATCTGTGAACGCTTTAAATGGACTTACTTGGATTGTTGTCAGTGAAGCAAATATGTCATTGTCAACAAGATACAAACTAATTTCACTTTATTTTCACAATTAACAATGATGCTAGTTAGCTATCTAGCTAACAACGTTAAGCTGTTAAAATTTAGCAATAAAAAATAATCCACAAAAATGTCCATCATGAATATAAATGTACAGTACAGACTTTTATATTATTAAATGGATGATTTCATAAACCATCTTTTCATTGGTCAATAAGATGTCAAATACTGTCTGTAGACTGAAGACAATGAGTGTATTCATATAGTTTGTCTGTGATCTTTGCAATTCCTCAACTTAACAGAATACAAAACAGTTTGCCTTTAGAAGTAATTTTTGCTAGTAAGTAGAATATGTTTGCTGTGCTCATCTTCCCCACAATGCAGCCTACCAAAAGACAAATGAATGCACACTACGATGTCGTCACAGGATGTGTCACGGTCCAAATACAAGCGCTCTGATTTGGCCTTTTCTTGCGGGAAAGTTGTTGCAACTTTGAAAAATTGCAAGCTCAAGCAAATATTTCAGTTTGCTTAATTTTGCATTCATCGTGAAATGGGACTGTCAAGTTACATTTCCCTGTGGTCCTTCCTGCAAAGACCTCTGCGGTCGGATGTTTGAATCTCGCCGACGCTCTGTGTGTCAGGCATCAGCTTTTCTTTACTATGGGCTGGTTTAATGATTCTTCATTGTACCGCAGAAAATATAAAAAATGGCTCACAGAAAACCAACCAAAGCAGGGCGATTGGGTTATATTTAGTATGGCAGTGGAGTGAATGTTTTATATCTCTGAATATGCCACATTGATATGTTTAACTTGGAGTAAGTATGTGTTCGTCGTTGGTGCAGCGTGATTTTGTAAGTTTTAAAGTGTAAACTGGGTGTCATTAAACCCTTGCAGTTGAGGTCTGTATGTTTGATTTTTCTGCAGTCTGAAATCTTGGAGGAACTCCTCAGTGATGCATACTCTGATTTTTTAACTCTCAAAAAACTATACAAGTTTAAGGACTCAGGAAATTTCCATTAATTAGTTTTTACACATGTTTTTTCACCACAGTTAAGTTCCTAAACATCCGGATCTTTTCAGAAATGTCAGTTCTTCCTCACTGGAACATGTGGGCCGGCATGCTGAATGTAACACATGGCGTAAGCTGAAATCTTTAAAAACTCTCCCATTAATAAAACACTTTAATAAGCTTGTTGGCAACATGATTACTCTGACTTCCTGCAGTGAGCATGGATACGAGGTGATGTATCTGCAGATGTGAATATTGCTATTTTGGTTGAATAGCTAACTTTATAGCCATTGGATGTTTGTGTTAATACAAGCATTTTAAAGTCAGGACGTGCCTAGGATTTCTTAAACAGAACTGAAAAGGAGTTATATTGACTGTCAGGAGAAGGACTTTCGCAATAGCATTTAACTGTTTACCACAGCTAGAGCTGTGAGGATTATTGGATTATACTTCACTACTCAATTATAAAAAAAGCATAGATTAAAATTTTCCTTCTTGATTATAGACAATACTGTGGAACAAAAACTGAGCATAATAAAAGGAGAGCAAACGCTTCAGCTGTGCGGGAGCATTTCACATTTAAAGTGAATGAAAATGTAGTTGTCACAGAACTTAAATATCACAACATAGTAAAAGAATACATTCATAGATCTAAATCCAAAATATTTCCTTACAGAGAAAAACGATTCAATTCAATTTTCAATTCAATTTTATTTGTGTAGCGCATTTTCACATTACATTGTCTGAAAGCGCTTTACATTATCCCCACCCAAAGCCCCCAGTGAGCAAGACAGAGGTGACAATGGCAAGGAAAAACTCCCTATAAGGAAGAAATCTTATAGGAAGGAACCAGACAGAACAAATGTCTTTTGGTGAACAGTTCTTGTCCACTTTTTTCCTTCTCACTCATTTTTGTTAAATTTCTCACAAAAGTACCACACTGTCTTTGAGAGTCCAACAGCAAGGAGGGAAATGATTATGTTTGACTGTGAACGAGCATGCAGAGCTCGTGCAAAAGCGATGGAGATAAACGTTTTTTTTTTTTGTGAATGATTACTAGATAATCCTGAAAAGGAACTACCATTAAAACCTCAGATTGTGCTAAGTATGTTTCCTGTTACAGTGTAGAAATGTTTTAGTGAAACTTTTTATTTTAACCTAGCTGACTATCATGGTTTTTCCAGTATGACAATTGCATGTGCATAACACGCGATGTCGCTGTTATGTTAGACCACCGTTTTCTGTGGGTGGAGTTTACATGTTGCATCTTCCAGTTTCTGTACACAGTCCAAAAACATGCAACTTAAGCGAATAAGAGTGCCTAAATTGTGTGAGTGAATGACTACGCACCAGCTATGGGTTGATACCCCATCCAGGGTTGGTTCCTGCTTCTCACCAATTGCTATGTATGTATTATAAAATGTATGTATTATGATAATTAACTCACATTAATTGTTAGATTAATATTAATATGACTGATAGTGACAGCCCTAACCACAGCAGATCTAGTTACCTGTATGACATTATCCAAATACCAGAGTGAGGAAGCAGAATGCAAGCCACTGTGGTGGATATAATGGCAATCTCTATATATCCACACATGTATCCAATCCAGAATGGTCAGTAACTCAGGAAAGAAGAAGTAAGAGCTATCCAGCTTCCATATTTGACAGTAAATAGGTATGCCTGGATAATGGTGGGGGTAGAGGACCCCCACACACCTCACCAGCGATGCTTAATGTGGTACAGTGGGAATTGAGCCTGGGTCCCTGATGTATAACACATCTTTAACTCTGGTATAAAAGTATCAAAATGAGTCAGTGGAATAAAAACGATGTAAAGAGGATCATAACAGTTAAAAGCTTGAAGGAAAAAAAAGACATTTTTCAGCTTCCATTACCTCATACAGGAATATCAGGAATATATAAGTCTATAAACTTGTATATCCCAACTTTAAATTCAGAGTTCCAAATGGCTCCTGCACTGTTTAACATCCATCTGTATAAAACACACATGGTTCAAGTGTATTGTGGGCCTTATTTATTGATGGTGGTCACACGGATTGGACATTCTGGTGGTGTGTGTGAGTGGTGGAGATGCAGGCCCATGCCTCATATTGGTTGGATACGCTGTTGTCGGATGTGATGTTGGTTGAGTGTCACACATTGCTCTCGCTTGTGTAGTTTATGTCTGCTTTTTCTGAAAACCACCTCAAAAATAGCAGGACTTGCAGTACTCATAGAACGGTTCTAATAATACAGTCAGAGTGATGCTTTTTTATTGATCATAGTCTCACTGTGCTGAAAGTTTCTCAGATTGAAAGGCTGAGTGCTGAACACAGAATTAAAGCTTGTGCCCATATTGTATTCAAAGAACAAAAGATTATCATTAGAGTGAAAGGGCATCCCAGAATCACCAGCATTCTCAAGGAAACATGACCTTTTTGTAGGGACATGGCAGATTACCCAGAAACTCCTTCACTGTCATTTAAATATATCAACCAAATGCAAACCAAATAAACAGGCTCTTCGTTAGTTATTGAATTGTTTTGAAAACAGTATAGTACAGGGGAACCAAACTGTAGGTGGCCATTGCATGCTGCTCCTTCAGTCAGTAACAGCTTCAGTAACAGGGCCTTATATACCCACACACTCAAATACACCTTCACACGTGTGTACCTTTCTGGTGTGTCTGCCCTCTGCTGTGTGCAGTTGCAGCAGTTGTAGGTGCGATATCACTACTTTCCACAAGCACACATGCATGGGTATCAAGGGCTGAGCTTTATCTGTGTCCGCCTCAGGAACTGGGAAGTATGTGTAGAACTGGGACCAATGCTGGCACAAAGGGTCTGTGTGGGAGGAGTGTACTCCCTGTCTCCATGCCGTTTCAGTTGGAGTGTGCACATGCATGCTCACACACTCACACACTGAAGGTGCCCCTGCTGCTCGCTTTGGCCCACTGTAGATCTCCCAGCTCACTCCTCTTGCGCACCATACTGCAGCCTCACCCACACACCCAATGAATGCTCGTGCTAAGGATGCACAAGGTGCATGTGTACACACATGAACATGCACACCCATAAAGTTGTGCATATTCCTTTCTCTGATTATGACCTGTACTCGTATCTTTGTGGGGGCCATCCATTCATTTCTATGGGCAAAGCCCTAATCCCACCAGTGACAACCTTAACCCCTTCCCAGCCCTAACCTAACCCGAACCTAACCATAAGTACCCAAACAAAATACAACACTTTTGGCATTTGTACTTTTATGATTGCAGTTACAGATTTTTATAAAATTGAATTTCCCCTTCAAGTCCAAATAACAGGTTTTTATCACATTGACACTGGACATTGGATCACACACACACACACACACACACACACAAGACATACTCACTACATTAACGTTTGGTCACATAAAGTCAAAGTTGTTTTGATGGGAAAAAGTAATAAAGCCATAAGTGCTGTCAATAAATTGTTTATTCAATAAATGGAACATTAATTATTAAATGTTCATTGATTTAATATTTATTTAAATGTTCAGTCAGGTTTTGTTGACCTGCACACACATCCTTTTAATAGAAATTAAAAACAATCAAAGTCTAATTTATAATTTAGAATTTTATGTAACAGACTTTTTTGTAGCTGCAATCCCAATTGTTTCATTTTCAACCCCCCCCATGAAATTTTTAAATATCACACTTCATCTGGTAACACCTGCTGGTGAAGAAATCATTTGTAGCAGGAATATGTAAAATAAATAATGTGTTATATGATGCTTGATTTACTTGATCATATTCAATTATGATGGATTATTCTTATAAAGTCTTCCTCTCGATTATTATTATTATTATTAGTAGTAGTAGCAGTGGTAGTAGTAGTAATAGTAGTAATAGTAGTAATAGTAGTGGTAGTAGTTGTAGTAATAATAGTACTATCACCCTTCCAAATAAATGAGATTTCCGGTTGAGGGGTCATTTTAATGTACCTTCCCACCCCGTTCGTCAAATTTGCGGACTGCATAATCGCTCCAGTCTCTCAGAAACTCTTCAGTGCAACACTCATGGACGTTCCTGATTGATGCATCTCCATGGAAACCTTCTCTACACTGTACACCCCGGTTGCTATGGAGTGGGCCTTGGCATGATATAGGTTTTTTCTCCTCTTTTTTTTTGTACTTTTTTCTCTCTCTCTCCCGGCACTAACAACGGAGCTTGAATAGGATTCTTCGTCCCTGCCGCGGTCTCTCCTGTTTTCCCACGGTGGTGATTATGGCCGATCACTCTCCTCATTTGGGATACTCGAAACTTTGTGGGCATGATTTTCTGGGCACCGCAGGTCTGAGGAGGTAAAGGTGGAGCTAGTCTCCGCACCTCAGAAGCCTCTGTGTTTCCGGGAAACTGCACTCAGCTGGAGAGAAGTGGGACAGCGGGGGCAAATGGAAGAGACACCCAAGTGCAGGAAGAAAGTTCACTTTGGAGGTACTGGGGGCTGTGCTTCTGAATTTGGGTTAGAAATGGCACCAGATGGACAGGATTGCTTAAGCTTGTGATATGAGCGCTGTCTGCATCGCAGATCCAGGACTAGTAGGCTGGGCCTGCTGTTTAGCTTCATTTGTCTGCTCTACAATGTTGAATGTTTCAGGAACTGATCGATTTGTCTTATTGTCTGATTTGCTTAATTGTTATTCACTGTAATGGCAGTAGAATCTTGTTTGTGGTTCTTCACTAGACATAGGGCTATGTTTGTCTTTGGTTTATTTATTTTAAATGTGGAAATAAATTCACATATACTAAAAAATGGTAAATACAATTTAAGTAGCCGTAGATTCAGTATATGAGTACATTTTTAACCGGAATCAGGTGTTTTTGAGGTCTGTTTTTGCATGGATTAGAAACTGTGGGGCACATTTGGTGTGGATCTCCAGTCCTGGTGTATTCAGAGCTCCGGCAGCCTGGCCATATGAGCCTTCCAGTGTAGCTCCTGAGGCAGCCGCGTCTCGGGGCGCAGTGCTCGCTGTCCGCTGTCAGTGCCATGTCTCCTTACGCACCGGTGTGCTGGGTGTGCTCCAGAGCTTTTACTTGGGAGCTGTGAGCTCAGCTGGTCCCAGAGCCCAGACGGGACGGCTCTTAGGGGAGAAGGAGCAGGGATCCACCAAGGCAGAGCTGCCTTTCCTTGGTGCTCGCCAGCTGTACCTAGCAGGGAGGCGATGCTGGGTAGACCCTTGAAACAAAACTGTTTGCATGCGTTTTGATTTGAACTGTGAGGTGTGAGTCCTGCCTAGAGGCAGCAGAGCCGACCAGGTGATGGCGTCGGCTAGCCCGCCCTGGCCAGCCTGCTCTAGCCAGCCTGCTCTAGCTAGCCTCCTCCGGCCTTGGCCAGCAGTCAAGCAGCTAAATGCAGGTCGCGAGGGGAAAGTGCCGAATCCCACACAGCCTTCTGATAGCAGAGATGTAGAGACACAGTACTGATGGCCAGCATTTTCGTGGGTCACGCGGTCAAACAGAAGCTGCTGTCAGGGTGCTGTTGGGGCTACAAATAAACACTGCTGGCCCCGCCCATTTGCAATAATGTATCCTTTGTCTGTTGGAATTACACCCGTTATTGTGCCGAGACACATTTCCCCTTCGTCGATGTAATATCAGCAGTGGCAATGTGTGGCACCTCACTGAGTGAATCGCTTTCCTGCTGAGCGAACACACAATTCGTTAGCTGGTGTTGGGCTTGCAGGAGGCCCTATTCTTAACAGTCGGCTTGGCATTTAAAGGGTTTACAGTCAGTAAGAGCCTTATCAGTACCGCTTCAGTTTGCTGTAATAGAGAGGCAACACTTGCCCCTGGTCTGCGCTCCCATCTGCACCAGAAAGGCCTGCTATGGTCTCCAGCACTGTAATTGACCAACATCGATCAGCTGTGGGGTCCTTAGCCGCTTTACTGTGAATCCACAACTAACCTCAATGCATCCAACTGCTCCTAATCATCTCCCCATGCTCAGCTGGGCCAATGGGTACCAGGGCCAAAGCGTGCACCACATCTCAGCCCAAATTTTAGTTGGTGGTAAATTCAGCTTTCAGGGAACAAGAGTCCCTTTGAGGGTCATAAAAGGGGATGCAGAGTAACGTTCCCTTAGCTGGGCGGTGCACAAAGGTCACAGGCCCCCTGTTTAAAGTCCGGCCATTGACATGTAGCCCTGAGCAGGTGTTTGCCATGTTTGGTGAACTTGGCTAAACCATAGTTGCTGTGCTGCACATAATTGTGAATAATGTATATGTGGATGTTGCCCTGTGCTGGAACAATTACAATGAAAACACCCTGCCCTGGGGGCTTTGCTGACCTTCTGCCTTCTATGGAAGGACTTCACTGATGTCATCTCTGAGGTCAAGATACTTGTAATTTTCACCAAGCTGCCGTGGGGTGGTTTCTTAGCTGCTCCTGAATCAGTTGCAGTGTGCTTTGCAGAGTGTGTGGGAGGCGCTGTATTGAGCTCCGTAAAAGACGACTCCAGCATTGTCTTTTCTGTAGTTTTTGCGCCGGCTTTCTTTGTCTCGACATATTGAACAGTTAAGTTTTCAAATCTTCTAAATACCAAAATTTTACAAGTATGACCCTATTTATCTATTGCTCTTTTGATTAATCATTTGCATTCCATGGAATAGGATGATTGTTGCAAATATAGATTTTTTTTGTAAGTGCTGTAACAGAATTGTGTGAAGTACAAACTCCTACAACCAACAGCAAGGTTCAAGTTACTTTGTTTTTTTTGCATGACTTAGGATTTAAACTTCATTCTCAAGCAGTGTCAATGCCTGGAGGGCCACTTAAAGCAGGTTGCTTGGAGCCATGATGAACACTAATGATTACCTGCAATTCACACAGAGCACTTTTCCCTGGAAGCAAATAATTAGGACACTCAGCAAAGTGTGCTGAGATCTGGCAATTTCTTGTCATCAGCCTGGAGTGTGATTTCAGAGATGTGGTATCATGTTCATGGCTTAAACGTACAGATTATCGCCTGATGTTTCCACCAGGAACTGATTGTTGGTCCCCTTATCTCTGCAGAAACCAGAACGGACAGATCAGAAAGGAAGAAGCTCTTCAGACACTACACCGTGGGATCCTATGACAGCTTTGATGCCTCAAGGTAGGGAACTGAAAGCCCTGGCAATACTGTAAAAGTTTCAAACAAGAAAAAATGTAGAAACATAACAAATTTAACTGCAGGTATTTTAATCTAACAGCTGTGTAATAATATGTCTTAAAACTGGAGTACGTTATTTTTTTACCTTAATATTCATTTAAAAGAGCCACTAGCTTGGAATTTTCATGACGTAAGGGGCAGTATGTTGCTCTGCAGGTTAGGACTCTGTGCCCATGATTTGAAGGTTGTGAGTTCAAATCTCATAACTGGGTGATTTCACTTTTGGGCCCTTGAGCAAGACCCTTAACCTTTATTGCTCCAGGGACTGACTGACCTTGCTGTCTCAGTTGAATGTCTGATAAATTTTATGCAAAGTAATGGCATAAAAATTAATGTATCTTAAGATAAACTTCCGGAGTTATTAACATTGCAGGATACCCGAACCATAAGACAAAATAGCAGACAGGATAAACATTGTTTACTTGCCACCTAATCTTTGCCAGAGGACTCAACAAAGATGCATAGAGCTCAGCAAAGGAATTACAATAACTGCAGGAGCCTTTTGCCATTTCAGTTTTTAAACTGATCTCCCCCAAAAGACTCCCCAAATTATGCAGAATTGTTATCATTATTGGAGGCTTGCCTAGAAGGGGTCAGTCAGAGACTGTAATATAACCACTTTTGGTGCCATTGCATTCCTCAGCCACATCAGGTCCATCACTGTCTACCAGTTTTCATCCACACAGTAATGCTTTCTTTATCCACTAGTGCTACATATGTCCATTGACAGAGAAATATGTTATCCATCACTGCCCAGCTATGTCAAGCCATATTTCAGCCCCGCTAACACCTCAGCTAACACCTCAAAAAAATATTTAAAAAATTGAGCATATTAGTGTCACATTTCTCCACTTATTTTGGGGTTGGTCTCTCTGCAAATGTGTATCCCCAGATGTGATCAGGATTTTTAAAAGATTTTCTTGTTTGCTTACCTTTCCATGCTTTTTTGAGCATGCTTTATTTATGAACAGGCTCTTCGTTAGTTAACTGAATTGTTCTGGAAACAGTATAGTACAGGGGAACCAAACTGAAGTAATCCGTTCAAATGCTGCCTATACACTTTTATACCTGTGAAGTAGCTGCAAACAGGTTTTTGCCACAGTCAGGCACCGTTACACCACCTCTCCTCCAGTGACGGATTGCCGAGCTGAACTTGGTTGCTTGAACAGGTGATCTAAATTTGGTGTGAGACAGATGGCCACTGTACTTCATAAAGCCCCCATTCTGAATCAAGAGGGCTTAATGATTGTTATCCAAAATGAGTAACAGTTAGGGGCTAAGAAACCACCAAAATACAGCATAAAGTGAATTATTTTTTCCTTTCCTGACAGAACCTATTAGATGTCTATTCAACTAGCCTCTCCTAGGCTTTATTTGCCTGTCAAGGGGTAATTGATCCTCATAGCACTAATTATGAGTGAATTATGAGGAAATCATGTTTGTAGGAACTGGCAGGTCCTGGCAGCATGCTTTTACCTACATAAATATCCAGCTGTGTTCCGCAATTACATTTTATTTCATCAAGCCTGGTGTCACCCAGGGCACGTCATACTCTTTAGGGTCATGTCTAGCCTGATTGGGGATCTGTTCTTCTGGCACAAGCTGAGCAGAACAACACCTGACTCACCCCTTGCATGCTGATCAACCTTTGCAAGTGGTGAGTCAGTTCTAGGAGAACTTTATGGGCAACCTACCATCTGAGTGCCATCTGAGGAACTTTTGGCCCTGACATGCGGATGGGTTGCCTAGACGACAATGGACATCTGTGTACATGCCACTCTGTAGCACAGTTCCAAGAAAGTGATGACTGTCAAGATGCACTGATTTTTATTTGTAAAATGTCATCACTGTCTCAAATGAAGCATCTGTACAACAGCATTCCAGACAACTATATCAATGTCACATGAATTACTAAAAGGCAATTATTACAGTTTTTTTTACCAGTTTTTGTCATGAATCCTTTATGTTCTGGTATTTGATAGTTGTACATACTATACATTTTTATGATGTGTGTATTTCTTAGTCTTAGTATCAAACATGAATTATATTCTGCCAAAGTAAAATGACCACCAGAGTACATAGCACAGTCAAGTACAAAGGTTTTTAAGCTGAATAAGTGGAGAAACTGTAGTTCCTACAGCAGTTATAAAACAGTACAGTGATATAGAATCAACCAGATGAAACTCAAAGTAATACATTTTACGATGGAGAGAGAAATATTTGTGGTCGCATTTTGAATCGAATATAATTGCAATGTTTCAAAGCTTATATCAGCATCTGGCTATTTTATGCAAACTCTTTTTGAAAGAAAACTCCTGTGTGAGGCACCTTCATTCAGGCTGAGATAAGCTCACCCGTAAACTAGTCTGCTGACACTGAATGAAAATCAGTTTGAATTTCATTTAAAAATTAATTGGATAGTTGTGTCCAGCACCCCTTCTCATATGGTGTGTGGATGCTCCTTTAGGCATAGGCACATTAAGCTCTACAAGAATATCCAAACTCAGATGATAGAGGCTCAGTATTTACCTGACACCCGGTGAACCTGTCCTTATATATACTATCTAACTACTATGAGATGATGCTGAAAGAGGGCCAACAACTTGGCATTGTTGGTGCAATATGATGTAATGCTGACCACAACATATCAAAAGGGTTATGATGGCACATTGATGTTTTGGAGGGCATAGCCTTTGGTACCAGTGTATCTGTAACAGAAGCTTCCCACCATCAGCAGCACCTGTGCTGTGACTTTGACTGAGAGGGAGATGTTAATCTCACTTACTAAATGTCGCCTGACATTTTATTGTAACCTGTTACTGGTTTGGTTGAGTGGTTGACTGTCAATACTTGCTTTTGAGGTTTTTTTCCCCCTTTTTCATAACGAGCCAGTGCTCATATGCAAAGAAAGAAAACATGCATTTAACCCAGTGGGTACGGAGTCTCTTGAAAGCACTCCTCTGCCAAAATTTAAATAGACAAATGTTTGAGTAAGTATTTGTATAACGCCTTTTGGAATACGTTTATAAGAAATTATATGAAGGGTTTTCAGGACTGAATGATTTTGATTTTTTAAAATAATCTTTTCCATTCCTTTTTTTCCATTTAATGCTTTTGCATATAATCCAATTTGTACCAACAATAACAATAACTGAAATAAAAAAAAACTTAAGAAATGTATCATGACCGTGTTCATATATAAATACATCTGCATATATTTTGCTGATTTTACATTAGATTTACTGTAATTTTAATATCACTGTTGAATGTGATTAAGTTTATAAACATTTTAATTTTAGAATTTATTCATTTATTTTAAAAAAGACAAAGCATTACTTAATATTACATATACTATTACAATATACACATAATATTACAATATTAAATGGCCAAGCGAGTGTTACGGTTAATAGGCCAAGAAGCTAACATAGAAGAAAGGGAAGACTACTCAATCGTCTTATTTTTAAAGACGAAGGGCTCGGGAATCCAGCCACTGCGGTGACAAAGCGGTATTCTACAAAGCCTGTGCGTTACATGCACGTAAGATTAAGGAGTACGAGACTGCAAGGCGAGCGGCCAGCCCCGCATTTGAAGCTATCATTAATCTTTAGCACTCTGCCACTGGCCGTCACTGTACCGATATGAGATAAAGGATGGCCTGCTCCAGAAACGGGAAGGAGAGGTTAAATTGATCACACTGTAATACATGCTACAATAACAATTTTAACAGAACGATGATGTTTCAAAGCGAGGGCATTCATCAGCGGAGCAGGATTTTAATAGCCCTGTTGCACCCTGACACGCCGGTGGCTTCCTCTAAAAACAGATGATGTTACTACGGTAACTGAGCAGCCGGGCGCGGCTGGCCCTGCTGGAATCCTCTCTCCCCGTTTCTAAATTTCTGCAGCAAAATCCCTCTGGTATAGCTGCGGAAAAATGCAGGTTTACTTAACGATTGTGGCGAGACATGTGTGCATATTCCGTGACGACATTTAGTTAGCTTTTAAGAAATTGCGAAAATGTTACTTTTAGGAAAAAAATAATGCATGTGTGTGCTTGCTGTGCCCTTCCACTTGTTTACTGCAGTGCACACATTGGTAATTCTCAACTGGCACTCTCAATGACATCATTAGGAAGGAAAACAACAGGTATAAAATAACTAATAAAGGAAAGTTTAAGGATAAAATGCATTTGATTTATGTGGAGTTTCCCCTGTACTTAGGATAGATTAAACGTGATTCATGTTTAGTTGCAGTTATAGTTAAATAGCTCCTTAATTTCTTGCACAAACTCATGACAGCACACTGATTAATCGGATATGTATATAAAATATCTATATATTAAATTATTTTGCCTGTTGTTTGTCTCAAGCAGTACATAGAAAGTCGACCGTGAATTTCTCAACGGGAATAGATACTCGTAAACATTTCCCTGCTGTTTTCCCCATCACTGAATGCAAAATAGGGGATATGGGAGGAAGAAATGGCATTTGGTTTACTCTGAACTTTACTGTTTTTCGTCTTTTTCCCCCTCCTCGGTTATTGCATTATGTAAACGCTCAGTGCTGGAGGATAGCTTGGCTGCTGACGTTGAAACAAGATACTCGCTATTAGCCGAGTGGGCTGTCAGCGCGATCATATGGGCTGCAAGCAGCGTGCGGCGCTCAGCGGCAGAAGGGGAGTGCAGGAGCTTCTGGTACAGCAAAACGACCCACGATATCTGCGATTGCTTTTTTCCCTTCTTGCCGCGTTTGCTACTGGAACCAATGGACTATAAAAAGTGGATTTATCACTGAAGAAAACGACGGCGACGACGTCAGCAATGTCATAATTACTGGATTCACTTTTTGCGCCCCTCTCTCCGATCGTTACGAGCGTCGCTTACGCTTGTCTAGATTTTCGGAATTGCATTAATGAAAATGCCATTGAGAGGCACCCAGACTGCGCCCCTGCATCTCTCACCACCGCCCCGCTGATGACAGTAGAGTCCGCTTCCATTCACTCGTTCACCTACGGCCTTCCAGCCACAGTGCCTGCGCTCTAATGCTGCCTTTGCGCCTCTTTTCCTAGGTCGCGATTGTTTTTTTTTCCGCCGCGATTTTTGTTTTGCTTACCCCATTTCTTCTCATTGATATAATTATATATTTAATCGGTAATGCTTCTTTCCGACGTCACGCTCCCCCGCCGGCTCAGGCCTCCGTGCGTCGTTCCCCGGTTGACAAGTCCGTCTTCAGCAACAGAGGTGGCTTTTTTCTTAGGAAGTGGTCGCCAGGCTGGCGGCGTTGTGACTCTCTCAATTTAAATAGATGATTAGTTCCGCTGGAAGCCGTCTCTGATCATGATGAACCTCCACTCGGGAAGAGCGGCTGTGGCGATGATGAGGATGATGGGGTGTAATAACGGGCGCTATGCGCGAAATTTTTTCCACAGCGACTGCGTTATTGACGAGAAGACAGTGGTTCTGCAGAAGAAGGACAATGAGGGATTCGGGTTTGTGCTGCGGGGGGCCAAGGGTAGGTAACACCTTTTTGTTCGCTAAATAGCCTTTTGCGTTACATGAAGCCCCCTTTCATTGCCACTATCTACCTCTTTTCCCCCATCATTGTAATAGTTTTTTTAAAGTCAAATACACTTGACACGTGACTCACTAACACTAATTTTATGGTCATGCTTCATCGCTTTATGTGAAATTCCCGTGCAAGAGAAAACTCTTCCCAAGTGATGTGCCCTCTTTCACATTCTTAAATCTGAGATTCTTAAAGAATCACACACAATCTTCCCAAATGTTGCAGTAGTATGTTATTTCTCTGTTTGAAATGATCAGTGCTCCAGTGCAGGTCCTGGTGAATAGCATATTTTGATGTCTGGTTTTTCATCTCCATATGTTATTATTTATGTCCCATTCCAAATATGGACAAGAATATCGATGCCAGTAAATGCAGATTGAGTGCAATAATAGGAATGATGGTTCATGTTAAATGCAATATTCCTAGTGTGTTGTTGTTGTTTTATAAAAAGAATCTGATAAGGGACCATGTTTATTGACACTCAGGCTGTACTTCATTTTAATATCTTCTATGGGATACCATTTTTACCTTTAGATGTACGTATGTACGTATTTTTAAATTTAGTGTCTGTGCCTGTGCGTCATGTTCGTGTGTTTAAATGTTGCAGAAACAGGTCACAGGGCTGATCTGTATATAACAAAGCTCTCAGAAATGTAGAATGTTCTAGGGCAGTTTCTTCTGGTGATGCAGTGGTCTATACAAGTATATGTAAGCCCCCTGTGAATTTCAAATCTTCCTGCTCTGGTGGGTGAGTTTAGGCCCCAGCACCCCCTGTGCAGTTAGCTATTGAAAGTGTCGCTTATACCTTTTTTGTCAGCAATACTATATCTGAACAGCAGTGCCCTGGGTGGAGGGTGGTGGCAGTGTCATCACATAGTTGTGACGGATATGACAATAGTGTCAGCAAGCCATGAGTGTTCCATGGAATCAAAACATAGGATGATTGTTTTGAGTCTGTTAAGGTGTTCATACTGATGTTCATGTGTATTTGTCTTGTATTCATACTGAGCTGTTTGAGGCTGTAATTTTAGTGAGGGTTTGGGTTTGTTTATGCGACTTCATCATATGCCACGAAGCCATAACCCAGACATAATCGCATCCTATTTCTCTCTGGCTTCCTTTGGCTTTGGCTGCTATCCCCAAGCCGACACCCCAATCGAGGAATTCACCCCCACCCCGGCCTTTCCCGCCCTTCAGTACCTAGAGTCAGTGGACGAGGGTGGGGTCGCCTGGCAGGCTGGGCTTCGAACAGGAGACTTCCTCATTGAGGTAAGAAAGAGGCTGAATTTCGTGTTAAAAGTTTCGGTCACTGTCTCGTCCTTTTAATAAGATGTTAGTAGTAGTATATATAGTGTATATAGAAAGAAGGATGGTAAATGATTCCAAAACTCAGCTATGAACTTGGACAGTAGCATAAGATCATGGATATTTTTGCTGAAAGAGAGATTGTTGAGGCTTTATTTAGCTTAATTAAGTATAAACCGTATGTAGTGTTGTAGCTGTACGCAGTTGTTTAACTGATAATTTAACCAATGTAACTTTTGCTGGGCTTTGCTGGAAAGGATTAATTTTGCCTTTGAGGTATGGTAGACTATCTAATTGTGATTTGCTGGGGCAGGGAAGTTGTTGTTTTTGAGACACATTCCTTAGGATGCAGAATATGAGTGTTAGTTCGCTGGAAGGCACCTGAGGCACAGACTACCACACATTGGCTCATTCTGCTGGCTCCACTGAGGTTTCATCACTGTGACTCGCCTAAGGTCACAGTTCTAAAAGTGTGCTGACTCCAAGTATCTTGATCAGCTGAGCATTGACTACTGTATAGTTTGTTGAAAAGATTTGGGGTAGCCTTGAATTCTTTACTCTGTGAATGACTGTCAAGCTGACTTCAGCTTGAAATGTACGTCACACATCGATAAGCGTTGGGACCCACTGGCATTCAATATGCATTGTTTTATTGAACATTATTTTGCAGAGTTGTCGTAAATGAAAGTGCTGCTTTTCTATTCACATTAAAATTTGGGTCAGCAAATGACTATGTTGCATGCATTATATAAGGATGCAATACGAAGACAAATAGTTTTGCTGTGATTCTTTTATTATGGTTTTGATTCTTGCTTGAGTTTCCTGTTTTACTATGAAAACGAAGACCAGCATCAGTATTTGGATGGAATCTTGCTGACATATATTTACATAAGTCATTGTATAAAAACGAGCCAAAAGAAATGGTATAAACAATCAATTAAGGTGAAAATAGCTGTTTGTATTGATATTGTTTTTTGGATGGTTACTTAGTGAGTGGCTATGGGCATTGCTTGCATTTACTTCAGTGAACATGGAACTGTTGCCTGTTTCGTGTTAGAGCCGAGGAGATGCTGCATCTTTGTCTTTGACAGTCTGACTTTGCTTAGTGCACTTGTTAAATAGAGCAGGAAATGGTCAAATTGAAAAGTAGTTTTTGTGCCTTTGGTCTTTTCCTTTATTTCTTGTTCTTTTTGTGTCTAGTAACTAATAATAACTTAAATTTCAGAGCACAATGTGTACCCTGTCCTTAGTCATGGGTTAACGGGTTAGTACTGCAAAGGAATGTGTTTAAGTGACAACAGAATTATGAGAGAGTATAAGCGGATACTGTGAAAAGGCCCAGTCTGTCTTAAATGACCCACCCAGAGGCTCAGGAAGGGCGTCACACATATTTACATGCGTTCATAAAGAAGTATGTGTTTTTCGGAGATTGTTTAACCGGGTATCATTCATCTTCCTTGTCCCGTCAGGGATGTTTGATTATGATAAGATGTTTGATTTTCCTGAGTCTTACTGCAATACTTAATATTCTCAGTTGCACACTTGGAATGGCTCTACAGAACTAAAATGCAATTTTAACAATTTTGATTTTCTTTTACAAATGCTTGCAACTGTTTTTATTGTGGAGGGAAGTCCTGATTTTGATCATTTTGAAGTAGCACCATCTGCACCGTTGTCGGTTGGTTTCTGGATTGGGTGGGGGGGGCGGTAAAAGCTTGAATGTATGTTAATGTTGACCATTCTCTAAAAATAGCTTCAATTCTTGCTTGGTTACTGCATCAGCAAAGCGCCTAGATTTGCATTTAAGATTTAAGATGCCACTCACCTCCACTACTGTTCATGCATGATAGTGGAGAGCTGAGCGGGAGAATTGCCTGTGAAGTTTCAGAGAGAAGAGTAGTAGTCAGAGATTGGGATGGAACACATATGACACATAGGATCTAAGTGTGTTGCATGGAATGCCGCTGGACTATCAGGCTGATGATGTAACTGCAAATATTACACAGACATCACTGCCGTTGGCAGCTCGTGTTGAGATGCATGTTTATATATGTCATAGCCTTGCATAGATAGGCACATTGAAATCTTTTCAGCATGATTTCTGTTTAAATAACAGTAGAATGAGGAAAGTGGAAGCAGTCTGCCCCATGTCCTCAGTTCTGATTAAGGTGAATCTCTGTTAGCAATGTTTATGAATTTGTAGCACTGTAGTTCTTACCTTATTCCTTTAAAGGTGTTAAAAAGCAGACATTCCCTCACTTCCTGTCTTTATTATTTGGGAAACCCTCAAACCCAAGGGGCATGATGCCGTTTCGTGCTTCATCATTCAAACAATTGTGCTGTTTATCAAAGTCATTTGATTGCTTAATCAATGTTTATTGATTGGTTGGTGATATTTGAGACAAGTGGGTTATATTAGTGAGTGTAGGTGCAGCAACCCAGATTCAGAAATCCACTCCTTTTTTACTAAGACTAAAACACTTTTCCTCACATTTCTTCAAACATCAGTGATGGGACCTCAGACATAGCTCTGTCAAGACAGGGGTATTTTCCAAAGGTTGGAGAAGACCACATTGCAGCCACAGGTTACTAGCATATTGCCTTGTGTAGTAGGCAAGACATGAGGCATTTTAGGCAGGCACAGGTTCAGGTGGCTCAGCTAAGTGCTAGTTGATAATATCTGAAGATCTTTGTTTTCTGTGTGGTCTTCAAACTTCCCTTTGAGCTGACGTCTGGCATTTGCTTCATTGCTGCTTTTTTATAATGGAGAGGGCATTAGTCAGATTCAAAATCAGTAGCACTGATTTTTATCTCTAGTCTTGCTTCTCATACCTGATGATGACAGTCTGAGGTCTGAGGGTCTGAGGAAGGCAAAGCTGCTGTGTGTTCATTTGCCTGCTTTCATTTTGGGCCTGATTGCTGCCAAGAGGTTTCATCCTGCTTCCCCAAGTTATGCGTAGATGCTCCCTGCATCTGATTTTCCCCCAGCAGTCCCCAGGCCCCCGTGCCAGGCTGCCTGCCGCAGCACACCTTCCACTGCTCCCAGCGTCCCGCACCTCTGTCACACGCACAACGAGCAAGAGGGAGGGAGACATTTCTATTTTTATTCCTGCATGGTACAGCTGAAGGCCACGAGCGGGTATTAGAGAAGATAGCCATTTGGCGAGCCATGGCAAGACCCAGGTCCCATGGTGGCCACTGGGCATAACTGCCGCAAAAGGAAAAATATTCAGTCTTGCTGGGGAATGCAGTGATTTTGTGTATGCTAGCCAACACAAACCCCACCAGCTGCTGCTCTGGGAGTGCCCAGCCTCCTTCACACTCTTCCTTTCACACCAACAAGGAGCATGAGCCTCCTGCTTGTCAGCTGACCTATTTAATGCCGTTTTGTCTCTTTAGCCATTTTGGAGATGAGGATGAGCTTATATATGGGCTGGTCACCTGCACAAAATCAAAAACCTGGCCAAGTTTTTTTTTTTCCTCTACCAAGGCTGAAAACATTGGTTATGCTTTGATTACACTTCCTCCCTTATGCTTTTATTTCATTTGACTGCAAATGAAGAGAAACACGTGCAATTTCATAATGCCTTCCTTTGTAGCTTCTGGCTAATGATGGTGGGTAACTTTGTATGGCCACTGTGTGTGTGTGTGTGTGTGTGTGTGTGTGTGTGTGTGTGTGTGTGTGTGCGCGCTTGTGTCTCATTTCGACTGCTGCTCCTGGTATTTTTTTTCCTCTTCAGTTGCACCCTCTCACTATTGCAAACCTACACTGTTTGTTGCATGCAGCGCTAGCCTGTCTAAATGTTTAGGCTCATGTTTATGTTTGTTTGTATCTGTCTACCTCATCCCTGTTCATGTTCCCATCCTTGGTGTTCTCGTCTTACACTTTAAGAGATGTTCAGGTCTACAAATGCAGTGCAGGAAACTGTTGCTGATTTTGGGTCCTTTTCCCCCAGGGACACTGTTTTAAATACTGGTATTTAAGTCTATAGCCATAGCACCCAGTTAGTATATAATTTAGAACATGGTTATGGTTATATGCTTTTATCATGTTTTTGCTTTTCTGTCATTGTCCTCATGATAGTTATAATTTGGTTTAAAAGATTGTTTTAGAGGAGCTAATACTATCTGCTTTTCTGGAAAAAGATACACACCTGAACAGGAGGTTTTATAGGCATAATATAAACATGTTGGGTCTTGGTCTCAATCGGGATCTTTGCACCTTCTACTCAGAGTGAAGTGTAAATGGAAAATAATTCTTTGTGTTTCTGTGTCCCTGAAAACAATACAAAGACCCCTCATGCAAGCCCTCATATGGCTTGCTGTTGAATTACGTAGTGAAAGGAGCTTCCACACCTCACTTGCTCTCAGCTCAATAACAGAATTATTTCATGTCGGTTATGACGATGTACAAAGCAAAAATAGGATCTTTATGAACATTATCAATTTTGAAAAAAAGGGGCTTTCTGTCCTCGGTTTGTAATCATGATATAAATAACGTACAGCACACTATAGGTTTTGATCTTCTGGGTTTTACTGAAACAGCCAAGTGCTCCTTTGCTTGGGTGTCCTATTTAGTATGGCGAAGCCCTGAAGTCTGATGTCCACTCCATCCTGAGACCTGCTATGCAGACTTCCTCACTATGTTGGATCCAAGTGCAAGGAGAATATGGCCTACATAGCAAATAATATCATGGAAATATTCACCCCTCATAAAGACTCCTCTGTGCGTTAGTTTCTTCTTCTGATTAAGGCAAAGAATGAGATGGCAGAAGTGCCCACTCTATCCATAAAACCGCTGAGGATGTTTCAGAATTCAGGTCCACATATAAATGATTGAATTGTTGCACTCATTTCAGCATGGATAACTAATTTACGCAACCAAATGCCAACACTATCATCTCTTTAAAATGGATACATGGTCCTCCTTGCTGTATACGCCACAATTTTACCACAGTGCGTTAAGTTGTAACACGGAGCAACAGTCACCTAGCAACCGGCAGTGCATTGTCTCTGTGTGCTGTGCTAGAAGCAGGACAGCTGCTAGAGCTTTTTCAGCATACTGTAGAGATGGATGATTAAATCCAAACATGTGCGAAAACATGGGGTAGAGTGGACCCGGGTGGGGGCAGGAGATGAGAACAGATCCGCTGACCCTGAGAGTCTGTGTCAGCAGGCAGCATTTCAAGGTTGGCTGCTGAGAATTGTGTGTTGCTAGAACGATTTTGCATTGCCGGTTGTCTGTTGTCAGTTGTCTGCAGCTGCCTCCCAGGTGTGAACAACTAGTTTTTCCAAATGCAGACAATGACTGCTTTCCAGGGGCTCGGATCCATTGTCGTATTCCTGCTGAACCTGCGATACTGGAAAAACAGCCTCCCCCGTTGGCACTTTAGCTGGTCATGTGATCATCATGGATGACATAGGTGGTTATGTAACATAGGGAGAAAGAAGCTTCTGTAACAGAGGGATGTCTATACAGTTTTTTTTCTTGAGTGCAAAGTGTTTTACATGACACTGGTGAGCCATGAGGGCCCTAGGTAATACAGTAGTTTTTCCCAAGGCTGTGGACTTGGGAAAACTGAAAATGTAGTTTTAAAATTCTGGATTTTTTGCAAATTACCTAATCAGACCTGCCTTGTGAGAACATTTAATCTATATGATTCATTGTTATTTTTGTCAAACTTCTCTATGGTAAAAATCTGTGGATATTTGAGCATCTGAAACTTGTGTAAAGGGATACATAAATAAAGCATCAAGGAGAGAAGTAGAAGACAACAAATTTCGAGGGAAGAAAATTCCATTATAAAAAATAGAAGTCAAGATAGTTAAATTACTTTCTAGTGGGTTACTGAGTATTATAAGTTGGCTTTAATACAACATATGACACTTAATTGACCTGAATGCTCTGCCCTTTTTCAAGACTTGCACATACCTTTCAATATCCCTGCTGGAATGCTGACACATCTTTTGTGATTGTCTGGCCTGGAATATGCACTGAGAGAATTCTGCCTGATATACAAAATTTATTTAAATTGCTTTTTGAGATGTTCCTTCTCTTGGGTCTCCATGCTGGTCGCACAATCAGCAGAATACCCATGAAGGTGTCAACATAAGTCAGTAAATCTGTAGGCGTCTTCATGCCACCATTTCTTAAATTTGACAGAACTGTTGGACTTTGCAGAGTCACATCAAAATACAAATCTGACCATGCAAGAAAAAAATGATCGCTGAAGATTCTGCATTATAGATAGATACTGTGTGGAGGGCACTTCCTACTTCTACTGATGGATTCCTCAACTCAGTGGCTTCAACCTGGCCTACAAAGCCTTTATTCTTTCTCTTTAAGCATATCCTGACTACCTTTCGCTTTCATGTTTATTCACGAGTGAGATGAATGTGAACATGGAGGGTATAAAGCAAAGCAGAATAATTAAACCTCATTATATAATTAAGGATTTATTTCAGGGGGCGGCACGGTGGTGCAGTGGGTAGCACTGTTGCCTTACACCTCTGGGATCAGGGTTCACGTCTCCGCCAATGTTCCATGTGTGTGGAGTTTGCATGTTCTTCCTGTGTCGTCGTGGGGTTTCCTCCAGGTACTCCTGTTTCCCCCCACAGTCCAAAAACATGCCGAGGCTGATTGGAGTTGCCAAATTGCCCGTAGGTATGCATGTGTGCGTGAATGGTGTGTGAGTGTACCCAGCGATGGGTTGGCACCCCATCCTGGGTTGTTCCCTGCTTTGCGCCCGCAGCCTCCGGGATAGGCTCTGGACCCCCCGCGACCCATATGGAATAAGCGGTTATAGAAGATGGATAGATGGATGGATTTATTTCAGTGTATGTGATGTCACTTACAACCTGCAAGTAGGCCTAAATATAACTTATCTACAGTGGCCAACATGTTTGGAGGGTTCCATTCAAGATAAGGATGGTTCCTGATATTGTCGTCCAGTATTAACTATTAGTTAATAGTAACGATTTGGAAACAGCACTGAAGTCATCATTAAATGTATAGCTATAGATAATGTAGTGAAAACCAATTAATTTTACAATTTTGTGTATGATAATAATCCACCCATCTTTCCAGTTCCAGGGTCGTAGTGAAAAGTGGTAATATTCTGAAATAATTGTATTCCCTGGACTTGGGATTATATATGGTTTTGGGACTGGTCCTCCGTCATCATCACCACAGATGCTTTGCTTGTTAAGATGATGACTTTTGTTAGATTAAGTTTTAAGACAGATCACCCCAAAATTGAGGGCATCGCTGCATAGTCATATAAAAAATGGCAGTTTCTGACATTTAATCCCTTTAGTACAATAACTCCAAAAGTATTTGACAAATCTTTTTTGAATTTTGCAGACATATTGTAAGAGTGAAGATCTGGGCCTGATCAAATTTTGAGATGAATCGCACCAAAACTGTAGCAGCGCCGCATAGTGGTATCAAAGACAATGCCACCTAAGATAGATACTTGATAAGAAAATAAGAACTGCAATGACAGAGGTGAGGCGAGGGCAAAAATGTAACCTGCAGCCACTATCTTGTGAACATTGCCATCTGCCATCTAAACGTATTCCATGGAGCTTTTTTCAAACTTCCCAGGACATTATACAGGTCTAAAACTTTGGGGCATTACAAGATTATCTGAATATTCTATAATAGAGTATTAATGTGTGTGTGTGTGTGTGTGTGTGTCTGTGTCTGTGTCTGTGTGTGTGTGTGCGAGAGGAAAAAGAGAGCGGTTAAATGTGTTTAACCATTAAAAGTGAATTCAGCCATCAGGCAAGATAAAGTAACTTATTCATCAGTGTTGCTTGTTGATTTGTGGGCAAAGATTTGGTATATTGTAAGTGAAAGAGCCAAGAGTTAAGAATACTTTGATCTGTAAATACTGATCTTGTTGATTTTAGCTAATCCCATATACTTATTGTAAATAAGAATGTCCATTTTTTTTGTTCAGTTTCTTTTTATGCAAAAGGAACGTATCAGTATAGTCATGCAATTAAGTCTTTTGGGAAATATGAGGATCGGAGTGCGCAACCATCATTGTATACTTCATATTACACGATTGGCCCATAATGAAAAATATAGTGTTGCATCCAGTTTCGAACCAATATGGGAAGTGATTTGTCTCGTAGTTTGGGGCCATGCGATCGCTCCAGAGAGGTGGGGGGTGGCCTCCATTACTTCTCTTATTTCTGTTTGTGTTGCAGTGTAATGTACAGAAAAACAGTAAGGTAAAGCTGTGCAACCTAATAATTAAAAGTTAAATCCATTAAAGAAATAGCTGGTGGCAAACTGTCCGCATTTAGTGTTGTAGCGGCATTGTTTGAGTATACTGAGAATTGGAAAACATAATGGTCATTTTTTTCAAACAAAGGCTATGCCACTATACCACAGGAAAAAATCCATGGCCAACATGATTTACACAAGTCTGCTTCTTTGTTTTATTCAGTAATAACTTTCACAAAGATGAATAGAAATATTTCTTAAAGTGCCAATTGTGCAATCTGTTTCCAAATTAAATATAATAAAGAAAACAATCATAAAGATACCACTGTATACCTCAATTAATCATTTCTAGTCAAAAAGTGCACATAAGTCTCCAGTACGAACTATACAATGAGCACAGATAAAACTTTTAAGTAATAATTAGCCAAACTTTGGAAAGAAAACAAGACTGAAGACATCTAGTTTGTATAATATTTAGTGTGTTCAGACTTAAAATCCACACTAGCCTTACATACACTATATGGACAAAAGTACTGGAACACCTGGCCATTATACCCACAGGAACCTTTATGACTTCCCATTCTAAATCCATTGGCATCAAAACAGAGTTGTCATCCCCTTTGCAGCTACAACAGCTGCCACTCTTCTGGAAAGACTTTCCACAAGGTTTCGGAGTGTGTCTGTGGGGATCTTTGCCCATTCATCCAGAAGTACATTTGTGAGGTCAGGCATTGATGTTGGTTATGAAGGCCTGGCTTGCAATCTCCATTCTAGTTCATCCCAAAGGTGTTCAGTGGGGTTGAGGTCAGGGCTCTGTGCAGGCCAGTCAAGTTCTTCCACACCAAACTCACTGAACCATGTCTTTATGGAGCTTGCTTTGTGCACTGGAGCACAGTCACGCTGGAACAGAAAAGGGCCTTCCCCAAACTGGTCCCACAAAGTTGAAAGCATAGAATTGTCCAAAATGTTTACAATTCTTCAGGCTAAACCTACGGTGCATTCAAGACAATGGTAAACTCAGTAAACCCAGTTTGAGAACTCTTGATTTCTGAGTAACGTGTGTTCACACGATCAACTCAGAAAACAATATGGATGCCCATAGTAACATCTTTGCACTTTGTTGCTATCTTTACCAGGAACGCATAAACACGCATCAACATCCAGTGACATTAATAGCCAATTGTGCTCATATCAATGAAGCTCAAGTAGACTAGTGGACTAATATCAATATGACTTGTTAAATGTAATTAAATAGCGTTTGTAATATTACTGCCTTACCAGTCATGATGGAGAATTCCACAATTGTAGTTTGTTATGATGTCAAGTCAGGTAAATCGGGGCACTGAGATTCTGAGCAAAAATTGCAACTCGACCATGCATTCAAAACGTTTTGTCGAGTCGGTGCTTGTATTTTCCCAATTTCAAATGTTCATGAATGCAACATTAGCTCTCCAAGAAATTTGGATCAGTTTCTTACTTCCACCCTCACCCACACTCCCCCGATATCCGATCCTCTGTTTTTTGTCGGTCAGCCCATTACTGATAGTGGGTATTGGATCAGTTGCATCTCTAATTGGGAGACATAATATGCATTATTATGAAAATTTGAGTGATTAAATTTACTACTGTAAAACCCATAGTAGTCGTGCATTGCACTCCAACTTTTGGCTCTGCGGAAATATTTTCTTCAGGCAAAAACAGAAATATCCAAAATAAATATAGTTAAGTTAATTAGAGGGCTCGAAATAGCAAAATGAGAACAGAACCAAAAGTGAAATCATGTACAGATTTTAGGGATTTTGTGAACTTGATTTAGTATTTTGTGGGAATGTTAAAGTCCTCGATTTAATGGATCATGGTCACGAAAAAATGCAAAAATTTACCTACGCAGGGTCATAAGAGATCATTGCCTGTACCAGAATTTACAGGCGCATGGTAGGGAATAACCCAAGATGGGCCGCTAACCCATCACGGGGTTTGCACACACTTTCACACCTACAGATAATTTGTTAACTCCAGTTCACCTTAGAATGTGGTTGGGCTGTGGGGAGAAACCAGGGTACCTGGAGGAAACCCCATGACAACAACGTGAGAACATGCAAACTCCATACACATGAAACCAGAGTGGAGACTTTAACACCTGTCCTAAAGCTGTGAGGTGATTGCACTATTGTGCCACTATGCCGCTACAGACTCAGAGTGTTAAGGTAAAAACACATTTATTAACTTTCACATTTCCTGGTTATCCAATCAGCATGTCTAGAAATTTTGAGTATGGGACGAGTACGGAATAGATGTACGGTGCAAGTGTCAATGTTGTCCAAGGAATACACTGCTGTCTTTCTGAATGCCCACCCTTTCTATCTCTAGTACATGATTTTCATTTTGATTTAAATTTAGAGGAAGTCCTCAACTACTTTATACTATAATGAGATTTATGTTGTGTAATGCACTTCATTAGCATTTCAATCAAGCTTAATTAATTTGTTATTAATGGTCTTATATATACTAAAAATATTGGACATGTTGAGGTTCAGGATTAAGCAACACTGCACTAAGCAGATGAGGTTTTCAGGTTTGTCTGCCATTGAGTTCTTCCAGTTCTTCCCCATGAAATTGACCAGGTCGCCACATTTTCTCTCATTTTAAATGGGAGGGGATATGTAATGATCAGTTATTAGTTATAAGCACATATATAAAAGCTTTAAATAGTATGCTCAGCTGAAAGTTTTCTGTGAGTCAGTCATCTGTTTCTGACTTGGCTGCTATGTTATGTTGTGCTATGTAAATCATTCCTATTATTGTATCCTGTCAGTCAGTTCAAGGAATATATGTCTGATGATGATGATACTGACAGGAAACCTAGTAAGAAACGCATCCATTTCTCCAAAAAATATTAACAAAGTATCTAGAGAAATGGCAATGTCTTCACCCCTCCAAAATTCCACACTGTCACACACCTGCACATTCTGTATCACATGTCAAAGAGCTTTGTCAGCTAGTTCAAATACCTATGTATGTTTTGACATTTGCATCTCTTGCAATCCAAACATTAATGTGAATGTCATCCTTCCATCTTACAACCACTTATCCAGTATAGTGCTACAGAGTGTCTGGAGCCAACCCAGTCAGCATCAGTCACAAGACATTGGAATACTCTGGATGTCTCCCACAGACCAGGGTTGTTATTGATAATTAAAACTATAAGAAAACATTTTGATAAACTAAAATAAATATGAAAATAAAAAAACTGTGACTAAACAAAAACTATAAAATTTGCCTCTGAAACTAGCTGAAATAAAATAAAAATAAATGTCAAATACCTTCTCATTTTTATATACTTTTTAGCTAAAGTAATGATTTGTTTCTTACCTCCTTGATGGAACTCTTTTGAGGAAACGTAATCCAGTATATTGCCTTTAGATGGCGTCACTCTTTGGGCCTCTCTTGTGCAATGCACTTGAACCATAGAAATTAGGGTTGGGAAAAACCCCTATTTTTTCTTCATGTGATTTGATCCAGTACCAAGTTTGGTATTGCTGATCCCAATATTTGTAAGTCATTTGTGTGCCTGAATGATAATGGAAAAAATCACATTTTCCATATCTGAAATGTTTTTGACATGTATAAAACAAAAAAAGAGTGCCTAAAATAAACTATAGCCAAACGGAAATTATCTACCAATAGAGTCTGTTAAATAGGGTCGGTGGTATTCCTGCGAGTTTTGCCACCAGTCACAAAGCACTGCTATGCTTTTGCTATCGTCTCTGTGTAATCCAAAATATTTCCATACAGTGGAAGACGAAGTCTTTTGGTGACCAGGTCTTGTTTGCTTTTTATCGCTTTACACACTTTTGTGTTAAATTTCTCATCCCACTGTGTTTGCTGTTAGGGCATAAGAAGGAGTAAGAAGCCCGTCAAAAAACGGGGCCAGATCTGGAATTTATTTGGAAAACGCCATAAAGTAAGTTACTCAGTTACCAGAAACTCAGTCATTTAGTTCATAAATAGTGCTAACAGAAAGTCCTATTTATTGCCAAGAAGAAAGATTCAGTAAATCTTTAGTAAAATTTACTTCTGTGGGTCTATTAGAGAAAGTCTTCTAGTTGCTATTTCAGGGGTGAATATTTCCACGATATTATTTGCTATGTAGGCCATATTCTCCTTGCACTTGGATCCAACATAGTGAGGAAGTCTGCATAGCAGGTCTCAGGATGGAGTGGACATCAGAGAGACAGGGTGCAGCAGAAAGACAGGGGCATCATAGTGGACCCTGAGCCGAGGTCATTTTTCAACAGTGTATGGCCTGACATTCGTGGCGGAATCTCACAAACTGTGCATAATTCTAATAATTCCCGCAAATTCAGCGTACATAATGCGGAACTTAACACACTTAAACTGCCATATCAGTAAAGATGAATAACACTAAAATGGAAATATAAATTTCACCTTATACATATATTGTAAGTATAACAGCAATAGTTTACGAAAAAAACGAACTCTATAGAGCGCAACTACCGAATCGTCTTATAAGGTGACGTGACGTCACAACTCTGATCCCAATATACCTGTCCCCCCAGTGTTAATATGAAACATGTGCCCCTGCTCCATCTAATCCACACTCATGAATTTGTAAATTTTCTAGAAGTACTGGATAGATCACCTGGAAATGTGAAAGTTAATGTATTTTTACCTGAATGCTGTGAGTCTTTGATGTGATAAGTAGATGTTAAGGTATACTTATTAATTTATTGTGCATTCCATTTATATGACAATTTGCAGAATCTCTCCCCACAAATTAGGTAGTTGCTTGTATTCTTTTATGTTTTAATGTCTATGTTTGAAAATTCCCCAAAATGTAAGCATGATCTACTTTTGTTGTGATTCATTTCGATATTTTGAGCTCTCAGATTCATTTTTAAATTTAAATTTTTGGTTATTTATTAAAGAAAACGTGATTGCAAAGACAGAAGGTGGAGTGAAGAGCACAAATACCTGGGGGTGTATGGTAGTAAATTCTTATTTGCTAAATTCTTTGTAATAATGCCTAATATATCTCCCAGTCCAATTTGGTGTTATTCTGCCATAAATGGCACTTGTTTAAACAAAGATTCAGTCAATTATATGCTAGAAATGAGCAGTTGTAGTCATCCAAATCTTAAAACTGCACTTGGTTATAACCAATGTATGCATATATCGCTGAGCCCATATCTATATAATTATGTAGTATGTATATCTCCCATTAGAAATGTATTCTGTTGTACTTTAATGGACAAAAAACTACACTTTGTGGCCGTTTAGTTACCATTTTACATATTTACACATCAGGTACCATTTTTGCCCTGCCATGTATAGCAATTATTGACCTAAAGTGATATCGCAGACCACTGTTTTGATGTAAATTATTGATGGTCTCCAGCCCTCTGTCATGTATGCCAGATCCTCAGGTTTCCTCCCACGAGATAAAAACATGCGACTTCAGTGAATCAGAGTGCCTAAATTGACCTTATGTTTGAGTGTGTGTGTGTGTGTGTGTGTGTGTGTGTGTTGCACAGGATACCAGTACTGAAAAGGTGCATTTTTGAAAGCTTTTCTGTATTGCATTTCTTTAGTACCGGTACCAATTACAATATTACAGGCATTGCTAATGCAATGTATCGCTAATCCTAGTCATCGAATCAGAACTATGGACTGAATATTTCTGAAGCACTGCCTGAATTATGCCCTGTGTCAGAATTGCACACATTATGCTATATAGCATGCATATATATTACAGGGGGGATAGGGGCTGTATTGCCCAGTTTCTGTTGATTATTGAAAGGGGATTACAGCCCCTATCCCCCCTGTAATTTGCCCCTGTAATTTATACCTATGGCTTATCTTAAAAAGAGGCTACTAAAATGTCAGCTGGTTAAATACGATGATCTTAGCTTTAAGTTAGTGAATAATGTAAGAGATCTTATTAGATAGCCATATCTTATAATATAGCAAGTGTTCACATCATCAAACTAGCATCTGTACCTTTAGGTTATGCCACGCTGTTTTAACCACTTAAATAATCAAGAATAATGCCTTTTTTATGTATGTTGAGCAGATGAATGGCAGAAAGCAGAAGAAACTGCTGTAACCATTATGGACACTTATCTCAAATCTGTTCACTATTTTTACACTGGAGTGTAATGGTGATGAGTTTGATCACAGCAGAGATGTATTTCACAGTTTTGCATGCTCTTGTGTTTTTTTGTTTTTTGTTTCATTTGATAGCGCAGCGCCCTCTCAAAATCCATATAACAAATCACATCCCCTCTCCCCTTTTAGTTCTTAATACTCTGCTTAGATGCAGTGCTATACCGCTCTCGTGTGCATTTTAATTACATAAAGGTGGAGCTGCACAACTATCAGGGGTGGATATACCCTTTATGAATTTAATAGAACAGATTATTGTTCTCCTTGTAACTGAATGAATCAAAGTGATCATAATGTGCTGCTTGGCAATATTAGGGTATGTGAGTGGAATGAGGCTTAATTTATTAAAAATGAAATAGTAACAATTTAAATGTATTTGAGATAAATGATGAAAATCAGTGACATAAGTGCATAATTTACCATGAACGATACTTAACTTAACTGTTTCCTCTACATTGAAATTGTTGCAGTACCGGTTTCTTGATACTGAAAGTGGTATTGGTATTGAGCTCATAATATTGGTAACATGACAACACTAGAGTGTGTGTGCGCGTGTGCTCCCTACATAGGGCTGGTGCCTCATCCAGGGTTGGTTCGTGTCTCACGCTAATTACAATAGCCATCCCTCCATCCATCCATTTTCTACACCCACTTGTCCTATATATATCTATCTATATATAAGATATATATAAGATAAAATAATATAATCGATAGTGAAAGCCCTAAATTAAACTGCATTTCAAATGAAAATTTTAAATTATGTAAAAATAAAAACTGAATTAAAAAAACAAATCTATTATAACTGCCACAGATGCTGATATTAATTACCTAATTATTAAAACCTGAATGCTCTAAGTGATAATTTAGTTCATGTAAAATAACATTTGCTTTGCATTTTAAATTTATTGAGTAAAATTATATTATGTATCCATCTATTGAAAGACAATAAAAATTAAAAAAAAATTAAAAAAATTCCACTGCCACCAATAGTGATTCATGGAGTAACATAAGAACATAAGAAATGTGCAAACGAGAGGAGGCTATTCGGCCCATCAAGCTCGTTTGGGGAGAACTTAACTAATAACTCAGAGTTGTTAAAATCTTATCTAGCTCTGATTT
>JAAGVU020000163.1:0-19938 GCA_011763525.2 Mormyrus iriodes | reverse complement strand
GGAGAACATGCAAACTCCACACACATAGAACCCGGGCGGAGACATGAACCCCGATCCCAGAGGTGTGAGGCAACAGTGCTAAGCACTGCACCACCATGCCACCCTAATGTAATTTAATGTAATTTAATTTAATGTATTAATGGCTATAAGTTTGCTGGACAGATGGTTCCATTAGAAAAAAAGTCCTGAACAGTAAATATCTTGCAGTACTTGAAAATATATTTTCAATCAGATAACGCATTGAAATCCAATTTATTGATAGCGTAAAATACTTGCTGAAATCCTTTTGGAGGATGATGTTGTTGAGCCTTTGAGTCAAAGTATGCACTAAATCTTAGCCATCCCTTTTTGTTACCAAATAGAATTATATCAATTTTGTCTTTAATTGAATAAAGTGTAGTTGCATCTAGTTGTTTGTTTTCTCCAGAGACTGACACCACAAGACTGTAAGACAGTAGTCATCACGTAAAGGAACTAAATAGGTATCATCTGCATAAATACAAAAGGAAGTCTTGCTGTCTTTCAGGATTTGGCCAAGTGGAAGCAAATAAAAAATGAGAGGCCCAAGAACTGGGCCTTGCGGGACTCCATATGCTGTGGTAGTTTGCTCAGAATCGTAATTTCCAATAATTACAAAACAACCCTTCTACGTCCTGAACCATTCTGAACCAGTTCCTGAGAGTCCTGCCCAGTTTGGCAACCTGTCTAGAAATATTTTATGGTAGATAGCATTAAGGATGCACTGAGATCTAATAACACCAGGATTCTTATTTCACCTGCATCAGCAATTAAACGAGTGTCATTTAATACTTTTATGGGAGTAGTATCATTACTGTGATGTGGTCAGAGGCCAGACTGAAAGTTCTCAGGATAGCTATTCATGTTTAGAGAGTAGCTCAGCTGACTGAAAACAACTTTCTCAATAACCTTGTCTATGAAGGGCAGATTTGAGTCTGTAATTATTCCAATATTCTCTTTTTCAAGAGGGGATTAATAATTATAGCTTCCAATTGGAAAAAAGGAAACCACAGAACATATACACTGCATACAATATTTTTAAATATATTTAATATTTTTCTATTACTCTCAGATATTCTAAGTAGTTCCCATGTTTTAGCATATGTAACTGCAAATCTAGTCGTTTATTTTTTAAATTTGTAATACTGAAGTTTGAGAAGGTGTCTCAATAGATAACACGATAGGCTCCCACAGTCCAAAACCATGCTGTTTAGTGAATTGTCTTTAAATTGCCTGAAGTGTTTAAGTGTGCGTGCCCTGTGATGGATTGGCATTTGGTGCAGGACGTGCACTGCTTTGTGCCCTATGATGGATTGGCATTCAGTGCAGGATGTGCCCTGCTTTGTGCCCTGTGATGGACTGGCATTCAGTGCAGGACGTGCCCTGCTTTGTGCCCTGTGATGGACTGGCATTCAGTGCAGGACGTGCCCTGCTTTGTGCCCTGTGTTTCTTGTGTGTTTCCTAGCTTAGACTCACTGTAACCCTGTGCTGAGTAAACAGGATGGAAAATGAAGTGTCAGAACTGTAACCTAAGGTAACCTAAAACATTGAGCCACTGTAGGTTAGTAAAAGCATTAACACCCAGTGATAAGTGTCTGGTAACTAAGTGTTCTTCTTTGCTGTAGCAAGACATGCATTTTGTTGTGTCTACTTCTTTTCTCTGGGAGGTAATGACTGGCTTACAGTGGTATAATTTGGAATGTATATCAGCGAAGGCAGATGAAGAGAAAGAGATTTAGAATGGTCCATGAGATTATTTCATGGTGAGGGTGGCAGGGGGCGAGTGGCCAGACCAGCACAAGCCTGCTTCAACACTGTTTAGGTTCACTACTACGTTTGATAGTGCTGTTTCTGCTCTAGACAGGAAATTTTATCCAAAGGTGAATGTGGTGAAACATCATACATTTTGGCAGGGAGCCAAGAGAACCAAATGAGTGCATAATGAACTAGCGACTGTGTGAAATGCTAGTTACATTAAAAAGGCAGAAATGCTAATGAGATGTTACAGGATCAGTTGGTGAAGAAAATAATGAATCCAGAAATAGGTGAAAGACTATTAATTCAAATAGATCTCACGCTAGATAAAGCTATTATGATTATATGTCAGATCGGGTCAGCTATGAAACATGCTGAGCCCTTAGTAGCCAAGCACTAAGTGGCGTTAATAAAGGAACTGCCTCATGAACGGAAGTCCTGTTCTGAATTAAAAAAACATGCAGACCAGCACACCCTGCGGGCATTATTCCCGATACGGCTCTTCTCCACATCCTGCCATTCTGTGTGCCCAGGCCTGAAAGTAACATGCATAAGTTGCAGGATATTTTGCTGGAGTGCACCAATCAGCCAAGAATGAGACTGCAGTTGTTCCGGAGCGTATCATACTCTCATTGCAAAAGGAAGATCAGAACAAAGATCACATTGCACACACTGTCCATAAGCACGATGGATGTCAACTTCTGGCTTACAGATTTAGTTGTGAACACTGGCTCATGTCTTTCCATTATTCCAGATAGCCTGTATAAACACCACTGTAGAACTATACCACTAAGATCTTCACTGGTCAAAATCGTATTCAGAATCTTATCTTCTGGTGCATGGATGTCTGTCCATGGTTGTGCAGCATGGAAATGTGGAAATTCCTGCTACACTTTATGTTATGCTGTCTGGTGCACCATTGCATTGTCATATCTTTCTCTACTTTGACTTTTGCTGCCACTGTTTGGCAGGATTTAGACAGCTTGCTAACACTCAATGACAGGGTGCTGGGGTGCACCACAGACTTTGTTCGCTTCAAGCTCTTGAGTGTTTCGCATCAAACAGCAACATCACTTCCTTTCTCGGTGCAAAATGCTGTTTCAGCAGAACTCAAGCAATTGCTGGAAACCAGTGTGATCAAGAGTATATATGCATCTCTGTGGATAACGGTTGCCCAAAATAAGAATGGGAAAATTCAGACGTGAGACAAATAAAGCAATTGTGGTTGGCAGTCATGTCTACTTCACATAGAGGATTTGTTGCACTGCTGTATAACATGAATATGCACACAAAGTCAAACATCATCCCCGTGCTCTTCCACAGATTGAGAGGGTGAACCAAAGAGTTGTTTTGAAGCACTACAAAGACTCACACTGATGCCACAAACGGAGCAAAAATAATAGTGTTTCCAGAAGGAGATTTGGTCCAGGTCTGGAATTCATTTCATGCACAGAAAGGGTCTTCATGTGCCATGGGACCAGAGGGAGGATTACAGGAAATGGAATGTGCTCCATTTCTCATGCATCCTTGTACAGCCTGCTTCATAAGCCAACGCAGCAGTGCGAAGCTCCAGGGCCTAATCGATAGAACTTTAGAACAGAAACTCTGGGAGACCTGAACCGTTCAGGAAAAGACAAAGGCCCAAACGGCTTATAGACTTCCTGCCTGTCGGAAGCGCAGTGGTTACAGTGGTGTAATTCAGAATGTGTATCTGGTAGAGAAGGAAAGTAAAGAAGTGGTGATATATAATTTATGGTGATATTTGAGATTCCATCCATCTATCTTCTATACCTGCTTGTCCTATACCCACTTGTCTTATGTGGGAAGCTACTGACACAAGGCAGGGAATAACCCAGGACAGGGGCCAACCCATCACAGGACACACATGTACACCACTTACACACACATTCACACCTACAAACAATTTGGTAACTCCAATGCACCTCTGCATGTATTTGGACTGTGGAGGGGAAACTGAAGAACCGGAGATTATTTAAAAATGCAGACGCTCCCTGGGTTACGATTATGATATTTCAGCTTTACGATGGGCATTCTACTTCCATTCTGTTTTTCACTTTCAGTACATTATTCAATAAATTACATGAGATATTCAGCACTTTATTATAAAGTAGACTTTATGCTAATGATTTTCCCCAACTGTAGGCCAATGTAAGTGTTCTAAGCATGTTTAACTAATTTATAAGGCTCTTTGGTGTATAGATGGTGAGGTGTGATGTACAGACGCTCCCCGGGTTACGTTCCAATAAATCTATCATAAGGCAATAATAGTGTAAGGCAAAAATGCATTTTAATGCAGCACACCTAACCTAACAAACATCATAGCATAGCCTAGCCTGCCTTAAACTAGTCGACACCTATAAGCAAATTTCAGTATACGGAATCCACAATTGGTATCCTGTGATATTTGGTTTTCTCAGAGGGAATTTGACAGCTGCTTAACATGATTGTTTACCTGAACAATGTTGTAGCATGCCATGGAGAGTGAGAAACACATGCAGAGTGCAGGAACCTCACCTCCATCCTAAGCAAAGTTTGAGGCTGTGAAACTTTGCTGGATCTGTTAATTACGGCAATTTCATTCACATGTTGTAGCCCATCTTCGGGCTGCGCTGCGCTTATTTGTTGAAACTGGTGTGAAATGGGAGCTCTAACTGTCCAGGGCCATGATATTCTACATTCACTCTTCTTGTACATTACGACTGCTGAAACACTGGTAATTAACAGTTATGCTTCTCATACAGCACTGGAGCTATAAAGGATAGTACAGAACATTGAGTAATCCACCCATTTTCTATCACTCACGCGGAGGATATACTCACAACCGTAGCGGAGAAGTTTCAATTGTGATTTTCACAGTAGCTACATAAATATGTATGTGGCTGTGACTTTGCAATTCAGACTCAACAAACGCCTCTACTGGGACTATTAGGAGAATAGAACTTGTATATACACGGGCCTCAGGCAGACTGCAATGCTATACGTGTTTCTTAAAACAATATCATGCTTCAGTGCATAGACCAGAACTCTGCTCAGCAGTCAACTTCAGCTGAAACGGAGTAAAAAATTAGCTGGCTTAAGAAGTGGCACGAGTTGAGTCTATTCTACTCTGGGGTCAAAATGCTAGCTTCCTAGTTCAGGGCCAACAGCATATACTGCATGGCACCGTGCCTGCCGCAGTTCACATGCATCATAGAGGGACTGAGATCTGTGTCAGTCAAATGACAGCATTTTTAGCAGCAGTATATCTCAGAGACAGGCTCCATTTGCCTCCTCAACAACGTCAAGGCACAATGTTCTGTTTTTCAGTTTCTCAGAACACTTCCATCTGGTTCCTGGCACTTTGCACTGCCCTGTGTTAGATCACAGGTGTACAGTTTTCATATTTCCAGTATTAACGTTTAAGCTTCTGTCACTTCACAAATGAGAAATGTGTCTTACATTTTTGTTAGCTTCTAAACCATTCTACCATAAACTTTGTTTTGTTCATATTTTACAAGTAGCTGTATAAACCATATTATGTACTTTTTCATTTTTGTTTGTGCAAGTTAATCAAACGGAACTTCTTAAAAATCCTTTTTTCTTTGCATTTTTATACTGCATACAAATCAGGGTATCTGTCACACATCTTCAAGTTTTCAAAAGTAATCTTTAAAAGATTTTGGAGAAAAAAAATTTTACGTCATTAGAAAATGTAATTTCTTGTACGGAATGAACCAAATGCGGCTGAACAAGGTGACCTGTAAAAGAACTGATTTCACTTTCCATCTTTGGAAGCAGGCATTTAGCTACAGCCAGAGGTCACTTTAGTTTACTGTTATTGTGGAGCGGGTGTGATTAAGGTGTGTGTGTGTGTGTGTGTGCGCGTGCGTGCGTGCGTGCGTGCGTGCGTGCGGGGGGGGGAACTGCATGCAGCACACTGTCACCTCGCCAGTTTGGGAATTTGCATGCGATCAATGAGGTTAAGGTGCATTTAACACTGGAAGTGTCATACATTTACATAAACTACTCAGTGAAGATAGATAGATGAAACATAGCAGATGTAAACCACAAAGAGAGACAGATGGTAGCATGGTCAAAACTATCTTCAACAGTCAGGGTCACTAGCAGTTCTTTCACTGCGTTTACATTCTGATCATTAAAAGGGTAAAGAAAATAATGCTGAGTGTATCAATGTGAGGTGCCTTAGTGGGTAACATTGTTGCCAAACGTCCCCATCATTTCCCACGTCCCACAGCAAACTGACAAACAGAAGGACAGGTATCACATCAGCAGAGGCCCCGCTAACTTTTCATGTTGGTCAGGATGTACAATTAACTACACACAATGTAATAAAGCTACTTTTCATTTTATTTTCCTTTTAAGGTGCATCCAAAACACATAACGGCACATTCACATCTCGAATACCCTTTAAACATTTTCAACAATCATTTTTTTGCTCAATACTTATTCTTAAATAGATAATCACAGTGGCAGTATTTTCAAAGAATCCCTCTTATTAGTGTATTTTCTTACAGTATTTCAGATATAAGAGAAGGTAGGATTTAAAACGCAAGAATTCCCTGTAGTGACTAAAATACTCTTGAAAATTGCCAGCAAACTGCATTAATAGGCAAGGTATAGGTTTCGAAATGGGTTACTTTTTTTGAAACCCCTCCTGTACCTCATGTTGACTTTCCCTCCTGTGTCACTGACTCCCAGGATAACTTTTCACTCTCGCTCTGACTCATGCACTGCTTATCTTGTGGTTCCTTCTACTATGTGGTGAAAAACGATCTTGGTCTGCATGGTATTCAATTTTGTACTACACAATGTAAAAAGATGATGTCCTGTTATGTACCATAAAATATGTGTAGTGTTTTTTTTCCCCTGTATAGTTTAGGCCTAGGACGTGATGGTACATCATGACACTTTCTGTGTTCTCCTAACCTCAATGACGTTTGTGTCTCAGTAACCGATCAGTTTGGCTCACTTGAAAGAGAGTTAGGGGGAGAGGTGATGGTGCTGGGTGTTGACGTGATGGAGCTGGCACCGTTGCCGCCGTCAGAGCCAGTGATGCTTTCTGACGCATTCTTGTTGCAGTACTGGAGAGAAGAGGGCTGCCGAAAATTTAGCCGGTCCTTCTCGGCCTCCAGATCTTCGTCGTATCGTTCGTGATCGTCGTCGTCGCTGTGGTGCGGCGAGGAGTGCCGAGACAGGGCTGGAGAGGGGGGTATCGAGGCTGGTCGAGGGTAGCTGAAGCCCTTTTTCTGTGGGAGGGGCAGAGCACGCCAGAGATGCAGGTTTAGATGAGGGGTGGTACCCATAGGAAGCTGACAGGGACTCACACAAAATGTACCGTTTTGTACTGTCTGTGCCGTTTTGTATCATTTTGCATTTTGTGTCTGTATTGTTTTGCACCATCCATATTGCTTTGTGCTGTCTGTATTGTTTTTGTATTGCCTGTATTATTTCGCACTGTCCATATTGCTTTTCATCATTTTGCAATATCCGTATTGTTTTGCACTCTCCATATGGTTCAGCACCATCTATATTGCTTTGTACGGTCTGTATTGTTTTGTGTTCTTTCGCACTCTCCATATTGTTTTGCACCGTCCATATTGATTTGTACAGCCCATTTTGTTTTGCACTAGTATTTTGCACCATTTTGCTGTTTCTGTATTGTTTTGGTAAGTGTCCGTATTGCTTGCATCATTTTGCATTGTCTGTATTGTAAAGCAATATGGACAGTGCAAAGCAATACGGACAGTGCAAAGCAATACGGACAATGCAAAACAACACAAAACAATACAGGCAGTGCAAAATGATGAAAAGCAATACGGACAGTGCAAAACAATACAGACAGTGCAAAATGATGTAAAGCAATACGGACAGAGCAAAACATCTTAAGTCTCTTGGTAACCGTGTGTGGCTGAATGAGCAAGCATTGCAAAGCACCAGTTGCATATGGCCAATAAAGACCTTCAATCTTGAACCTAGAGGTCAGGTACACAGGGGCACTTACAGAAGCAGGGTCCTGAGGCTCATAGCAGTAAGTGTCCGGGAAAGCCATTGTTAGGGCCATATAACGAGCCGAGATGTAGTACTGAGGAAGAAACAGTACTGTTAAAGAACAGGACTAAAATATGGAATCACTGCACATTCCTTCAATCTAACCTTTCCATCATCCCCACCCTGTCCATCCTGCCCTCTCTCACCCGACCAAGATAGCGCCAGTCCAGAAGGTCACTGAGCCTCTCTGTGCGGTTTCTCTGGATGATCCGCTGGCGCCGGCTCTGCTGACAGAACTGCAACAGGAAGGAGGTCAGCTGATTACACGACTCATCCACGCTGCGGTACCGCCGGTCGAGGATATAAACACCTGAGGACCAGAGAAAGAGAATCAGAGCGAGCATGGAGAACAAATAATAATACAACTAAGCAGAAGCTCTTAGCAGAAGCTTTTATGCTGTCCTTAGGTCAAGGGGTCAAAAACGGATGGACTAACCATAGGCAGAGGGGTCGGCAATGTGCTCCTCCATGAAACAGCCGAAACCGGAGAGATTGGTGGAGACAGAGGGGATCCCCATTACAGTGCACTCCGCTGAGAACAAGGAAACAACAGGCACCCTAAGCTGGAAGCTGCTCTTTTTCCATTTGCATGATGCAATTTAGCACTGCTTTATCTTGGCTTCGGCACTGGAAATAGCGACATCTGTCACGTCAGTAAGCATCTGTGAACTGAAAGTAACCCGAGAGACAAGGGAAAATGGAAGAAGGGAGAGCCATACCAGCAAACAAAGGTGTGGCCCACACAGGCAGTGATCATTTTTCAACTTTCAGCTGCTTATCATGGTGATTAGGCAGTCACCTAGCATTTCAAATGCTTAACCAGCTACTAACTACAAGTTCAGTTTGAAACCAGCAGTACTACAGCCCTGTAGGGAGTGTATCGACGTGGGCCGACAGGTAAGCCGTGGAACACCGGCAGAGGGCGCCCACAGGAAAGTGACACGTACCAGGAGTATATCCCCAGGGCTCGTAGTAAGAAGGGAAGACTCCAAGATGGCAGCCTCGTACAAACTCTTCATAATCCATGGGCAGAAGCGGGGAAGTAGAGGAAAGGAATTCTGGATGGAAAATTACCTAAAAGTGACGCAGGATGAGTGACAGAGCAGGAAAGACTTATCAGTGCGTTTTTCTCCCTGTGGATTAATTTAGTAAAGATAGCGGCATT
The DNA here is from genome assembly GCA_011763525.2 of Mormyrus iriodes. Classification (NCBI taxonomy): domain Eukaryota; kingdom Metazoa; phylum Chordata; class Actinopteri; order Osteoglossiformes; family Mormyridae; genus Mormyrus; species Mormyrus iriodes. Next base: position 10,931 of record JAAGVU020000163.1, on the reverse strand, counting down.
GTTTGCCAGCCAGAATCGTATGCTTTTTTGGGTGATAATATTCTTCCCAGTTCCTGCATCCAAGGACACAGGAATCCTCACAGTGCAGCCCTTGCAAAGGCGTGTAGATGACCTCCTTGTACCTTCACTCTGTCTGCAGAGCTGTTGAAAAGGCCAATCCTGCGAAGGCAATTGAGGATGGGGTCGCTGCCATCGTCCAGCATGTTGTGGGTGCAGATGGGCGGCTGGCTTTGCCTCTGGGTGCTGAAGATGGCCCTTTTCATCATCGTGAAGTCCTCTTTGTCCAACATCTTGGACACATCCGGTAACTGGCCTCTGATAGGGGGTGGGGGTCTGTTAAATATTTAATTAGCTCTTTTCTTGGATAACTTAATGAATATCAGATTCCCATGGGGGTGACATTTACCACTATAAATAAAAATTATAAAAATAAATAGAAGTTCATCTTCACCCTAAACCTAGTGACATTGAGACCAAATGAATATCACTGAAAGTAAAGTGTTACTACTAACTACTACAGCCCAGTCAATGTGAAGGACAGCCTACACCAATCATTCAGGTCTTACTCACGATGCAATGGAGGCGGAAATAACAATAAAGCCAAAAAATAATTTGTAAGATTAGTACTCACACTAGAAGTGATTCATACAACTTCTTTCCAAACTTCTCTTTCACAGTTTGAGCAGTATCCCTGTAGACAGTTTAGTAAAAACACAAAAAGTAACCCGCAATATGTCAAAAATGACTGATCACAAACTAGCTATGCTGCCCTCTGCTGGTGAGTCTGCAGTGTTAAACCAAAAAAAGTGTAAAGATAAACCTGACCCAATTATCAGGCACGTTAATGCGCAGGATGACCGTAAACCCAGAATACTCGTTTGCTGAAAGAAGCATGCAATGGCATGCATTCGCTACAATGATAAATGAAAATCGCACAGACTGACACCAGTGAGCTCTGACACCAGCCTTACCACAGCTGTTTCCTGACAGCCTGCCCCTTCAGAGACTCCACGTTGAAGTTGTTGGTCCTGGCGGGCATGATGAAGAAGGCGATCACCGTCACGTCGCTGCTTTTCACCTGAGGCAGCGTCAGAAAAAAAAAAAAAAAACCATCAGGAGCACCGAGCTCTGCAGGGTTACCAGCATCGACGTGTCGGACAATAAAATTGCACGTTCATTACATAAGGTGCAACACTGTACACGGCAATGAAAATGGAATCATGTTCAGCAGGGGCGTCACCGGGATCTGTAGATCTGAAGATATTTGGGGCTTGGCCCAGAGACCAGGGGGTCCCTCACAAGAAAGAAATACAAGATGGGTAGCTACTCTGCCTAGCGATACTCCTGATTTTCAGTATATTAATCATGCCCTCTTGTAATGGGATGGCCAACCCTTAGCATAATATGCAAATATGTTATCGCCAGACTGTCAAATTTAACACTATTATACATTATTATGTCACACATATGTGCATTAATCTGTGCTGTATCTTGAAATAAGACCTATGACATGCACAGCCACAGTCTCGGTGATGGCGATGAGGAAACTGGCTGACACGTGTGAAACGACACGCAGATCAACGGCATACACACCCGCAGAAGATAATTCAGCCGAGCGAGCGCCTCCAGGAAGATATCGGCTCCTTTATTACAGAACTCGTACCTCCCAGCGATGAAGAGGAACACAGACTTGTCAAGGTTAAAATCCAGCTGTCTGTGATACACACACAATGCAGCTACAATTACAATTACATCTCCACAAAACACACACAACACACATTCATATCTGGCATGGGATGAAACGCGATGTTGAATCACAGAAGAGGGTTTTTCGGGCAAGCATGATGCCTTATATGCAGCATTTCAGTGTTCTTTGCATACACAGTAATAGAAGCAAATCAGCAATTTTTGCCAAAACAAGGCACTGGCCATTGACAGGGGGCTTATTTCAGTCCATATGGAGGTGCCATGCGCAGCCATGTACGCGTTTGATGCTAAAAGTGACTGACCCATAGAAGTGCCCACGGACAAACTCCTGAATGCGAGCCTTGCTGTGAGCGTGCAAGTTCTGAAACTCATGTGTGGCGGAGAACTTCTTCACATTCAGCCCATTGGGGGTAACAACATCTGAGAGGAACAGACAGAGGGTAAAAGGGGCACGTCAGTGCCATGTACATGCGAACACACACAAACAAGGGGTGTAATGAGACAGCCTACTCATAATTCAGACCGACAAACAAAATCGATACACTCAATATATTCAACAGAATAAGACAATGAAAACAAATTAAGATCTCACCATTCTGATTCCTTTTTAGGCTTGTACATTTACCACAAGGGAGCTGTTTTTAAAATTCTTTTTTTTTCCCTTGTAGACTCAGCAAAATGTACAAAACTGAGATTATGCTTTTTGCTCCCTCTTGCGTTAACATTAATAAATGATTTTGTGCCATGATGAATTGTTATGCACAGGGCTGGCCCATGGCATAGGCAATATAGGCAAATGCTAAGGGCGCCATCCATCCAGGGGGCGCCACAAACAGAGGAAGAAAAAAAGTGTAACATTCCACTATTCTTAAAACTAGTTGGTATTAATTTGTCTTCAGGGCCGGTCAACCATATAGGCAACATAGGTGGACGCCTACGGCTCCCCCGCATGAGGGGTCGTCGACTTGCCAGCCAATTTCCCTTTGCCTGAAATGTGGGGAGGTGCCAGCAGTAATGCTCGCCAAGGGCGCCATATCGGCTAGGACCAGTACTGGTTATGCGCACACACGCACAAAATTATATGCAGGTATGTATGTGTTTTTGTGCACACGCACAATTTTACGCATTTCATATATAAGATATTATGCACGCAAACACACACACACTTTATTTTGACTCCATGATACTGACATTTTCCATTGACTACACTGGACTCTTGTAAGTCTTGGAAGAGCAACATTCCAGCTTTTCAAGAATTAACCATCTAGCAAAAACCATCAAATACATTCTGCAAAGCTCTTATACAATGCTTTCATCCCATTATGCTGATCCTTATGCATTATAATTTAACAGAATTTTTCCTTATCTGGTTTGAAAATTCACAACATATTAAATTTAAAATCATGACTTAGTGTTAAAAAAAACTTTTAATCCCCCACCCATTTTATTTGTTCACATTAATTCAGTGCTAATTTTAAGATAAGCTGGTACAATAGACCATTTCTAATACTTATAATTATTATGCAAATTATGTAATGGCTGTATTGATTAATGCAAGCATTGTGTTAACCATTTATTATTATTACTTATTAATATGACTTATTACCTGGTTTACGTTTGAGCAGGTGCTCCGCCTCGATGGCAGTGATCTGAGACACTGTGGTGAAGATGTGAGCACAGTGCGCGGCCGCCCTCTCCAGGCAGTACCTGTGATATATCTGCCTGTCGCCTGCCTCCTTATCCACATTGAACTGAAACAAACGGGGAACGACGGCTTACACCAGTAACCACACAGCAAATGAAAAACAGTGTTCTCAGAAATGGCCAGATAGATATAAACCAGACTCTTTATCGACTCAGCCCTCATTGATCTGCTATTTTCTATCAAGTCCTCAAAAAGAAAACTAAGACAGATTTGTAGTACTGTGCAAAAGTCTCGCGCAATTATGTTTAGATAAGAGTTTAGGTTGGTGTAAAACTATGATTTTATGTCTGTAGAAGCATGTTAGCTTAGCCATTTCAAAACCGCTCCTAAAATCACCCCATTGTTTGATGCTACTATGAATTTGTCTAACTTGACGCCCAGGATGATGTGTTTGCCTAATCAATACCTGATTAAGTAAAATTAAGTTAATTAAGTGAGCTGGTGATGAAATTTAGCAAATTTGTGGAATGGCTGGGGTGCCCCCAACGAGAGGTTTAGGGAGCAAATCTGTGTAACTATTTTTATTACAGTTTATTTATATTGTTAAACAGTGTTTTTTTTTTCCTGACCAAATATATACTTACTGCCTATATAAACAGCTTTAAACAATCTTCTTGACTAGCCTTTGGTAAACTTTTGCACAGAACTGCATGGGTATTGTTTTCCCTCGGCCATTTCCGCAGGGCTGAGTGTCGTCGCAGGCCTCACGTGACAGACACTGGGGAGCTCACATTACTGAGGTTGTTGTAGAAATCCACGCTGGCTGCACACAGGTAGCGGCCGAGCAGGGTGGCGTGGGTGGTGAAGATGGTGGCCACAGGCAGCTGTCTTTGCCGACATAAGACCAGGCCCAGGCCTGCCAGCCACTCATGGAAATGGGCCAGGATGTGGGGGGGCTTCTCACACTGCGCTGCAAACTGGTGCAGAGAGAGACCGGGGTTAGATTTACAGGGTGAATCTTTCAGGCTTTGGAGGAAGAAAGCTAGACCCTTTGCCAGAGAAACTGAGGGGCATCCAGATCCTCCATGTGCAACAAGCTATATGTATGTTAAGAATGAAGAAACATCTACACTTATTTCTGCTCATTTTTTACACAGCAAGTCAGAAAGCAGGACAAGAAACGGCCTAAAATGAACGTGTGTGTGTGTGTGTGTGTGACATTGACTGACCTCCCCAAGGAGCCACGCTGTCAGGAAGCCGAATAGCACGGCGTCATTGGCCTCGCGGTCAAACCAGGGCATGCCGATTCCACAGCTATCCCACAGCTCACTCTTCCAGCGGTCCAAGGACCAGGCCGTGAAGCCCACGTCGATGAGCACCACGTAGGGGCTCCCTTCTATCAGCCAGCGGCCGAAGTGCACCTGCAGGGAGAGACGGGCACAGGCCGGGTTGGCACAGGGGGTGGGCAGATTGCATGCATGGCATGCAACTTTTTACATCGAAAGTTTATAAAGGATTTTTTTTTTTTTTAATTAACGTACTGTATTTGTGTGGAATTAATGCACCTTTGTTCGCTGCATAAACACAGGCCCTATCCTAAAAGCAGCTTATAATGCAAGAACTATTAAACGATGCCTGTAAATGGTGTGGTAAGGAAAAAAACTCACAGATGAGGAACATAAAATGCAGTGCAAGAATCGGAATTAGCAAGAGCTGAGATGGGCGGGAGCAACCTGACAGACTCCAAGCAAAGACATCACAGTCCTGTACATATCTAAATGGAAAGGAAAGCAAAATACAAAAAAATGCTGAGACGAAGCCCATGTTTTCCACTGCAGCAAGGTTATAATAGGTCATCGGACGCATTGATATCACAAATAACGGTACGTGTCTTTTGTGGCGTGACTTCTGTACTCGCGAACATGGGAAGGCTCTAGAAGACTTTCCACCACTGGCCCTTAAATGCAATTACTAGTATGGCAAAATGTACCAGAATGACTGGGGAGGGATACAAATATAATGTACTGACTTCTGCAAGTCAGAGTGGTACTCATGCACAGGCGTGTCATGACTGCACTGCAGTTTTATGGCTGCAGAAGCATTGGTGTAAGAACGAGGCTTCGGCTAAACCACAACCATTAAGAACTCAGAAGAGAGGAAAAAAAAAAAACACACAGACATTTTTAACCCTAAACTTTTCACCAACTTAATCTGGTATCCTTACTGCCATGATAACTTATACATGCCACTCTCATAAATGCCGGCTAAAAAAAGATTATAATGCACATTTGAACTACTAAGGCAAACAGTTTTTTGGCAGAATGGTCATGTTGTTTTGTCAGCCTACATGACACCAGGATGGAGCTAAAGTGTTGAGAAGATATTATGTAGATAAAAGAGAAAACGTCCAGAAGCATGTGAAGAAATCTAAAAGTGAGAGAGAGAGAACCATACTTAAAGCTAAAATGACATAATATTAGCTCGGTAATACATTTTATAGATAAAATACAGGGTACTGTGAGTACCTTACACCCAGCAGAGTTCATATTGTCTATAGTCCTCTTCAGGGCATGGCTGGGAGGTTCAATGAGCTCCACCTGAGTTCGGACATTGTTCTCCATGTAGGGCCCAACGAGGAAGTAATTCTCACCCCACTCCTCTGCGGTAAGGCGGGCTTTGGTCTGGATCACAGTGTAAATCCCCCCAACTTTGAGGCAACAAAGGAAACAGAAACAGATGAGAGAGAGAGAGAGAGAGAGAGAGAGAGAGAGAGAGAGAAACATGGCCCTAACGACAAAAAAAAAAAACAAATGTTTCATGGCGAAAAAAAAGGGACCTTTATTCGCCACCTCCCAAGCAATTTCAAACAGGACTGCATCCTCCAGGTCAAGCTCCTCAGTCCAGTCATCCAGGCCAGAAAGGGACGTCACAGAGAGGCTGCGAGATAAAGGCATCCTACCAGAAAGGGAGACCGACATCAGCATAAGCCCTCTTTGGTCCCTACAGAAAGCATTTTATTTTGGGCCCCAAAATAACCAAAACAGCACCGTCAATGTTCCACATGCATCCTACCTGCTACAGTTGCAAGGAAGCTTAATACAAACAAAAAGGTCTGAGAGTTTCATCATTGTGTAGAATGAGAGTCGTGCAAATAAAGATGTTTATCAAGTCACATCAAGAGGTTAAACACAACCCAGAGTTAGATTAAAATGACCGCATATAATATTTCATTTTACAATTTCCAAAACCTTGTGACCTTCAAAAGTTATAAACAATATTGTAAACTGTAATGCATAACTTGACATGAACAATACATATAGCTCTCAAATGCATTCTGTAATTTGTTTTGTTTACGAATAAGAAATTAAGCTGTCACTCAACACATTCCCACACAAACAAGTGGCCCAGTAGTGCCTCTATGCATTTATATAACCTAAAACTGCATTTCTCAACCCGGTTCTCAGGGATACCCAGACAACAGGCCATGGTTTTGCCTCCTCTCAGTTCCCTGCCAGGCACAAGTTGGCAGGGAGCACAAATGTGAACCGTCTGGGGTTAGCCCAAGGACAAAGTTGAGAAACACCGTTTTAGGCTATATAAATTCATATAAGATAACTTCCCTTTGGGCCCAGGTTCTGTTGGTCATACAGACAGACATGTTTCAGTTCATGTTTGCATGTTTCTGTTCCTCTTTCTTTTAATCGGTTTTGTTTGTTTGTTTGTTTGTTTGTTTGTTTGTATCTTGCCTTCTTGAGTCACAGCTCACTGACATATGGTTGGCATTTTGGCCCATTGAGGTGAAACCAGGGTGTGGTGGGACTATAAGATGGTTGATCTTGAGGAACCAGTCATCTTGTCCATCTCGCACATACACGCACACTTGCACACAGGCAAGCTTTAACCATAGAAATGCGCACAATTTTCATGTATTATAATCATCATTCATCCACACATCTTACAAATGCTTAAAGCAGGGTGGTGCATGAGCCTGGTGTCCATCCCAAACAGCAAAGGGCACAAAACAGGGATACAGTCTGGATGAGATTCCAGTTTATTGCCAAGCACGTACAATGTGAATTACTATTATGAGAACTGCAATGATTAAAATGAAAAACTGGCATCATACTGCCACTTTGTAAATTAAAGTGCTACAAAATGCATCAGGGAAATTACACATCTGTTCTTTTAGACCCACGTGGGTTTTTTTTACATATAAAATGATATCAAAAACCTGCTTTAGATCAAGAAATAAACACAAAAGTAAACCATGAAGAATGGTGCAACAAACAGGAAGGTGACTCCACACATTCAATACAAATTACAGACAGCGAGAAACAGACAAAGACGGACAGAAAGGCCTGTATACATTCTCCAGTCTGTACAAGTTAACGTTACAGATAATTTGATTTTTTACAAGGGACTGTATGGCCTAGAAGGTGTATATTTGGCTGGCAATCGCAATGCCGATGGGGGCATGACGCTCAGTGGGTCAGGGATCTGTGCCCGTGTCCAGATAGTTGTGGGTTCAAATTGTGTGGCCAGCAGAATAATCAATTCACAGTTGGACCTTTGAGCAAGGTCCTAAACCTGAACTGCTCCAGATGCTCTCTGACCCCAAGCTCTCATCACTCATCATTTTACACAAAAGATTCTGACATATATAATGGTTCATGTGCAATCCTTACAGCTAATTTACAGTTTCAGTACTTAAACCCCTGTATCTGTACATCACACTCCCCACATGTGCATGGGTTCAAAGTAAAAAATAAATAAATAAAAATCACGATGTCAAAGTAAAATTACTATGCTAAGTAAGCCAGTGCTGCACGGTGCGTGACTTTTCATATTTCTCTTTTTTAATGTACCTTTAAAAGGTCAAACTCAAAAGAAGCCTCTATTTATTCTGCTCAGAATCTAGGTATTAATCTTATTTCAACATACATGGTAAAATGGACTAAATCCAGCCATTAACATGGCTTCCTCAGATGGGATTTCATACATACACACACTTAACCCTTGTTTATTTTAATCCTTCCGCTTTAAATTCTAGAATCTATAGCATTTAACCTCATTTTGAAAATGGACTGGGGTAACTTCAATCCAAAAAATAACACGGGGGTTAATCGATGCATTCATTCATCCATCAATCTATCCATCCATCATCAAAACTCTGGGCGGGGCCTAGAGTCTGGGAGAATGAACTTAAGTGCAGGTCTTTGGTCTTTGTGGGGATGCCCACACAACATAGGAAGATGATGCAAATTCCCCATGAACAGAAAGGAGATGGGATCCAAACTGGTATCCCTAGAGGTACAAGGCAATGGTGTTACCCACCGAGCCACTGTGCAGACCACAAGCAATGTACTGCTTAATAACTATCTGCATTCATAATTAAGAACTGAACCAATACTGTAGCTGTTACATAAAATCAGCTGATATTAAGGTTCTGTGAATATACTCTGAATGTTCTTTTAAATGATTTTCTGCTGCTTATTTGGGTTTGTCAGTGTTTCAACCATTTCAGTCAGTAAAGCCTCATTTAACTATTGGTTTAACTTTTGTTCACATGAAATTATATAGACTGATACTATCACATCAAGATATAAGAAATTTTTCAGATTTTTCTTTTATATTGTTTGGGCTTTTTTATAAATAGCAAAATATTCTTTGCAAAATAAAGAAACAGTGCAAGAGACCATAGAAAAGCAGAACATCACACCAAAATGACTCGGCAAACCAGAAACAAGAGAAAAGCACCCTTCATCTCTCAGTAAATATGAGGTAATCAAACTCAAAATGCGAAAAACCGCTAACTCTGCGGACCAAGAAACAAGTGTGTTGCACCTTCATTCACAAACAGTTGAAACTGCAAAACATTTTTGCTTCACGATAAATGCAGTGAACGAAGGAAGGCGGCAGATTCAGTATTTTAAATGCACAACGCATGTCCTGTACAAAATTAACACCGTAGCAGACAACACAATGTATGTATATTTTAAAGCCTAAATGAATGAGCACCGATTTCAACACAGGGACACTGTCAGCGAATAGACACAAAAGATACAAAAAAAATTAAAAAAAAAAAAAATTATACAAATAAAAAAAAGCATTAAAGATTAGATCGAAATTTGAATTATTATGGCAGATCATCAATGTGTGCCGAAAAGACAAACTTTGTAGTTCATATTATTATCATTCATTTACGTAAACGAGCTAGAAAGCAATAACGTCTTTCCAGGGAAATAAGAGCGAAAGAGGATAAAGCTTTAAGAAAAAAAAAGCTGACACCTGCGCATGCTCAGCCCTTAGTCCGCATTCGGAATGAGTGTCTGTTAGAAAACACTACCGAATCTTACGTGAAATATTAAAATGTACAAAAGAAAATACCGATACAAAGGAACTAAAAGGGGTAACAGTCTTCTTGAGGGGTACCTTTGTTTAGTATTTAACATGAAAATAACATGTCATCAAGACACAGGGCAAGTTAGCGTAGCTGTATGTAAATACCTTTCTGCGAAGAACGCTATCGTGCTCTCTCTTTGCAGCACATGCAATCTGTACTAAATCAACCTTCACCAAGGTGAAATATATTGCGTGTATAGCGTATATTATATTTCTTTAAACTTACCTTACAACCACTTGCCGGGTGAACTTGAGATGCAGCTTGACATCACCGTAAAGGTAACATTGAAGGCAAGGGGAAGGGAGGGTTTGCAGGCACGTACCTTGCAGTTACTGGTCTTGCATTGGCCCATAGGAAGCTCAGTCAATTTCGCAAACATGATTTCAGGCCATTTGCTGCATGGAAGTGGGTGGGATATAATGTCGCTGTCTGCTTTTGTTTCGTTGTCAGTGGGGACTGAAAGCTGCCTTGCCTTATCGATATCTCAAGAAAGAGTGTGGATCGATCTGTTAGGTTGCAAATGATTGCATATGATTGCATATGATTAATCCATCCAATGGTGATACTAACTGGAGAGAGACGATCAAGTTATTACCCTTTAACTAAAGGGATGTTTTTTTTTTGCTTGCCTTTTTTTTAATAGGTAGCATGTACTGTTATACTCATACGATGTGTCTTGTGTTATGCATTCTTTATAAATACGTTTTCTTTTCTCCTGCAATTATAATATGAATTCATTTGAGAAGGTTAAGAACAACCAAACTCTATACCTAAAATAACAAGAGAAACAAAGTTTTGAACACATCTAAAAAGCTTTGTTAACATTTAAAAAGATTTTGATTTTACGCTATTATTACGACAAGTAATTCCACTGTTTAGTGATTATTTGCGTTTGTATAAAGGTATTTGTCCCCTCGGGGCTTGCCGTAACAAGAAGGGAATACGTGCGCTTTCATTCGTCTTCGAGCTCAGCGTGCAGAAAGTGAAAACGAGACTGCAGTTCTTCTGAAAGCTGTTTAATGTAGCGTTGGATTGATACCAAAATTTGAACTAAAATAACGGTTTCGGCACTTCTGTGTAAAAACCAAGTAGACATTAAATCCATCCATCCATTTTCCAGAACCGCTTATTCCATTTCGGGTCGCGGGGGGTCTGGAGCCTATCCCGGAGGCTGCG
>JAAGVU020000162.1:0-19961 GCA_011763525.2 Mormyrus iriodes | reverse complement strand
CTCGTACAAATGGCAAATAGAGCATTTCATCTCATATATAAAATACTCTGGGCTGAACGCAAACACATGCTGAAAATGCATTATCATTGGCAGATGGAGCCAGCTGGGTCCTGATGAAGAGCCCCGCTTACTCACTCACCCGATTCTCCGTCTTTAGCTGCTCCAGCTCCGTCTCCCTACGACTCGCCTCCCTCTTCATCTCCCTGTGTCTCTCCTCTGCCCTCCTCAGCTCCAGGCACTTCTGAGAGTACCGCTCTGACAGGCTGTCCAGCTCCCTCTGCAGGGCCTGCCGCTCCTTCCTGGAAGAGACAGATCAACAGCAACTGCAACAAGATACTAGATAAGAAACTCCATGGGAGGAAAAGAAATTTTAAACACATTTTCTTCTACACCATAATCAAAATTCAGGGATCCCAAAATGAAAAAAGCTCAAAACCAGCACCAACATTTGCGGATGCACTCTCTCAGCACACAGTCCACGATTCCATCTCTGATCTTAAATCGGTACAACAAGATCCAACTAATCCCATCGGAATTTGTTTTTCAAGCCTGAATCACTCTTTCACATGAGCATCAGCTTTTCGAACCAATATGTTTGCAGCCATCTTGGCAAACTTTTCAGGTTTTTCGAATGTCGTTATCAGTCAAGTTCAATGGCATAAATTTTATCCATATAACACGCACGTCATACATACAGTACCACTCAAGAGTTTGGACACACCTACCCATAGAATGGTACAAATAAACCTCTCTCTCCATTTTAGACTAAAGGTATAACTATAAAATAACATGTAATTATGCACCCATAAAACAAAAAAATTAAGAAAAGCATATCACAGCACTCTACTTACATTCCTAATACTCGGGGCCTGCAATTCATAAATCAAATTTGATTCATTCAAACATCGGCCGTGTCATTTGGGTGGGTGTTTTCAGCTCCGCTTGCCACAAGGCTGAGTAAAAACTAGACTTACTTTGTATACAAATGACAGGGCTTACCCACAATCCCACTGGTGCTGCCAAAGCAGTGTGTGCGTGTGGCCTACAGCTCACGTGACTCACTGTGTCTGCGGCAGGGCCTGCGGCTCGGCCAGCCCTCCACCCAGCCTCCTCGCTCTCGCCACTTCCTCCTCCAGCTCCACCCTCAGGGCCGTCTTCAGCACCTCCATAGCTAGGGGTATGAATATGGGGGGGGGGGTTCCCACATGATGATTATGCATAAATGCTACTAAACACGTCAATTAAATGCAGCATCAGCAAAGACGAAAAGAAAATGAAAGAAGTAGTACTTCTTGTTAATAATGATGACAACGACAACGACAACAAGGAATTGATATAACTGGTACTCATGTATCGGGCCTTTTCTGCCCAATGCAGCACAGCTTCTACTTCAGGCACTTCTTACCCCACAACTTAACTACTGCAACTCACTACTAGCAGGTCTACCAGCTTCTGCTGTCAGGCCACTGCAGATGACTCAAAACGTCTGACATTCATTCTCCCGAAATCTTCCCATGTCAGATCCCTGCTTCTTTATCTACACTGGCTCCCTGTCGGCGCTCACATCAAGTTCAAGTCCTTGCTGACAGGCTTAAAGGTCCATCAATGAACAGGCACCCATCTCTATAAAGAGGCTCCTCAAGACCTATGACACCTCTCTACCTTCAAGAAACACCTCAACACCCATCTGTTCCATGAATTCCTCTACTAGCCCGATGTCTCTCTAAGTTTCCTGAATGTTCTTAATGTTGCACTTCTGGTCACTGAATAGTCTCTTTAGCTTCTTGCTCCTGCTACGCCTAGTTGACTCCTTGACAGCACCCATGTTGGTAACGTGCTCCTCTCACTCGTATGTGACTTTTGACAAAAGTGCCTGCTAAATGCATAAAATATAAATGCAAAAAAGTATGCATTCACGATATAAAGGATTAATTGTGATGCAATTTCTTGTCATAAAAGTGCAAAATTCACATAAAAAAAGTGCACATTTGCTCTGTAATGGCAAAATATTAGCACGTATTTAATCCATTATACCGTGTATGTGAATACCAGCTATGTCAGTACCTGAAATTAACGTTAATGCTTCGCAGCCTAGTCTGCTGTAGCCTTGTCCGGCACCTGACCCGGCCACCCCTACGGGGTTCCCCACCCACTCACCCTGCGGCACCTGACCTGGCCACCCCTACGGGGTTCCCCACCCACTCACCCTGCGGCACCTGACCCGGCCACCCCTACGGGGTTCCCCACCCACTCACCCTGCGGCACCTGACCTGGCCACCCCTACGGGGTTCCCCACCCACTCACCCTGCGGCACCTGACCCGACCACCCCTACGGGGTTCCCCGCCCACTCACCCTGTGCCGTGGCCTGGGCCTCCTCCCGAAGCAGCCGGTCTCGCTCCACCTCCAGCTCCCTGACCTCCCGGTTGTGCCGCCGCTGCAGCTCCTCCAGGGCCACCCTGTGCGCCTCCTCCATGGCCTCCAGGCTACGGCTGCAGGGGGCCTCTAGGCCACACTTCCCATCTTCTCTTGCAAGCCTCGCCTTCTGTAGCTGCTCCACCTGGGCCTTCAGCAAGGCCACCTGACAGGGTGGCGGAGGGAACCAGAGGATGGCATCACTAACGCACCGCTGGAACCTCAAGTTACCTCAGCTATAGATCCCTCCATGTGCAATTACTGTTCATCGATGAGGGCCTCGATGCTCGAGCACCTAACCCATCAAACACTGGGCATCTCTGAATAGGTGACCTTATACGCACACACAGGGGCAATTCAGAACCAACAATTAACCTGTAATATCTTTGACGTGCAGGGCAGCAACAGATTCTGTTTAGTCACCATTCTTCCCAGACTAATTATCGATTTATATAGTCTATTCCCATTACCTCCTTTAACAGCACTTCATTGGCCGGCTGGCTAGCACGGGAACCAATCAAGGGCAGCGACCTCATCTCCCGCAGGGGCAGTCTTTCAAACTCCACCCACTTCCTCTCAAGCGTCTCTTCCAATGAGGAGGTAGAGCTTGTCCCCTTCTTCAGGTGCACAGCATCCCACGGGGTGCTGCCAGGTGGTGGCTCCTTAGCAGGAACCCCAGATTGGAACCAGCGGGCCCTGTCCTCCAGCCGCCGGGCCTGTTCCCTGTCCAAGCCCTCTCTGGCCTCCAGCGTGCTGATGGGCTGTGTGAGGGCTTGTTTGTCCATCACCGGCGAAAGTTCCGCATAGCCTAGCTGATGAGAGGTGGGCGTCACAACCTCAGAGCCTGAGTCACTGTGGCCATGCTGAGAGAAAAGCTGACCGGGCAAAAGGGGACAGGATGCTTGGTTCTCTTTGTCACTCCTGCCGTCTGATAGCCTGTAACACAGGAAGAAAAGTAATAAATGATGATCCCTGCATGCAGTGACTCAATATGGGCCCAGTACGCATTACAGCAAAGCTGGTTTAGACAGCATATCGCCAGCAGTGGGCGCGTACATGTGCGCGAGAGGAAATCAGATTTGTTCAGTCAGTGCTGTCATATCATGCTGTTATATGGGCTGGGCTCCAGCTGTAAGATGTAGAGTGGGCCACAGAATTATCTGAGTGGGACCAGGGGGTGTTTGGGTGGAAGAGTTCAAAAATGTCCATCTTAAAATTTTTTGTTTCTTACTTCCTGTTCACAGTTTAAAAAAAAAAAATTCTGCGACTGGCTGGCATTTGCCCAGCTACGGTGTGGGCCATGCTCCTGACCAGCTAGGCCAGGCCCACCCTCACCCCCACGGGGAGCTGGGTCTGCAACTAGTTAAAATGACACACCAGAGGTGTGAAGTAAGACTATATCTGAACAGAGTTGAGTACAGCAGCAGGAACTTACTGCATGATGTCGGGGGAGCTGCTGGGAAGGACGTTCTTCCGCAGAACCTCCATCCAGTTCCTCCTGATCCCCGACGTCATGGCAGACAGAGTAAACACAGCCCCCTGGATCTGTGCACAAGTGGGGAGAGAGAGAGAGATCAAGGGGGACAGCAGATCATACAATTCAGCATTTGGAATAAACACTAAACTGAAGCTGAAAACAAATATTCCATCCAAACACTTCCAAACATTCCAAATCAAACATTCAATCCACAAAGCATATGAGGATGTAATCCCAAATATGCATATAATTTAAAGAGTACAAGCTTTGATCTTCTGAGGAACATCTGAGGGTCCTGTATTCCCTTTAGTGATGTGAAACATTTTGTGAATACAGACAACACCGCCTACTGGGCTTCTTTAAACATTTCCTCAAATTTACATAAGTGAAACAGATTCCAGTACTATCCACCTGGATCTGAAAACCATAGTTCTTCTCCGCATGAAACTCAGACACCCCAACACAGGACCTCAGGTCAATTTCACCATCCAGATCTTCCTTCTGCCATGACATTAAAAGAGAGTGACAAAGAGACCGCCATTAAGTGATTTATTAGCAAAGCTGGGCGTTAGCAATTTACAAGTACTTAAATTAACGAGAATTTGCGTTTGTCCAGCATATGTCGCTTCTAACAGGAAAATTTGTTGCTCCCCTCCTGCTACATTTCTGGGCCTCGCTGCTTGGCTCTTGGTCACTTCGTTCAACGAAATTATCTGCAGATCAGTACTGACACATGCAGCTCATCAGATAACCAGCTCTTGCCACTTGTCACAGCATGCGAAACATGGAGGAAACAAAGTGTGGCTTGTGAAGAGAGCGAATATCTGGCTACACATACAATCCATTTTTAGCTTGAGTTAAAAATAACTAGTTATACCATTGCTTTTTTCCCCTGCACATAAATAAATGCAAACAAGGTACAGAATCTTTGCAGTTTTAGTCGTTAGGGGGACCAGACCCAGGAATCTTATATTTCCTTAGTCTGTTTCAAACAATGAGACACTCTACAACGTTTTGAGTGAATCTAAGGGAATTACCAAAAGGGTTCTTCTGCTTACATTTTTTTTATGATTAAATTTCTTTAACAATTGTAAAGCAGTTACTTTGCTGAGTGTTTGATGTGCATTGAGTATCTGGTTAAAACAACTTTTATCAGGAGCCGTGGTACAGAACCACGCCGAAGATGAAAGTTCAGAAAAACAAACAAAGCAGCCATTTATCAGCAGCTCATCTCACCTCCTCTGCCCCGGTATCCCTGTAGTATCTCAGGCTGGCGTCCGTCAACACGAACCAGTGCTTCCGCCACTAGAGAGGGACACACCAGACAGCATGTCACACAGCAAGCCTGACCAGGACCCGCTCAATCCTACTTGAGAGTGCAAATAATAGTCTGGTCGAACAGGAGTTTCATTAAGGGCACACAAGGGCTGTCCCAATCCTTACAGGATACCCGAGTGGCTTTAATGTTTCTCCGTTTGTAACTTCAAGTGTCCAAGTGCAGAACAGAGGTTGTGCGCAGGAAGACTTCGGAGCTCCCATTTTAAAACCACAGTGGCAAGAAGTTCCTTGATTTGAAGCCAAAATGTTTCAGCGCAACACCCAGTCCGCCTAATGTCCAGTCAAGCTTGCTCAGGCATACGAAAGACATCGGCTACGTGATCAATGCAGCAAGGGAGTGTGAAACAATCACCTCCACTTTCAAGTGCTTTTGTCTGTTCTAAACACAGCTTAGCACAACGGCAATAGCAGAAAGGCTGAGTACCTCTCCATCGTCATCCAGCTTTGACATCCATCCCTTCTTGAAGTTAAGGAGGTCAGGCTGCAAAAATAGGGCAAGGGAAATAGGAGAACATTATTCACTACTTAGCTCTGAAAAAAACAGAAGCACAGTAACAATGGTCTCGGCATGCGTTTCCTACATCTATGTACATGTGTCCAATTGCTGTTGTTATCGTGGTTTAGATGCCAGAAGTGACATGACAATGTATCATTAACTGGAGATGCTTCAGTAAATAGTGAAGTGCACAAAAGATTAAAAAATATATATTTTAATACTGTATGCAAATAAATGGAGGAAGACACAGAGGCTGACATGTTAAACTCACAAGCCACAGGAAACACTTCAGACACTCAAAGACAAGAGAAATGCTGACTAATATGTGCAGTCACTGCAGGCACCCCAGCAGGAACAGAGTGAGGCGAGTTAATGGACTTCATCCACATTTGCTAACAAGAACAATGCAAAACATACTTTAAGGGCTACTCATTTCAGTTTTCTACTCCAGTTAATCTCCTTTACACCCATCATCCAAAAAGTAAGCCGAAGATCAGGAAGTGACTGCAATTCAGAAAGAGAACGAGCCCTTTTCTAAACATTTTTTGAAAATAATCGAGGTGAACACAAAGACATTGCAATAAGAGCTACACGCAGGAAATGATGAAAAATGCCATTAAATTTAGTTACACAAAAGTTCAAAGTCCCTTTTGTCCAATGAATTGTCACCCATTGTGAGAATATCTGGTTTAACGGGCTCCTTTTCTGAATGCGTCCGACAGACAGGTAATTGTAGAGTAAGGATGAAACACAGCCATTGCACTTGGGGTGGGGTGGGGGGGGTCTCAAACAAAAATCATCTCTAACGTTAAAAACAGGGACAGCGAATTCTGTGAGGAATTACTACGGCAGCCTAATAAACATAACAGGTATTACAATACGGAATTTGCATATGGGTCTTTGACTATGATATTCATAAAAACGATGCTTCTAAATAGTTACGTCCATGATGCACACACTTGCTGAAAACTAGCTCTGATGATGACATGGAGTCCCGGTTTAATTTCACAGTTGAAGCCTGGATGCTCCATAAGGTTAGACTGCCTCTTAGCTATGGACATTTCACCTTGAATTTCGATGTCCGGGATAAATAAGGCTGAGGTCTAATATTCATTAGTGCATAGCTGTAACGTAAGTTTGAAAACTGATAGCTCTGCAGTTAAAAGGCTGAGGTCACAAAAATACCAAGAGAAATAATGCCTGCCGACGTTTAATCAAAAAATGTTATTAAATCAGCCAGTGTTTTATTCTTACAGGGGAAAAAAAGTCTCCTCAACCAGATAGAGAAAGCAGAAATTTCTAGAAATTTGTTTTATACACTTGTTATAATACTGAAATTATATAGATCTTATAAAATAACCGGCTACATCCGACATAAATAGAGGGATTAAACGAAATCGAAAGCAAAGTTTACACGAGATTAAGTCAGTTACACAATTACGCTATGGTAAGTGTTAATTTATATTCAACTCTCAAAAGTCCAAAGTCACAACAAGAAAAGCCTGTACCGAAACAGAACACACGGAAAAGAGGTTAACGGTTTGCTTTAGTTGTTATCCAACAGAAACACCGTTAAACTCTATTTTTCATGAGAGCACCTACAGTTAAATTGACGTCTCACACCAAGTATAGGCGAGATGTTAGAAACCTTCCAAACTTCAGCTCCCACGTTACCCAAACTACACATTTATTTTTGATCAACAACTTAAATGCTGCTCAGCTAAACAGCAGTCTTCACCAGCAAAGCCTGTTCTTAATGATGACGAAAACTTCACGGTTTAAAATTACAGGTAAACACTCACCGTCATGTTTGTCACCGGATCCCAAATCCAAATGGTAAAAGAGAAGACAAATGCAGGCTTCAGCTTGTAGACTGATTAACATATGGCATCTCAATTAATATACCAAAGTGGGGTTCCTGCGAGCCGTACCCACATAATTACCAAAACAGCACAACTTCTGACGCTCACTTTTGAATTTTCTTAGCCTTTACATGCATTTTTTTACATGCATTTAATGGCTTGACTTAACATGCATCTGTTTTCATGCACAGGCATATAATACCTTAATTTATGAGAAGTTACAGCCACCGACAAGTGACTAGTTCCTGGGCGGCTCCACGAGGTAAAGCAGACAGACGCTCGCAGTGAACCAATCGCCGTTGCACGCAGCGGTATTAACCCCATAAAGTTAGAGAGTAATGGGCGTCCCAGGAGAAGTAGAAGGTAAATGCACGTATGCATACTGCTCACACGGCCCCCACACACATCAGGACACATAAGCTAATTTATAAAGAAAAGAGTGACTTTTTGGCGCTCATTGCACGGTTCTTATGCTTAGTAAAACAATCATTAATTTAACCAAAATATATCCCAATTATATTTCCTGACTTGTCACGTCCTTAGACGTGAGTTGGTGTCAGGAATCCTGAGTACAAGCCCTGACAGCACCGGCAGGCACCCTGGCGAGGAATGCTCACATGCCAGGTTCATACGAATAAGGAAAATGGCCCCTCCCATCATTTTTCCCCCTATAAACGTTTACCGTAGAAAAATCACTGAGATCGCATTAGATTAAGTCCTCCTAGTCTTAATAGGCGGACTGATGGCCGGAGAGATTGTTCACAAAGGTAACGGTAACAAAGAGCAGTGATGAAAGAATCAAGACACATAGGCGAAGTGCGCAGGTTCTGCAGGAACTATTGTGGAACGTGTTGTTGTAGTTAAACGCAAACTAGCGTGCCTTTTCCATTGGTCGGTTTTCCACTAGACCCATCTGGAGGCTGGCAGTGTCACTCTGTGTCAGTATCTCATCCTGGTCGTCACCCTGTAATAAGTCACAGGCACCATAATCCAACCACTACTGATGAGAGCAGCATGCTTGTTTTGTGGTGCCCATTTTAGCCCACAAACGATATAAATAATAATCAGACTTACTATGCATTTTGAAGGCTCATTTCTCCCATCACTACCAATCAATTCCTAGGGCAGAAACGCAATACACAAAATAAAAATATATTGGACTGATCTGAGAACCATACAGTAACATGTACGATTATACAGGTACAATATAGCAACATGTACATGCGTTAAATGGAATGCACAATAGATTTTGCTTATTGTTTTCAGTCAGTGTTCCTTGTTGTACGTCTTTATTGCCCTTTATTGCAGATGTGCACTGTTGTAGAAAATATTTCTGGAGAGTAGATTTGCCAATCACCCTCTTGATGTGCATATTGCTTTTGAAGCAGTGCTTACCTGAGCACTGAGTGAAGCAGTGGAGCGGACACAAGGCATTCTTTCATTGTTTCCGCCTTGCCTCTTCTGCCGGGTCCTACCTCTTTCCATGCCTCTACCTCGTTCCACCGAGTTGCCCCACTCCTGATGGCCATCAGTTGGCTGAATTTTCCTGACCACCACATGGAATGATGCATAGGAAGGGATGTTAGATAAGTGACATATAAGCTAGCTGCACATGACTATATAGAGTAATACAGTGCACCATATACCAAAAAATCATACATTTCTAAGTAGCAGCATTGGCATTCATATTATTACTATAATGGAACAATGAGAATGAAATGAGCAATAGGCATATTTTAACTGACTTGAATTTTGTCTAACAAAGGAAATTGAAAAATCAGAATACGTTTGTCTTACATCAGTCACTCTACTTAGCAACTGTGTTTTAAATTGGACAAGTCAGGGTCCACAGGGTAGAAGAATTTTAAGATTACAAAACATTGTTAACCTGATTTGTTTTCTAAGTTAATACATGTAACATACTCTGATGTTTCTGTCCTATGAAACCTGGCAAATGTTCAAATAAAATTTGCAGGTACTGTTGGGGATTGGTTATTAATAGTGTCCTATTTGTCTCATCTTATATGAAAATTTGCTTACAATTTTTTCTTACTTATGTGGCCTGATGGGACTGTGGCTTTGACTCCTCCCCTTTTCCCAGACTGCTTCCCTCGAGTATATGATCTTGGCTTTAGGGATGTCAGCCATTACAGCGTAATCCTCCGTTTTCATACATGCAATACCCGACCCTGAGGAAGTCCGGCTGGATTCAGACTCCAGGGAGCTTTGGGATAATGTTTGCCTTCGCCTCTGAGGGGAGGGGCTCCTGTCCTGGTGTGTTGATTGCAGGTACTCTGGGGAGGGGCTTCGTACCTCTAGGCCCTTCTCATTGCTACTTATGCTCCTACTCCAATGATCCGTTTCCATGGCAACACTGTGGGACTTTGACAGCTGAATGGTGGGTTTGGTGTCTAAAAACTGCCCAGGTGGTGAGGAAGTTTGGAATGCAGTAGTGCTGTGGTAGGAGTGGACAGAATCAATCCAGGAACCTGACAACGTTGTTGGTCTGAGGTTACTTGCATCCTGGCTGAAGGTAGATGCCATGGAGTTTGCCTGTGATGGAGAATCCTCAGGTGGCTCGCAGTTCCTGAGGGTGCTGGGATGACGTTGGTCATCTCGGCCAGAAAAATGAGAACAGCTGTCCGCCTCAGTTTTGCTGCAGGTTTCACTGAATGCAGAGGAGCATGGGCCTGTCATCGCAACGGTTGAATTAACATCTTTACATAAATATTCTGCATCTAATTTTAGACCATTTGAGCTCTTTGATGGGCTTCTGTGTCCTTTCCTGTCTTCTGCGGTAGTGTAATTAGAGAATGGGATTCCGTTTTGTTTGAATGGGGACGGGCTCCGAGAGGGAGAGGAGGACAGAGAGAAAGTGGAGCCGTGTCTGGGGGATGATTTGGAAACTCCAGATGAGGAGCGAGAGGGAACTTGTACTTTTGGGTAAAAGCCATCAAAAGACCACTGTTGGGAGGCGCCTAACTCTGCCTGTTTGAACGGGGTGGGGATTAGCGTGCAAGGACTTGGTGAACGGGGGCCTCGTTTCCCCCGAGGTCCCACCCTGAAGTTTGAGTGTTGCGAGTATTTGGGTGGAGAGGGACTCCTCCCAAATGGGTCAACACCCGAACCCCGCCTTTTCGAGGGCATGCCAAGTTCCGGGTTTCGGAAGGGGATGGAAGCCTTGGGTTCTGGGACCCTGGTGCTGGGGAGGGGGCGGCCCACTTCTGAGTGCCGGAACGGAAGTGCTGGGCTGTTCTCCCGGAGGGACTGACAGCTTCCTGCCTTCCTTAGAGGAAATCCAGCTTCTTGTCCTCTGTTTGCTGTAGACTCTGCACATATCAAAAGTTAAATAAGTCTGAAAGCAAGGGAGGTGCTCAGAAAGGCTAAAACAAGGCTATAAGAATATAAAGACTATAGTACTATTGAAGACAAGTTGTTACTATTGATGAATTTACTTGCCTACACATACAATACACAAAAAGCATCTCCATCTTGAAACAGAATCATCGTAGAGTATCACTATTAGGATTTCTCTCTAACCTTCTAAAGTGCGTCGACCAAAACTGTCCCTGCTACTGCTGTCTTCCATCCAGTTCTGACGATACGGTTTGCAAGAGGCAGGATCCAAGCGTGTCATGGCGTGATTTGCTGGTGAATACGGAGAGGATGATCAGCCGCCCCTGCATGTCTGATCCTACTAGAACTAAGGTGCAAACCTGTGGTGTTGGGGAATGGGAACTGAAATTACGTGGCAGTATGAGGGGAGGATGGGCAGATGAGATGTAGGGAAAATAAGAGAGAGGAGCAGAACTGTTGAAGTGGGTGGAGATCCACTGGGATATTTGGAGGAACATGGAAATTGGACAATAATGAAGATAGCAGAAGAAGGTAGTAGGGTTCGTAAACTGTGACAAGGCACCTGAGGGTTCAGGTAATGTGTTTTGTATGTTCTTCTGGAAACAGTTTGGCGAATTTAGGCTGTGTGAAGCAGCTGACAGCATCTACCGACAACTTTAAGTCTACGTCCAGCTCTGGTAGAAGCATTGCAGGTACAGAGACACAAAGGCCACAGTGGAAGAGACCATTCCAGCCTCTCTGCAGGGCAAACACACATGCTTATAACACCCTTACCTTTCCTTGAAGACTGGTGCAAAGCATATAGTAAGATATTAGAATATTCGGAAGGTCCAGCCACTGCCCGCTGACATCATGGCTGCTCAAAACTCACCTAAAAGACATAACACTGACCCATCTGAACAAGAATAATGTCCACAATCAAATTAGCCAAAAGCACATTTTAGCAATGAACATTCAGGGCAGATCTGCTATCATTTGTTCATTTATGCTGTTAATAAAACTTAACAAATGCCAAAGTCCACAAAGCTTAACAACGATGATTTTTGGGCAGGAAAAAGCTAGTAAATGTAGTCCTTTAAGCAAAAAGAGGGAGAAAACGCTTCTCAAAATCCAGAATCTGAAAAAATAGCACCCACACCAAAGTACAATGAGAAACACAGTCAAACCTAAAATACACACTGACACACTGTCCCTTTAACTTCTTTAAACAGCCCATCGTTTGCAGCAGTACCGACATACCCAGGAACGACCTGTGCAGCAGTGTCTGTGGGCCAGCATGGTGAGGTGCGGCGGTGTGTCGGGCAGCTCGCTCTGGCAGGAGCTCCCTCAGCCTCCGCGTCTGTCCACACCTTCTCTCACTTGTTCAGCCGGGTGATCGGGATTACAGCTCTGTAATTCAAGCCAGGCTGTGGTGCCGGTCATGATTATTTTAGCACTCCGGCACTGTTATATTAAAGGGACGACCCTTTACCCCTGCCCCTTCCTTCATCCTGCTTTTATTTCTTTCCGTTTTCATATGCAATTGCAAAATATGATATACTATCTTTTTCATGTCCTCAAAATGTTGTACATATCATTTCAATTAGCCATTTACTGACCTGGAAATAAAAACTTATATCATTGGACACAGGTCACGAATTTAGTGTATTCAGCATTGTCTGTTAAATTTAATAAGTTAAATGTAATATAAAACACCCGTTTTAATGAATAAGAATGTGTATGAAATATTATCATGTATTCCCATCTGAACGAGCAGCTCAGTGAATTCAATGCACTCAACTTCTAGCCAGGGTGAAGTGCATGAGACCTGTACATTTTGTTACTGGATATTCTCAAAGGCTTGTTAAGGATCTTTCCATTAATTAGTAATTTGAGCCGTATTCCTGCCCCAGTACCTTGTGCTTGCTCCTCCTTCCACCTGTGTGGAACATATCCCTGTGACATAAAACAAAAGTATTTTGTGTGGATGCACCTTTTGTGAGCCCAGTCTCTTTAGACTGTGATAAATGAACATCTATACTTTATAAACACACCATTAACACACTTGCTGAATTCAGTTCTTGAGGGTCTGACCCCTCTCAATACTTTACAGGCTTGCTGTTAACATTACTCATATCGATTTCAGGCTGTCTCTGTAGTATCTTTCCAATTTCTTTGATGGCCTTTTATTGGCCAGCCTAATTCCTGTGCCTCTCAGCCATGATTACACACAGCTTTTGCCTATGTACTTGCAGCATGCAGTCTCGTCCCAATGTGCTCTGATATCTTGTGTTAGCATCTGTATAGTGATGGAAGACATGCTTTCAGAGACTGTCAGTAACAGGTAAATATTACCTCTGGCCACTTCATTTATTTCTGCCAAGTTAAACCAGGCTGTGATTTTGTCATATGTTATATATAACACGTTATTACATCATAAAATGACTGCAAGTTTTACGTTAGTCTAACCGAGTCGAAAGACAAATGCCTCAGTATATTTTACACTTCAGAAATTCTTGGAAAAATTAGCAAATAATTTTAAAATAACAGAAAATAACAAATGTATTTTAACAATACTTCACGGCAGCCTCTCCATACCCATAGGCAAGGGTGCCATAAGGGGGGGAAAGTTAGGGCGATTCCAAGGGCCCCTGACTGACAGCATAATTGGATTGATCTGGGTTGGGGGCCCAATATGATATGCTTTCAAGGGGCCCAAAATCTCTAGCAGCGTCCCTCCCCATAGGAATGTGTTATGATGGATGCAAAAGAAATTACATCAGATCAATGACCTACACCTCATCTCGTTTCAGGCACACTTACAATGCACTTGGGGAATGTTACATCAGTGGTCTGATGTGTCAAGGTGCAACATTACCTGGTGAGTACAGGACAAGATAACCATCACACCAGCAGGGATGAATTCATTTTGTATCTCGTTTTGGTAAAAACTCATCTTTCTGTATCCAACTCTGGCAATATGTCTCCAATAATAAGTCAGGTTGTTAGCTGAGAGCCAAATTAAATATTATCTAAAAACAAGCTTTTGTATTAGTGAAAATCAGGGCTGGACTGGCCATCAGGCATACCAGGCATTATCCAAAATTCATTGTGGAGAATTCCGATCCCCAGTTGGGTGTGGGCGACCGGTCCAGGGCTGATGCACATGAACTATGAGAAATTTTTAAAATACCAGTTGACCTAACAGCATGTCTTCGGAGACAGGAAACGACTGATCACTACCCAGTGGGTGGCCTCACAGCTGCAGGGTTATGGATTCGATTCCATCCTCCTGCTCTTGATGTGGATTGCATGTTCTCACCATGCTCTTGTGGGTCTCCTACCACACGTCCTCATGCAGTTCAGGAGGACTGACATCTTGGCACGTGGATTCTGGGATCACCTCTATTCTCAAGAAAACATTAGGAGTGAAATCTACAAATCTTGCTTGAATTTGTCTGTTTATCATCATGTTCTGCCTGTTTCGTTCAGCTTTTATATGGGTGCTCTGGTTCCCTCCTGCAGCCCAAAGACATGCAGATAGAAGAATTGTGACGGACTGGCAGCCTGTACTGGGCTCACAACCCGGATCGGGATAAGTGGTTGGAGGATGGATGGGTATATCCTTACATATAAGCTACTTATTGTGAATATACTAAGTATTAACATAGCATAAAGCGATGTTTCCCATCCCAGTCCTCAAAGGCCCACGGACAGTCCACATTTTTGCTCCATCCCAGCTCCCAGACAATAAAAAACACCAAATACCTGGTTCAGGTGTGTTGGGAGCTGGGAGGAAACAAAAACGTGGACTGTTTGAGGGTTCCCGAGTACCGGGCTGGGAAACACTGGCATAAAACATTCCTAGATGATGTATGAACCATAATCAGATAGCACTGAAAAATATGGCCTCTCTTTTGGTAAGTAGAGTATAATCGCTGATTTCTTGGTTACCTGATACATGGGCACAAATAATAGAGAATAATAGTTAAATCCAGCTGGGAACTGAAATCAGCCTCACGATGAAAAAAGCTTTGCCCTTTCCCTTCCCTCACATTTGTTTTCTCCGTTTTGTGAAACATCCCTAAATGTCTGTTTAATTCTCAGGGCTCTCAGTCCATCAGCTTTTTAGGTCACTTCGTGAACCTGGCCTGGCCAATCGCAACGTCACGTGACACACTGATGACTTTCGAGTCCAGAACAAGAAGAGGATGTTACATCTGCAGTTTCAGACCTGGGATGATGACGCCACGCCTCAGATGACTGAGACTGATCCCCACTGGGTGGCTGTAGGGAAAATTCACAAGCTGTTTTTGCATTATTTCATGCGGTCAATAGGCCACCCTTCCCTGCCATTAGATTTGTTTGACTAAAGCCAGGATCAGAGATAGTGACAAATAAAGGGTAACTCTTGCCCAGTTTTTCATTTTTTATTTAAAAACAATTTAAATAATAACAGAAAAAAGACAGACACAAAACAATCACACGCAGGGAAACTGAAAACATTTTCTATAGCCCTGTGATTCTCAACCATCCAACCAACCCTAGTGACTACAGTGACTGGCTGGTTTTTCAGTCTATCTGAGCACTGAAGAATGTGAACTATTTTGCCAACAGAGGTGATTTGGGTACTGCTTTTCATGATGTTATTGCTTGCAGATACAAAAGAGCTGCAAACCCTGCACACACCAGCGCCCACCAGAGGCAGGTTTAAAAAGCACAACTGCACTGTGACAGTTCTGTCTGTAGGTGTCAGTGCTCCCCCACAAAAACTATATTGACGCAAAACCAAAATAATACCTTCTCTGTAATGTCGGCTCCAATAGACTGCTGACCCGCGGCTGGATGGCCCATTAGCATTTTACTCCATTTACAAAAGTATAGTTTGTCTTTAAAAATCACAGAAATGCTAATGTTTTGTCTCGTTCCAAAATCACAACATATTGGATAATAAAAGGTACCTTTATACTTTGTATCAAATCCAAATGCGTAATTCTAGTTTCATGTGCAGCTATTCAATTCAAGAAATAAAACAAAAAAGGTAATTGCAATTAGATCCTATGATATTCTGCTATGCCAATACAGCCTTGTACATCTGTTTGAATGATACAAAAGTAAGACTCCACCTACGGCTCAACGTTCTTCCTGTTAGCTAATTTTATGGAACAGGGGTGGCCAATCTTATCCAGAAAGAGCCGCTGTGCATGAGGATTTTTGCTGCAACTCCTTAATTAGGTTACTAATTAGAGGACTGATTGGCTGAAGAGTCCTCACACCTGGGTTTGAACAGCTGACCTAAAGCTTATCCCAAAAACCTGCATACACACCGGCCCTTTGCAGATTAGATTGCCCACCCCTGTTATAGAACATCCTTCTACTTTGATTGCAACAATATTGGGTCTTAAAAGATAATTTAAAAAAGGGGGTCTAAGCTCAATACCAAAATGGAGACTCTCAAGTGCATTTGGTTTGGTCAGCAGACCCTTAATTGCTAGAAGCTTACAGAAAGTTTCCCAGGCGGACCTGTCCTGATGTGAACCGTTCTCCTTCCCTGGCTTACTTTCCTGCATTTTCACTTTCTCGAGCAGAAGCATTAGACCCTAGAAGCTTCTCCACACTGAATTACACTTAGAATCATAGACGTGTACAATCACATGTAATTAAATTTGCCGGCTGGATAAATCTGCCTTCAGTTTCCATTGTGCTGTATCATGTCTTTTACATGTGTTAATGCAATAGCTTAAACAGCTTAATGCAGTAAGTTTGAGCTGCATTTGTTGACTTGGAATTAAATTTTGCTGAACTGTATTTCTGTGGGTGTAGAGCAGGATGGGCAAACTGCTTTGTGATGCTTGGCAAATGGTCAGTTGAGACTGTGTGAGCGGGAAGCTGAGCTGTGCCTCGAGGTTAGGACAGGCCTGTGCAACTCAGAGCCTCCTACAGACCATTGGAGTGGTGGTGGAGGTCTTCTGACCTCCCAGTGATTTTTATTC
This sequence comes from Mormyrus iriodes, assembly GCA_011763525.2. NCBI lineage: Eukaryota > Metazoa > Chordata > Actinopteri > Osteoglossiformes > Mormyridae > Mormyrus > Mormyrus iriodes. Next base: position 3,046 of record JAAGVU020000162.1, on the reverse strand, counting down.
ATTCCCCTGCACCCCTGCCCCCCAACCTCCACCACCACCACCACCACCCGCCCTTTTGGTGTCCACAAATCTATCTGCACAGTGAGTATGATGGTGATTTGGGCGTAACACTTCCTGCAGTGTCATGGATGACAAACTTCTTCTGAAGCAATAGTCAGGAGGCGGCCATGGCGGTGCCCCCCCCCAGCCGCAGCAGCACCTGCTGGCAGTCGCGCAGAGAGCGCCGGTCCCCCGTGCGCTCCAAGGTGCGCTTGGCCTCCGCTAGCAGCTGTGCTCCCTGCCCTGGGGGGGGCAGCAGTGGCACAGGAAGGTGGCTGCAGGCCAGCAGAATGGCGCGGGCCCTCTCCTGCTCACCTAGGGTGCCCTCTGTGGGGAGTTCAAAACACAAGAGTAAGAGAGCAGAGACAGCTGAAAAGGACCAATCAAAAGGAGGCAGGAACAGTGAATGGGTCCATATGAACAGAGGATATGGTTCAACAAAACCCAGCTTATCTACAGCCATCAGCAGTGTGTGCTGAAATGGCACTGGATTGTGTATGTGTTAGCAACTAACCAGCATCAGTATTATGATTATACCAGTCAATCAGTGAAAGCAGTTGTTAATGTATAACATTAACCTCAGTAGCTTAGAAGTAGTTTAGTGGTAGTTTTTAATAGTTTATTATTTCTCCTACATTCAGTTCCTGCACTTTTTCTAGTTGCTTCCATGACATGGTATATTGAAGATCTGGGTGAAACAAGTTAAGCATCTCATGTCCATTGTGTGATACCAAACTCACAACCAATCACATTAACATACATGATGTTTTAACCACTTAGAAAAGAGGAAGCCCACATGATCACCAGGTTTCCACCTGGTCAGGAGCGGCAGGTACAAAACGTTGCAGGTGCCGGTGACCTTGTAGACATGCAGAAAAGGTCAAAAAAATGACCCTATACACAACTGTGATGTGGGCCCTTGAAGCAGCCCCTACTCTATGATCTAATTATAATGAATAATGGTTCATCAAAAGGTAAGTCTGATCGTTAACAAATACCACATTAGTCTTCAGATTATTCATACCCACATCTGGATTCCACAGGGATATGTGCTGGCTGTATGCCCCCCCAAAGCACGTACCATGTCATGACATGTTACTAGTTTGTCATTTATCTGACACTTTTATCCAAAGTTACTTACAGTACAGGGAAGGGTTGCGATATATAGATGCTCCCGGGCATTCAAACCCAAAACGTTCACATCGCTAGCACAATGCTATACTTTGTGAGCTACTGGTGGAATTACTGGCTACCCACCGGTCATACAGCCAGGGCTCGCATGGACCCATGCCCAGGTTCCCGGTCCCTAACCTGTGCTGCTGCAGGAGCGAGCCTGCCGTCTCAGGGTGTGGTCCAACAGCCGATGAGTGCGCATGGGACTGGCCCCCGCCATCAGCCGCACCGTCGTCTCGTGCAGAAACAGCTGTGGAAGGGAAGGACCAATGCTGCTATCCGCTCGCTCAGGTTTCTACTCATCGATCCAAAGACAAATTAATAGCAGGTTGCCTTGAGCAAGGCTTAAAAAAATTAAGCCTTTATTAAAAAAGGCTTATCTAAGCATTTGTACTCACATAATTTGCCAGCTTTAGTGACTAATATAAGGTGTATATTACCTTGCATGATGTCATAGGATAGGAACATGGCTGACTTGTTCAGGGCTGACCGGTTGGTCTTACCTTGCCCTTTGCCTGTTTGCAGCACTGACCCAGTCGCCGCATTGAGCTGAGGTCCCGCTGGAAGCCAGCCAGCTGGTAGGAAGAAACGGGGCCTGGATCGCCACCAGGAACACAGCCACGCTGCCACACCACGGTCCTCAGGGTGAGCAGGAAGTCACACACCAGGAGCTCTACCCCCTTCCAATGAGATAAAGCAGCCATTGTGACAGGAGCAAGAAAGAGTATGATGAAGGACCATATGCACAGAGCTTTGGGTCAGCCGGGGCAGTAGGGGGAGCTCTGCGGTGCAGAATGACATTCGAGAGGTCTCTGTACTGCACTGCAGATATATTACACTGACCTGCAAGGATCATGCAGTGCAATCACAATGCACCATGGCCACCCCCACTGCCAAAACCACACTGCCCCTTTCAGCAAGCACTTTGAATGTTTAAATTAATGTGTGCGTGCAAATTACATATGTGTGTGTGCACATAATCTGTAACTGCCCCCTGTCAACATGGCACCTGGAAACTCCAAAAGTCACCCTGTACCCAAAGATGCACCTTTCCACCTGTTCCAGTTATCATGTGACCAGGGTGCTCCTGCAGCAAAGCATGGTGGGTACCTTACTGAGGCCGTCGCCAGTCTCAACCAGAGCCATGGAACTGTTAGCCCGGAGATGCCCACCAGCCTGATCACAGTGGGACAGGCACACTAGCGCTCCCTCGCCCCTCGGCAGGGTCAGGCTCAGCCGTGCAGCCTTGCACATCTGCAGCACAGCTTTGGGTAAAGGGTGGCTGCAATGGACAAGAGAAAGATCACAGGGGGTTCAAGGGAATTGCCATGGCAACAGCAGGTCCAGGCAGCGGCTGAAACCCACCTGAGCTCGTGCAGGGCTCTGGGCATGCGCTCAGCGCATGCTAGGGATGCACTCGTGGCCGTGTCATCACCCTGCAGCCAATGGGAAGCTGCCTTTAGGACGGACACCCACCACCTGCACACAGGGTCTCCGACTGAATGAAGCAGGGAAACAAGTACATCTATATAAACTATGTAGTCAGGTAAACCAAAGCATGATTTAATGGTTTTACAAAATATAAATCAAAGTAAATGCTGAATAAATGGCAACACAGCCGTTTAAGATGTCATGACAACATGGATGTACAGACAATTCATGACAAATACGCACTTGTGTGAGTTCTACTTACACAAAAATGTTCTGAGGACAGAAAGAAAAATGATTGGATCAGAGAGATAACAAATCAGATTGTATAGGTGGTGGGTCCAAGCAACTACAGGAGGCGGGACCCAGAAATTTGATTGGTTGGTCCCACCTCCTCTTGTTGCTT
>JAAGVU020000161.1:0-20028 GCA_011763525.2 Mormyrus iriodes | reverse complement strand
TGATACTAATATTAAAGGAATAATCATATTATATCTAATATAACTGGGTAAGTAAAAAGAGTGCATTACTGTATATTATAGTAAATATTAATTTATTTTTGTTAAAATGTATTACAATGTGTTTGCAACTATGTTTTACGTATTAAATAAAACTCTTCGATGATATACGATACGTAAATTTGTACGTAGTATATAAACTGTGTGTTTACATACATAATTACATACAAAACAAATCTTACCTGATATCTAAGAGAATATAAGGGGTTTATAAGGGCTTAAAATATAAAAAAATAACCATTTAAACATATGGTTTTTACTTTGCGGATTTTCACCTTTTGCAGGGGGTTCTGGAACGCAACCCCTGCGATAGACGAGGGATCACTGTATAGCTCAGCAGCGGAACCAACATAACTCACACCAGGAATGTAACATTTTCCTTGGGTTTCATGTGTTTGCTGTTTGTGGGCATATCCACGGTCGCCTTGGGCCACTTCTGTTTGGTGAACATGACTGGCATGTGAGGAACACAGCACTTCTGACTGGTGAGAATGACTGCCACACAAGGTGGATGGCATGAATTTGTATAACTATCCTTGGAACAGTTTTAAACCCTGAGTCGTTCTGTATAATGCATATCCTAAATCACAGCCTAAATCACTTGCATTGTTTCAAATTGCGATTTCAAATTCAAAATCGATAAAACCGTTCAGCCCTAAATTAGCATACGTTTTATACATATTAGGGGTGTGACGGTACACGGTATATTAGCAAACTGTTTTCATCTGAAGCCTTGGCTGATTATTGCGCATGCGCCATATAATCGTGAGTAGATCGCAATGTGATATCGCGCAGCCCTAATTATATGGTTAAGATGTACCTCATTATGTGCATACTACTGGCTAAGCGACAGTTAACATTTGTTTTAGCAGCGATTATTGTGACAGACGAACCGTAGAAAGAAAATTAAGCAAAATGATTGAAAGTAAATGTGATAACGACAGGCTAGGCTACTAAATGGCACATATCTGTAGCTAACCTCACATTACTAGGTGAGTCCATCAAAACCGGAAATCTTAGTAAAGATACATTTGTATTGCAGTCTAGCTGTGGGGATATTTAAGTTATGCTTTGCAATACTGACGGACTACTGTATTTTCACTCAGTTTTAATGTGAAGTGCTTCCACCGTCTCCTTTCCGCCATATTGCAGAGTAATAGAGAAGGGAAATTTTAAATCAATGCTTTTCACTAATAGAGTTTAAATTGAGTAATCGTAACAGCTCTACAGTGATCGATTCAGGTTAAGTCCTTTGCTCCGAGGAACAGGCAGCAGAGCTTCTCATGGGACTGAAAGTTACACGTTCATTGCCTTAACCACTATGTTACAGGCATGCCTGTCACTCTTCGAGGTTCAAACTTAGGATCTTAAAATAAAAGTTTCCCTACAGTATACTGAAGACCTGGTTGCCTGCCAGGCCTCAAACTGAAATCACCAAGCAGTGTGACTGAACAAGCACTGCATAGTTACTGCAAATTTAATGACAGAAGTTCATACATTAACATGTCTTAACACAAAACACCACCAAGAATTTCTGCACCCCCATGAACAGCATTTTTAAGAACTTAATGCCTGGATGCATCTTCTGGGGATGTTTCTACCCAGGAATCCCAACCCAATTCCACTTCAAACTTCCCACATAAAAGCAGAGCAGATTTTTGACATCCACCATAACTATGCCAACTTCAACAAGAACAGTACCCCTAATTTACTCACTTAATAGCGCACATGAAACTAATACGTATACAAACTAAAACTATATAACACTACAGTGTATAATAAACTGATATATTTGGTACCTATTTAGCAAAATTCTGGGGAAAAAAGCAGCTGCAAAGCAAAGGCGATAATCCTTTGCTATTAATTAAAGTACAAGATACAAGGTTACGTTAGCCAAACTATGACAAAACCCACTGAGAATTTTCATGTAAGCATATACAGATTTTGAACTATTCAATGTAACATTTCCATAAACAATTAATTTAAAAGGGCAGTACCGTCAATTTAAAGAAGGCCCTTTTCATTTTTAATATTTCTAACTCAGAATAAGTCTGCAATAGTTCAAGAAAAAAAATGGTTTTCACAAGAGGAAACTGTGGAAATAAAGGCCAACACAAATAAAGCAGTTACACAACTAGTCCTGCCAAGATGGTTTTAACAGAACATTTTCCAACATACATTCAGGTTCTGCAAAGCTTGTAATTTTCTTTTGCCAAGAGCATGTCAGGTAAGCAGGGCCCAATGCAGGGGAATTTACCAGAATACCATAAAAGTCAAAAGTCTTCAAAACCATTTGGTCTTCCATTCCGTAAGAAAAACGAATGGACATATATACATTTATATAAACATAATACGAAGATAACGCGTTGAGCATGTCATAAAAGAGTCCCGTTTAAGAGCAACACACTTAAATACTCATTGAAACACCTATTCAGATAACTCACTATAACCGTTATTGATTAAAGAGTGTAACGTTTTTTCCAAGTATGTACCTCAGCCGCCTTCTCCCACTCTCAAAAAGGTGGTTTCTTAAAAACACGACATCATGGGGAATAGAGGCACTGACTAACCAGAGGTCCTCTTATGTACTCTTCTGCCAGCGCTTACATCAATGTCAAAACATTACAACTCGTACCCCACCAATTTTGCACCTGGAACGAACTGGATAGAAGGAAGCGGACTAGGAGGGCCCCTCTCCGGCGGCGAAACCCCTCAGGTAGGCGATCAAGGTTAATTGTGTTCCGGTAGTAAGCCGGTCAGGTAATATTAATTATGCAAAAGACAAAGTAATATAGTACCGACGCATTATGTCCTGTCAAAGGCAGAGCAGCCATCGAATAAGACTCCAGCCGTCCAGATGCCGCTTCAGGTTTGTTTCGTTAATACTCGGTGCTAACCCTGGCTAGTACTAGTCTTTTAGAAGAACAGGCAGGAAAGTAGCTACGGGTCAGACAAACTTGCGAGTTAAGTAGCAAGCTAAACAACTACCCTTTTTCGTGCATAAAACTAACTGTCTGTTAAACACACAGGACTAGCCAGTCAAAGAGCACACACTGGAATGCTCCTTGCTAACACATGGTAAGTAATTTTCCTTGTTCTGAATGGTTAACTGCCTGATTAGAGCCAAGTAAAACTAGTCAGTGCCGATGGCCCTCCGGCTCACAGCACAGCCTGAGCCCTACACCTGCGTCCTGTTACGATCTTTAATGCAAGTCGACAATGTCCAAATTGGGGGAGGCTTGCTCGCTCTTTATTGTTTTCTAAATTTACTTCATGTATTTATCACACTGAAACTGGCTACTGTTTGTGAGATAGAAAAGGATTAGCAGACTAGCTACTTTTACTCCCCTCGACTTGTAAAAAAGTTGCAGACTACAGAATAAACTGTGACTCAAGATTTAAAAGAAAGCACTTCTAACCCAGAAAGACGAGAAATTAAATTCTCTATAACAAAGACATAATCAGATATTTTCCTTAATGTATCACACAACTGCTATTTTTTTCTGAAAATAAACACCTACCTGGGTCGGCCATCTTGAATACTCTCGAACTGAAGAACAAGGCAAGAATTTCTGTGTCGTCAGAGCGGAACAAGCGCATGACGCTTCTCCATTGGGTCATTATTGAAATGGGCTTCGCTGATTGGGTAACGGATCCCATATATTCTAAAATTACCTATCCCTCAGCTAATGGATTGGTTATTAGAGCCGTACAGATGTGGCTAATACCGTCTTAAAAGAAGCTTAAACATGACATCAAATTTTTCCTTTTCTTCTTGCTTATAGGAAACATTCTCGGAACTTGCTGTATGCTGAATTTGCTAGGGATACTTGTCCTCTACATGTATTTGGTTACAATTACAGGTATTTGAAATGTTTAACATAATCTTTAATAACGTTATTACTGAAGAAGTATTAATATAGTTTGAAAATGTGCCTTGAGTGAAATGTGCTTGTAGATGTAAGTGCAGCACAGAACAAATCTCGATCATGTAACACGCAAGGTTAGTATTTATATAGGTCGGATTTCAAAGAGAAAAATATTGAAACTCCCTAAACTCCCAGTCCTGTATTTCTCTTTTGATTGCGTACTGAAACCGAAACCGAACTCATGGATGAATTTTGTCAGTAATACAGTTATTAAACTTGATGTATCCATGTGAAACAATTAATGACATGTTTAATAGTGCTACAGCCTTACTATTAATAGGTCGTACAAAACACGTCCCTTGTGATTGATCGAGTTCTTTAAATTTAAATAATAAATTTAAATTCGATTTCGGCATTATTATATAACTAGTTCCTTTTAAAAGTAGTTTGGTAAAAGAGTGTTTTAACAAAAAAAAAAAAAAATTGAAAATGAACTGTCAGAAGTGGGATTCGAACCCACGCCTCCAGGGGAGACTGCGACCTGAACGCAGCGCCTTAGACCGCTCGGCCATCCTGACTCTTGAGAAGTGTGTTTATCTTTATAGTCCTTAAAGTAGGCATCATCAAAATTGATAAATTTATTGTAGGAAACGTACTATTTAAGAATCACGGGTGTCTGGTGTTTTTAATCAACATTGGGGAACCATTAGGAACCGGGACAAAGTGCTGAACAAATTGCTGTACATAATATTAAGTGGTATCCACAATATATTGTACTTTGGAGACTGTAAGGAAAGGTAACAAAGGATAGATTTCTTAAGATTTGGGCATCCATTGGTCCAAAGTCAGGCAAATAGGTACAAAGCACTGCTGCAAAGAAATGAAAAAGAAATTTCGTATGATACCTAATGAATAATGATCTGCAGGCATTTCAGCACATAATGCCTGTGTTCACCGTAACAAAAACACAGAACAAGGGAGGATATCGCAAAGGATGTCATTGTTCTCTTAAAAATGTTTTATGGACAGGTGAAATAAGTTGATCTTTTTGGTGAATGTACACAGCGTCATGATTGGATACCAACACCAAAACCTCATCCCAACTATTTGGCATGGCAAAGAATGTAAAATAGATTTGGACTGCTTTCACGATACAGCGGGCCGTATTGTCATACCATGCGTACATATAAGTATACATTGGTGCAACGTAACGTTCCCCCATGATCTAGAACAGAGTCTCAAACAGAAAAAGCCAAATCCTGACCACAGTTTCACTGAAATGGTCTGAATTACACCATTCACGCAAAACATTCTGAAAATATGTGAAAGTAACATACCGGTAAATGTCTCTCTATGATTCACAGGTCATACACTGAGATAAAATACCTCTGTTTACATGAACTGAAACAGCATTGTATTAAAGAATTGGCCAAATTACAGTACAGTTTTGCTCAACAGCTACAGAAGGCATCCAGTTGAGATTATTTCCAATAAATGAGGTTCTACTGGTTAACAAGGATCCACATCCACTCATAACTGCATATCCTGATAAGTAAAGATAATAAATGTTGTTTGTCATCATTTATTATTATTATTGGCAAGCTTTATGAGATCGGGTCACACAAAATGAGATACAGGGTCTTCTTGATTTCCCCCCCTAAAGACCAATGAAAAGTACTTCTTGACCTACCTATGAAGCTCTAAAATTGCAAATTGAAGAAATGAATCAAAGACAAAAAAACACTAAATTTGTACAGTACATATTTCCCTTAGGGCAAGTAGAAATTGGTTTGGTTACAGAAATCCTAATAGATTCCTGTTAGAGAAAGGGGAGTGCAATAATTTTTTGCTTAAAATAAAAGTTTCAACAGAAAATATCATAAATCAGAAAATTCACACATCCACACAATAAGCAAGCCAAAGAGCCAACACAAAAAAGTGAAACATCAACCTTCTGTATAACAAACCTCTTTGCAGCCTCGTAAAATACCTATAGCCAGTATTACAGTATTATGCAAGACCGTACTTATAATATTGAAAACAGGAAATTATGCCATCAATAAATGACTTCTCTGAACCAGTAGTAGATTCTTTGAGTAACAAATATGATAGAAAAACAGTTTTTGGTCCCAAGTCTCACAGCTACTCTGTGCTCAGGACGCGGCGCTTTTTTGCAGTATGCATATAGCTGTGCAGACGCCACTCCACGTCTGCTGTGGCCTCGTTCTCCAGAGTGCCGAGCTTGATCATATACACTGAGGTGAGACAGGAAAAACAGACTGACTCAGAAGAGGGGTACACTAGGGGGCATAAACTCACAGAAGTCATTCTTATTTACACCACGCCTATATTGACTATGCATGATTTAAATGACTGAAGAATATTTTCAAATTATTTCAGCATGTGACTTACATTTCATTTCAAACCTTGGCCCCACTTCTGTTAGTTCGATATTCTTGTGGTCAGTTCTCTTATATGTGTGATGTCTACAAACAAGAATTACCAGAGCTCATAAGAAACATTCATGACCACAGCATCCAAATTATGATGTGGGGTTGACCAAAGTATTTACATAAGCTGGAATTGGAAATCTTGTCTCTCACACCTGAAAGAAATGTAGTCTTCCTGATTGGCAAATGTGATGACACGTCTGCTGTCTTCCTTGGGCACTGGAAACAGATATTTCAGGATGTTGGACACCTGAATAAGGAGAAGTATTTTCAGACGAAAAGCATTATTACCATAACTACAATTTGTGTGACCAGTCTGGCTTGTAATCAGAGCTGTCACAATTACTCAATTGATCTCGATTACTAAAAAGCAGATTCAAATTTTCCTTCTCGCTTACTCGACAATCTGATGGAAGGACTACGGCACATAACGAATGAGGCTCCAAATAAAGAGCGAAAGCCTCAGTTCTGTGGAATCACTTCCTATTAAAAGTGAATGAAACTGAAGTTGGTCGGTCAGTATTGCAAAGCAGAACTTAAATATCACCAGAGAATGACTGCAATGCAAATGCATCTTACAGGATCACATTCGGATTTCATCAATAATGCGAGGTTAGCCATAAATGTGTGCCTTTTAGCCTCTCAGAGTACCCTACCCAGTCTTTGTAATCACATTCACTTAAATTATTTTACTTAATTTATCTAGGCTTCCTGTACGTCAAACTAAATCACTGCAAAAACAATGGTTGGCTCGGTCACTTAGCCACATCATCTTACACAATACACTACACAACTAGCTACTGATGGTGCATCAAATGTATGACATTTTTGCCCATGTATAGCACTCTGGATAAGGCTGTGTGAGAAATAAGAAAATGTTAAGCAAATAAATGTTAAAATCTCCTATTAAGAATCTATAGAGAAAACAACTTGTGCTAAAACCCACATTCATGCTGTACTCACTCTCTGCCCCAAGCGCGAAGTAAAGTTGTGGAAGATGAGATGTGGGAAGGCTTCGGACATGGTGCCAATGTTTGGGATGTCATGTCTCATAACCACATTGTACAGTGTGAAGTAGGCTGTGGGTCCAAACGGCAAGTGACACACGACCAGGCCATCTGTGGGTGGGAATACAGGTAATGGTGACCTACTGGATACGGTGTTATTATTCTTCTTATTATTTTTCCCCCCACCCCCACTTTAATATCTTCCAATATGAAAAGCTGTGCCTTCATCCGCCTCACATGTACCAGAAAGCAGAGCCAAGTCATGTGAGATACATTATATTGCCAAAAGTATTGGGGTGCCTGCTTTTACATACACATGAATATTAATGACTAACCTATGATTAATACATAGGTTTTAATATGGAGTTGGCCCACCCTTTGCAGCTATAACAGCTTCAACTCTTCTGGGAAGGCTTTCCACAAGGTTTAGGAGTGCGTTTATGGGAATTTTTGACTATTCTTCCATTTGTGAGGTCAAGCACTGATATTGGACCGGAAGGCCTGGTTTGCTGTCTCCACTCCAATTCATCCCAAAAGTGTTCTATCGGGTTGAGGTCGGGGCTCTGTGCAGGCCAGCCAAGTTCCTCCACACCAAACCCACTCATTCATGTCTTTATAGACCTTGCTTTGTGCACTGGTGCACAGTCATGTTAGAAGAGGAAGAGGCTATCCCCAAACTGTTCCCACAAGGTTGGGAGCATGAAATTGTCCAAAATGCCTTTATATGCTGAGGCATTAAGAGTTCCTTTCACTGGAACTAAGGGGCCAAGCCCAACCCCTGAAAAACAACCCCACACCATAATCCCCCCTCCACTAAACTTTACTATTAGCACGATGCAGTCAGGCAAATACCGTTCTCCGGGCAACCACCAAGCCCAGACTCGTCCATCGGATTGCCAGACAGACAAAAGTGATTTGTCACACCAGAGAACACATCTCTACTGCATTAGAGTCCTGTGATGGTGTGGTTTACACCACTGCATCCGTTGCTTTGCAATACACTTGTTGATGTAAGGCTTGGATGCAGCTGCTTGGCCGTTTCTATTCCATGAAGCTCTCGCCACACTGTTCTTGAGCTAATCTGAAGGCCTCATGAAGTTTGGAGGTCTGTAGCCATTGACTCCGCAGAACATTGGCAACTTCTAAACACTGTGCGCCTCAGCATGCACTGTTCCCGCTCTGTGATTTTACGTGGCCTACCACTTTGTGGCTGAGTTGCTGTTGTTCCCAATTGCTTCCACTTTGTTATAATACCACTAACAGTTGACCGTGTAATATTTAGTAGCGAGGAAATTTCACGAATGGACTTATTGCACAAGTGGTATCCTATCACGGTATCACACGTGGATTCACTGAGCTCCTGAGAGCGACCCATTCTTTCAAAAATGTTTGTAGAAGCAGTCTGCATGCCTAAGTGTTTAATTTTATACACCTGTGGCCATGGAAGTGATTGGAACACCTGAATTCAATGATTTGAAACGGGTGTCCCAATACTTTTGACAATATAGTGTATCTAGGCAGACTCTTCTGCTACTAATCCCAACAGCAGTCTCATTTATACACTGCAGCATGTCTCCCTATACACCTACCTGGCTGGCCTCGGGTCTCATGCACAATTACCAGGTCTGTGACCTCAGCCGCACGGCAGGCTTGAACCAATGCTTTCACTTCATGGTTCCCCCTGTTCATGCGCTGGGCCCCTGGGAAGATGAGCTTCACCTCCTGAAAACCACAATGAGAACCAAAGAAGACTGCAATGCTGGACCTCACTGAAACATGGCTGAAGGACAATTATCAGGTTTTAAGTTAAAATATAGCTAGTGCCTTGACTGGTATGCTCCATGTATGGAACTGTAACAGACCTTAGCGAACATTTTAAGCCTGGAGCTAGGGTCTCTAGATGTCGTCACCATAATTTTGGGGTCTTCGACTCCAGCCCATTTATACTCATCATCTGTGTGACTGCTGACACCTGGCAAAAAAGCAATCATTTACACGCTCATTTACTGCAGTTACGATCAATCTTGACAGGACATAAAACAAGTCATAAGTTGTGCTCACCTTCTGCTCCCTCATCATCATATTCAAGAAGCTTCTGGAGTTGCAAGGCCTCCTTACGAATCTCTGTCGGGAGCAGACAATTCTCTGGAAGATACGTGAAGCTCTTAGTACTGTGGTTAAGGAATGAAATACTATACAATCATACAGACTGAGAAAATAAAGGGATTGCATTGCATTGTATAATTTGGGTTCTTCCATGTGTTTCTAGAAAAATCCCATTACAACGATTACACCACACCATGACAGAATTCACCAAAGTATAAAATACTTTAGTGTCATTCATCTATTCAATCAGTTGTCTAGTACAGGGTCATTAGGGAAGGGGGGCTGGGACCTAACCTAAGCAACACAGGATGTTAGTACAAAACACAGTGCGCACACACACGCACGCACGCACACAAAATACAAATCATCAGTAACTTAGAGTCACTAATTCACCTAAATGCATGTCTTTAGACAATAGGAGTAAACCAGAATACATGGAGCGCCTGGGCAACACTGAGATAGCGTACAGACTCCACACACAGGGGTGTGTGGAGCAGGGACAGGACTGCAACCTCCAGCCTACTAATTCTAAAATAGCCTTAAAGGTGATGATGCACAGGGTAACTTCTTGAGCAATGTTGTAGGGCAACTGCCAACCAGGTAAATAAGGGCAACTCATCTGGATCTGGATCATCACCAAAAGTTGCCTACTACCGATTTAAGTTCTTCAAATAGTGCCCGAGCAACACTAGTCAGGAACACTGCTCAATGACGAAACACTTGCCCTGTGTATCGTCACACTAACACATTTGCTTTCAACAAGATTGTTATGCATGGAGTGGCTTCTCAGAACGTTGGACAGTGCAGTAGAAATCTCATGTGTGCAAGGCTCTCTCTTACCATCTAGAGCAGATTTTAGCTTCCACTTTTTCTCCTCGATGGTGTGCAACCTGTCCTCCTGAGCCTTCCGGTACAAGTACTCCCTTCTAAGCCTAGCTTCCCGACGCAGCTAAATAAATACAGAAAGCCAAGGATTAGTGACAACAACTATGAATTTCAGGTTGTACATTTTTTGTTTCTGCTCACATAAAACCAATGTGCTACAGATTTTAAGGAGTATATTTCCAAAGTTCTTTATCCTTTTTTTATACTTTTATATGGCTTTTGACACTGTAGAGCATATATTTCTTTGTAAGGCCCTTAAGGCTTTTGGTTTTGGCCAAAAAATTTCTTGAAATTGTCCGTTATACTGAGACATTAACAGTTCAGTCTTTATTAACTATAATACCTATAACAGATTCCAAATCAAAAAACGGGTTAGACAAGGTTGCCCTATTCCCCCCTTTCACATTCATTTTGGTCACTGAATTGTTGTTGATTAATATTGGTAATGACAAATTTTCAGGGAATCTCAATTTTTGGTAGGGAGATTAGAATTTCCCAACTGGCAGACGCCCCTGTCTTTCAAAAAATGTGCAGTGCCTAATTGGATAATTCTATTAATTTGGTTGACCAGTTTTCTAAAGCCTCTGGTCTACAATTTGACAGATCCATATGTGAAATTTTATGTTTACACAAAAGTGAGGATTTGATTATTGGAAATATTGCTGTGAAGTATTTGGGAATATTTGTAACGAGAAGTCTTACTGCTAGACGACACCTAAATTTAAAAAGTAGGCAGAAAAGAACCAAACCTATTTTGACTAACTGGATCCTAAGATATTTGTCTATCCTAGGTAGAGCTCTTCTCAAAAACTGAAGGATTATCTTGCTTTGTACATCCATCTTTATCCTGGTATATAAATGACTCAACAGCTGCAGGTGTAAATAGACGTTTTTTAGATTTAACTGGAACAATAAATCACAAAAATTTAAGAAAACTGTACTTTCTAATAGCAAATCTGAAGGTGATCTTGAAGTACTAGATTTCAACAACACTGTCAATACTTTTAAGGTATATTGGATAAGAAAATGTCTTTAACCTTGACTCAACTTGATTTTTCATCCCATCTGACATCTTCAACAAGACTCGAGGTCTTTCTTTCCTTTTGAGATTTAACTTCTCCCCAAACAGATTGCCAGTCAACTTGTCAAACTTTCTTCAGCAAACCATTCTGCTGTTGAAATTGGCCTTCGTCCACAAGTTCTTGCCACACAAAGCTCTTCATTGGAATAATAGTGACATTCTTGCATGAAACAAAATCTTTGTTCTTCCCCCATTTGGTTCCGGAAAGATATAAATTATATCCTCAATCTCTTTGATGGATTTGGCAACAGATCATTAACTCATGTTATCCCAAGTGATTTAATCCAAATTGTTAAAGGCTGTGTAAGTTATAGGAATAGCATCCTTGCAATTGGATTGACTTGAACTGACTGACAGGAATAATAAGCATACCCAGCAAATTTTTCAAAGGAACAAAAGTACACCTATTTCTGGGGTCTCAGACTGAGCATATAACTTGGGGAATTGCATGGCTTTTACTGTATAAGTTAAGGAAATTCATTTTAAGATTTTGCACTAGATTTACCCCACTAACGGTCTCATTGCTAAGTTCACAAACATTGATGCTTCTTGTACTTTTTGCCAATGTTGTTAGTGCTCTTCATTATGCGATTTCTATTTACCTGCCTTTGTTGTATGAGTTTCCGTTCTTGCAATAAAAAAAGAGTATATTTCAGAGTGCCAGTTTTATTTCAATACACGATAGATAGTTTGTTTTGCCTAGGAGTATGCCGTGTTAAATACAAAACCAAAGCAGATTTCAGGCGTATACATGAGGATAAAAAAATAATAAAATGTCACATCTTGACATCGCAAAAGCTAGTCTGGCACACAAAATAAACTAAGACAAACTTATGCATGACATTACGGAACGCCATGATATCTATTGTCAAATCTGGACGCCAGGAAAATACATTAAACCTACTGAAATTTAAGTATATATTACAAATTACATGGCTGTAGGTAACGTGTTGGATGCAATTTCGCTGGCGTCTCCACTATTTTTCTAATTAATTGCAATTACTTAGAAGCAAGAATAACGTTACGTTATTTTAATATTTTTTTAAATGAGTGACGAAACCTAAGAAGATAAATAGAAAATGAATCAGATCTCTATATAATTCAGTTTCACAAACCGGTAAGTACTTTCAATTGGGTTGTTTTAATAACCCGAAAAATGAGTTTCAGCTTTCTTAATGGAGTAACTCGGCAAGAGAACGAAATCAAACACAATTTTCAACATATTAGTTTAAAAACAATCATACATTTTTACAAGCTTACCATACTGCCAACACCGTTTTCAGACACCACATGCGTCCGCGAAAAAGACGGATTTCTATTTGACTGTATGTGAACCAATAGTTGACATTGTTACTAGGAAATGACCAATGAGTTTTCTCAGTTCTTATAAGTTGTCAAATCGGTGTTATTGCAAATGTCTATTGGAAGACTACGGTTTTAAGTAAATTAACAGCAAAAATGAGAGACAGAAAAGAGATTTGAAAACTTCACTTAAAACAAGGGGTGTTAAAAGTAATAGCTTTCAAGACACCATCTCTAGTGACCCGGATTCGAACTGGGGTTGTCGCAGCCACAATACAAAGTACTAACCACTAGGCGATCACGACGAACCACCCGTCAAAGAAAACAAAAGTCATTCGTGTATGTGCGGAGTTTGTTTTATCTGCAAGTTTTGATATGAGCATTTCCCTGTAGTACTCAAGCCCATGTCGAGGGCTAAGCTCGACATTTACCTCGACAGTACAACCTACATTGTTTTATTGGTCCAATCATGATATCGATATTAAAATTATTTTCCCTTTATCGACTACTAAACATTAAATGAGATATTTTTATTAATACATTTCAATTAACATGGTAAACGATCTGCATGTAATGTTGTAGCGGCATTGTCTGCGTTCGCTAAGAATAGGAAAATATAATGGTCATGTTGCTCATACAAAAGCTATGCCAAACATGCAGGACATACGGGGGCTATTCCAATAAGCAGGATTTGTCAGATAGCCAGCTAACTCACGGCGGGATCCACGGAAATTCCGTTCAGTCCATTCGAAAATGAGATCAAATCCTGTTATATCATCTTGACAAATTATGCCTGGAAGCTAACCTGGAAATTTGCAGGATATGTCCGAACTAAGCTTTAATTCAGTCCCACCCACACCTCTCCACTCACCTATTTAAGAATCCGACTGGGCAATATCTCATCTATAAAACTGTGAAAAATGTGTCCGTTTCACCGCTGGCCAGTCAACACTGAAGTTCAAATAATGAAGAGAATCTTACAGCGGGAACTTGTTTTTCGACCTCGAACAGACATACTGCCATATCTGGAGGAACAAGCTGGGGAACAATAGTCTGTTAAAGGGGGTAGAAGGGGGAAGAAGAAAATATGGGGAAAAAGGAAAAAAGGACAGAAGAATGGGATTTAAAAAAAAAAAAACTTATATTTCTAGTGCTGTATACATTTCTATGAGAAAAGTTGACCCCAAGGTTGCTGGTTCAAATCCCACAGTTTCCAGAAATTGATTTGTTCATTATTTGCTGAAACATTTATTTTTTATTATTAACATGTATAAAACACCAAAGGAACACATTTTTTATGTCCTCCAACCACTGCTCCTTAGGAACAGTTTCTACAGAGGGACATTGAGAGTCTCCTCTTTGCCTGCGCTTGGCCCATGGTGCTGCCAGGCAGATGATACTGATGAGCCAGGTCTGGCAGGATTAGGTCTGGCACATTAGCACGAGGAAGGTCAGGTGCCACACCCAAGCAGCTAGGCAAGTCCAGCCCCCGTTTGATTTAGAGCATTGGTCCCCAACCTTTTCACGACCATGGACCAGTTTTATTCCGTACACAGTTCGGTATAGATATTGTAGCGCTGGCGAGGATCAGCATTTCCCAGCATGCTCACGGGGGGTGTGTAAATAGCCCCATGTTCTGTTGTTGTTGTTGGAGTGGGTTTATTCCTGATTGTGGCTGGCATGTTGCCCTTGTATTGTGTGTACCCTGTTTGATCCTCACGTGTCCTTAGCGTTGCGTATGCTCCCCACCATGTGTGTACCTGACAGTCCAGCGTCTGACTTCCCTGTGTTCCTCTCGTTATAATTGGTTCAGTGCTGTTTATGTGCCCGTGGTAGTTCTGTTTAGAGCTCTAATAAATGAGCTTGCGTTCTCCCATCTGAGAGTCAGCTTGTCGTTTGCTGCCTTTGCAATGCCTCGCTCTGCCTGGCACTACAAAATAACTATTCATCAAGTGTGTTCTCTTATTACCACAAATGGAAGTGTTTTCCAAATCCTTATTCGTTCGGCGCAGCCCAGCACAAAATGCTCTACCGGTATGCGGCCCAGTGGTTGGGGACCCCTGATTTAGAGAACTGAAAGAAGAAACAAAAGTTAATTCTCAAAATGTAACAAATACATACAATTAATTACTAAGAAAATGCTCACCACTAACAAACCCTTAGGGGGCTGCAAGAATGAGTGCGGGGTTGTAGCAGTCACAGTCTATGAGACTGCAGCAGTTGCCCCAGGAGCCAAATCTGGGGTCACAATCTGCCGGGCGCAGCAGCAGACTGAGTAGCAGGCTGCTGAAACAAAAACACTATGACATATGGTGTAACAGAAACAGGTGGCTCTTAGCCGTACTGCTCATCTAAAGATGATATAGAAATAATAACAATAACGATAGTTTTAACAATGTCACAGCACATGCAGTACCAACATATACAAGGTGTACAATACTACACCATTAGTTAAGCAAACTACACGTGTTTTGCATTCAGGTACAGTGATGACATGGAGATATCTACAACCATTAACAGCTGTCATTCATACGTAGGTTTCAGGTGGGCTAATAAATTACTTTATTCTATGTGGTGCTTTAACGTCATTAGCTGATTAGACAGATAACTGGCTAATATTTATGGTAAAACAGTAGGTGCCCACAATAATGCATGCCAACAAGTAAACACTTAATGTGAACATGCTTTGAACAATGCACTGTGACCCTGCAGCCCAGAAACACACAGTCATGTAACATTACACACTTAAAATATTTTTGTGGAGTAATTTTCAGTGTGCAGACATATCGGCGCCTGTGGCAACTGGCCACGTTTTAACTTTTTCGCAGTGAATGCTGTTGAAGTACGCCGACTTCACCGGGTCCAGTGATGAGAAGAGATCACACAGGAGACGGGTAACCACACCAAGCTTGTTTATTAGACAGATATATATATCCGGACACACAGCACTCTGTCCAGCTTGTGTCTGAGTCTCTCGGTTAAATGCCAAAGTTTTTATACCGCCCTCCTCAGCTTTTGTCTTGTTCCCCTGTACTTTTCCACTATGCAGCTGGTTTGCACAACCCCTCCCCCCTAGCCTCGGTTACCCCATCTTAAGTCAAAACATCTCCTGTTCTCGGCGCCCTTGCTGGTCTCTTCTACGTACGTCTCTATCTTCTACTGGGTTCTTCTTATCAATGTCCTCGAGCTGTGGCAACAAGTTAGCTCAGTGTCTCTAAGCAACTGCTAAATATTATTTCAAGCCATCCCCTGTGTCCTATTGCTAAGTCCCACAATGCTCATGACATAACGTTATAAGCTTTAAACTCTAAGACGCAAAGTTTAATAATCACCGCCATAACATCCGTTCCCGGTGTGTACTCATTTATACTGTGTATGGGACCACTCGAGTACCACGGAATCGGACACTAGACATCAAAGTTATAAAACGACAGACAAATCCTATGTCACTAATTAATTAAGATGAAAACAATGACATTTTATCGGTGACTTACTTTGAAAACTTGTCTTCAACTGCTGACAGGTGACTTTAGAAGAGTCGCGCCGGCAGGTCAGATTGAAGGCGGTTTGCGCGGCGTGTCAATGTCACACACATTGGAATACGGCGTCATCATTGGGACATGTACATTGGAATATGGCAGCGCGATAGGTCACACGCATTGGAATTCGGCAGCGTAATTGGCCATGTCCGCCGTTCCCTGCAAGAGCCAGACTGGCTGATAGCGCGCAAACTTTTAAAGTACGGAAAGCTAAAAAAAAAAGATAATTAGGATAAAGTCATCGGAAGAAAAAGCTCCACAAATCAAATAATCTCCCGCATCCACGAACCCCGACGGATCATCCTTGCTAGACACCTACGACCTTGGACAACCGCTTCGACTCAGAAGGGTAAGTGGTCACCGTGTCTTCTGCGCCGGTGTTCTGTAGCTCCTGCTGCATGTACAGCCTAGACTGTCCCTCCAACGCTCCCAATAGCATAGTGTGCCAGAAGTGTTTAGTTATTGTAGAGTTGAAGGACAGGATTCGCACTTTGGAAGAGCGCATTGGCACTTTAGTGGAGATTAAACAGATTGAGGGATTTATAGATAGGGCTCAGTCGGAGCGCACAGCCAGCTTAGGTCTGGCCGTAGTTCCTCCTGCTGCAACTGTCTCCAGTCCGGCGCCAGCACCAGCGGCCAGCACATGCGAGCCCTGGGTCACGGTCCGGCGCGGTCCTAGGAGCTCCAGGCTGAGAGCTCCTGCGCACCAGTCCGCTGTTGCGCTTAGTAACAGGTTCTCCGCTCTCAGCAGTGCCTCTGCCTTAGTGGAAAAGGTGCTCGTGATCGGAGACTCGATCGTTAGAAACGTCAGAGTTTCTAACAGTCGTAAAGCAGCGGTTTCTATAAAATGCTTCCCCGGGGCCAGAGTTTCTGACATCGAGGCAAAATTGGACTCCCTCTCCAGCAATGAAGTCTCCAACTTAGTTGTCCATCCATCCATCCATCCATTGTCTATAACCCATCCATCCATCCATCCATTCATCCATTGTCTATAACCGCTTATTCCATATGGGTCGCGGGGGGTCCGGAGCCTATCCCGGAAGCTGCGGGTGCAAGGCAGGGAACAACCCAGGACGGGGTGCCAACCCATCGCTGGGCACACTCATACACCATACACACACACATGCATACCTATGGGCAATTTGGCAACTCCAATCAGCCTCGGCATGTGTTTGGACTGTGGGGGGAAACTGGAGTACCCGGAGGAAACCCCACGACGACACGGGGAGAACATGCCAACTTAGTTGTTCACGCTGGAACTAATGATATAAAGTCCCTAAAATCCGAGGTATTAAAGAGGAGCTTCATATCTATGTGTGCAAAAGCTAAAACAAAATGCTGGAATCTAATTGTCTCTGGTCCCTTACCAATTCTCTGTAGACGGGATGTAGCCTATACCTAGTAGACTACTCTCCCTAAACCGCCGGTTACTGACTTGGAGTGCGTCTCAAAATATTGCCTTTTTGGATAATTGGAACTTTTTTCGGAACGGCCTTTTATAAACGGGACGGTCTTCATCCTAATTGGAGAGGATCATTCATGTTATCCCAAAACATGGCGAGTAAAGTACCTGCATGTGCATAAAATGTGCACTATTAAACGTCCGCTCCTTAGGAAGTAAATCACTACTTGTCAGTGACGTGGTTCTCGACACTGGAGCAGACCTGTGTTTTTTAACAGAAAACTGGCTCTGGCTAAAGACTTTACAACATTTGAAGCAATGCTAATTCACATGGTGAACGACCCACCCATTTATATCCTTATAGTGTACAGGATCATACACTTAATTTCTGACGGAATTCTGGGAACTTCTCTCTGACTTGGTTATCAACTTGGAGAATATTGTAATACTTGGAGATTTCCATATACATGTGGACACAGAGACTGATGCCTTCACCAAAAATTTCCTGTCCCTCCTGGACTCTGTTGAATGTTACCAACACATAACGGGACCAACGCATGTTTACAATCATACAGTAGACTTGGTTATCACTCACAGAGTTTATGTCCATCATGTATCTGTCTGTCCATTGAATAAGTCCTTTTCTGACCATTTTCTAATCATCTTCATGACTGAGCCTCCCTCTTTGACTATGGCAGAGAAGATTATTACGACATGTCACCTAAATTATATAAACTCCCGACGATGTATTAATGCAGTAAGTAATGTGAACTTCTTGTCTAGTTCAGACATCAACAAAGTCACCCATGACTTTAATACAGTTGTTGGTCAGATTTTAGACGAAACAGCGCCTTTGAAAAATAAGGTGGTAAAAACCACCAGATACTCCCAATGGTTTAACGATCACACACGCTCTTACAAACAGGAATGCCGCAGATTGGAGCGCAAATGGAAATCCACGGGTTTAGAAGTGTTCAAATTTCAAATTCAAATTTTATTTGTCACATACACAAACATACATGGTACAACATGTAGTGAAATGTATTTGTGGTGCCCGACCCATTGACATTAAAATAAAAAACAACAAATAGAAATAGAGAATAAGTAAAAATATAATGAAAGGAAATGCAGATATTAAAGGATATAAATAATCTGAAGGATTAAATATATAAAGATATGACTATATAGAATGACAAAGATATAAAAAAAATAAAAATATAAACTGTAAATAGAAAATAAAAAAATATGTGCAACAGAAGTAATGTGCAATCAATGAAGTAAAATGTGTAAATAAAAGAGAATGTGTCATGTCCAGCCCCGCCCTACCAGTGTATTCCTTGTGTTTCCCACTGTAGCTCATTGTCGTTACCTTGTGTTCCTGCCCTATTGTTAACCAGTCACAGGTGCCCCTCGTTTATTCCTCTGTGTTCCTGTGTATAAGAGTTTCCCCAGTCCTGTACTTCCCTGTCGGGTCATTGACGTTATATGCTGTTCCTCTGTGTTCCCTGTGTTAAATAAAGTCCCTGTACCGAACGCTGCCTTCTGTGCCTGTCATCCCCGCCAACACGACAGAATGTGCAACATAAACAGAGTAAAATGTGCAATTTCAGCAACAAAGTACATACATAATAGTGCAGGTTCAGTGTGCATGTGTGTGTGTGTGGGGGTGGTTATCTGGGTCCAGTCCTAGGTAGTATTCTGGTTCGAAGCCCGCCCAGCCTGAGGGAAGAAGCTCCTTCTCATTCTCTCTGTGTTGGCCTTGAGGGAACGAAGACGCTTCCCTGACCTCAACTGGGAGAAGAGTCCATTGTTGGGATGGCTGAGGTCTTTCATTATCTTCCTGGCTTTGGTCCGGCACCGCTTGCTGTAGATGGACTGCAGGTCAGGGAGCTCAGCACAGATGGTGCGTTCGGCTGATCGCACCACTCTTTGGAGAGTCCGTCTGTCCTGCTTGGTGCTGTTCCCGAACCAGGTGCAGATGTTTCCCGTCAGGATGCTCTCAATGGTGCAGGTGTAAAAGTTCTTTAGCACCCTCGGTGGAAGTTTGAAGTCCCTGAGGCGTCTCGGGTAAAACAGACGCTGTTGGGCCTTCTTTACCAGGGTATTGGTGTGGCAGGACCATGACAGATCCTGCGTGATGTGAACACCTAGGTATTGTAGGATTACAAATTTATAAAATGTTTTAATCTAGCTTCCAATGTAATAGTAGATAAACTGAAAGAGATAGGTACATTGGGTTTTGCATATTGAGGAAAAGATGGTGACAGTCTAAGAAGATCAAGTCTGGTAGCCCAGGTGTCTGAGACATTAACCTTTTGTCTTTATGGACT
>JAAGVU020000160.1:0-20062 GCA_011763525.2 Mormyrus iriodes | reverse complement strand
TAGACCATTGATATTATAAAGTTTGTTAGTTTTTGTGCACGACTCGCCGTGCGTCAGACCAATCATCGCTGGAACCACTGTAGTTCGAACTACGGTTTCGGGAAACGCACCCATGGTTCAAACTACTGTGGTACGACGGTTTTGGGGAACAGTCATACTTCGAATGTTGGTTCGTTTGAACTACCGTAGTACGATGCATCGTTAACGCTAACTTCCGTCGTTGTTTGGGAAACGCACCCCCTGCTAAGAATTGTATAGGTCGAGCCATGTTCAATTCTACCAATTCAGACCTTGAACGGGTTGGTCGAGAAAAATCTAGCGGCAACTCGACCAAAAACTTGGAACACGACAAAACAAAACAGACCTGTTAAAACTTTCAGAAGCTTCCTTGATTGGCTGAAACAAAAGCAAATGGACCTACTTGCTTATGCTTTTGAATCACTCTCAGTCTCGCTGTACCTCTCCACCGAGTTCAACGTGTGAAAGCTGTGTTTGGTGTGAATTTTTTTGTGCTTTATCTACAGTACATTTAGTGATACAGTAATCATGGCCCCTGAGAAAGTTTGCAGTGATATCAGCAGACTAAAGAGGAAAGTGGTGAGAGTAACTGTAAAACTTATATAGGAAATTATAGCGAGACTTGAAGGTGGTGCACGTGTCTGCTCTCGCTTCGGAGTGTGAGATTCATGTCATTTATTTCATGTTTATTGCTTTTGTATGTGTGCTTTTTCATGTGTGTATTAGTTTTATATTGATTGTTAATGCTTTTTATCATTAGTGAAGTAGGTCGATAATTTTAAATAGGCAATCATTTTTGGGGTCTGGAACAGATTAAATTCATTCACATTATTTCTTATGGGGAAATTTGACTTAGACCTCAACCAAATGTCAACTCAACCAGCCTTCTGGAACGAATAAAGTTCATGTTCCAAGGTACCACTATATTATGCTTACCACAACTCAAAAAAAAGAAACTAATGTTTTAATATCTTTGCGTATCGGAATTATTAGAAAAAGTGAAATGCATGCAATAAGTAAAAAATGCAATACTTTTTTAGGAATTTGTGATTGTGGGTTATTTTCAGAGGACCAAAAAAATCATTTGTGCAAGTTTCGCTACATATACCAGTATACAATCCGACTGCGTTACCTTCTTCAGTGTCACCATTCGCAGGGGTTCCACCTGCAGAGAGAGGTAAATAGCATGACCCAGAGGCACTCATACAAGCTTTCTGAATTAGGTATAGCAAGTGTGAAGTAATCACAGACACAGTAATTTCATCATTAGTTCATAGTGAGCAACAGAAATTCATGACACAGCATGCATTAACTGATGCATATCATTACAAATCATGAATTACTTAGCATTACTTAAGTATCTGATTTGTACCCTTATTATAAAGTGTTACCCATTATGCTAACTGTGGCTGCGAGTTACAGTCATAACTGGCGGTTTGGGAACATTTTGATTTCCCAGTAAATTACAGGAGCACTGCAGAAAGACCAGCTAAAACCAAGACAGTCTGACGGCTTTATTATACCGAACTCTGATACATTGCTAGAAACACATCCAACATTCTAATACATTTGGCACAACATCATCTGAGTGTGTATTCAATTGGAGCAAGGCAGAAACAGCTTCTGCAAGTTAGTCTCCTTAGGCCAGGGGTGGCCAATCTTATCCACAAAGGGCCGATGTGTATGCAGGTTTTTGGGATAACCATCAGGTCAGCTGTTCAAACCCAGGTGTGAGGACTCTTCAGCCAATCAGCCCTCTAATTAGTATTCTAATTAGGGAGTTGCAGCGAAAACCCACATACACACTGGCCCTTTGCAGATAAGATTGGCCAACCCTGCCTTAGGCATTTAAGGTGCTTTTGCTAGTAAATTCAGGCCAGGCTAAAAATTATTATTACTATTCTTCTTCTTCTTCTATTATTATTATGGCCATAGGGGTGTTTATTTTTTACAGATATGCAACCTTCTGTAGTAGACAACATGGGATTTACACAGGATTTAGTGCAGTATGATTGTTCATGCAGTCTTGTTTTTGAATTATTTACTTGACAATTATTTTTACAGTATGCAAATAAGTGGCTGTTAGGTTGACAGTCACATTGCCTTTGTTTACAATGGTTCCCTAATGTGTCTGCAGTTTTAATAATTAATCATTTAAAATCAAACTGTTTTCCCTGCTGTTCCGTAATTGCACTGAACCATGAACCCAAAATCGAGGTTTATACTGAACTGTAAATTGTTTGTACCAATACGCCCCTACTACATAATGGTGTACCCTATCATATCTGCCTTTTTTTCCAGAGGCCTGTTGCCATGTTATGGACTTGTTTGGTACATTTACTCAGTACTACTTAATACCCAAATCATGCAGATTGGTGAGGCAACAAATCAGTGTTATGACTGCATTTGAATGCTATGTTTACTTTGTAGAATTTATTTTGCCCAGCATCTGAAATTAAGTTTATTCCATTGAATACTGACACACCATCATACAGTAATATAGCTATAATTTGTGTACAAGGTACTATAATTATGCTATCCAATACTGTGAATTTGACAACTACTGTACAGTAGTTTGCATTGAGATGGACTCGCAGACGACTGCCACGCCCACGTGGTGTGGAATTCAACGGGTTGTTTGTTGTCCTCCCATTGCCGTGGGGTGCTGGGAGGTGACAATTGTACAACATTCGAAGGAACGGATGGTCACCCGAATAGACACATATGAATTGATGGAGGTCTTGAACAGTTCAGTACGTTTATGGTCTGACCATCCTGAGATTCAAATGTGTGAGCCCATTGTACGTCCATGATTCACCTCATTGCTAGCATGCTATATTAAATCACAAAGTAGTATAGTTTCAGGGCACTTGATCCCAGGTATTTTTATGGGGTCAGTAGAGGGCACTTAGACAACTTTGTTTCATGGAATTTAGACTAACACAATGATTCAAGGCTGGGAAGCTGAAGGTGGTAGGGAGTTGGAGATTGCAGGCTGGGATACAAAGATGAACCAATTTGACGATAAGAGAAGAGGATTTGATTTGTGCCCGAGTGGGGTGTGTGCCTGGCCAGCTCGCTCACCAATCCTGCACTCCTCCAAAAAAGTATAGTATAAAGGAGGGGGATAATTCAGTGCTGGTTGGAGTTCAGCCGTGGGATAGAGCGCACGTCGCCCGGCATTTCTCGGGAACACGTGTTGGACTCCTGCTAGGACTGAAAAGGGCTCCCCAGTCTGTGCGTGGAAGGTGGGTGATGATAGCACGTCTGAGTGTGTATAGCTTTGCCATCTCATACTGGAAAAAGGCAGCAGTATTAGTGTGTGTTTTATCATTAACCGCAATTAACATTTATTATATGGTATAATCATCTGATATGTGATGCATATGTCTTCTGAAACTGTGTAGAAGGGGAGTATATATTTATGCATCAATCATTACCATAGTAAAAGTGCATTATTATTATTCATAACTGTAATAAAAGGTATATTGGGACCTAAGCGTGCCTGTTTGTTCCTTCAAAAGCTCTGTATCCCCCTCTCGTATCAAAACATAGTTAAACTATTGTTTTCAAGGGTAAATTAAATTTACTGGTATTTGTCATATTTTCCAGATTGGTGATCTGATGTAACACTTTATATACCCAGAAGATAATCTGAAATTACACTTACAAAGTTCAATCAGTTGCAAATAAAACATCAGGGATGCCGTCCTAGTATTCAGTTACACCCCTGGCCAGATAAGCCAGTGTAGCACCAACCAGACCACCTGCTCAGCTGTAACCTGGTACCGTGTTCAAAGTATTCTCCCTCACATATACATCCCACACATCAGCTGCCCCAAACATTAAATCCCCATTAACTGTCTGCTCCCCTTCATCAACGCAACTGAAGTGTGTGTAACTGGTGAAGTCAATTAGGAGTCATAGCTTTCATCTGGATTTACCTTTACAATTTCAATAAATAAGCAGGCATCCCTATTATTAAGGACACTTGGCAATTCAAAGTAGGAGGTAAGATATAAGGCTTCAAAGTACAAAATTTAATATACTGAAGACATTAGTGAATGAATTATAAAAAGGACATGTGCACTGTTATACATACCATTCGGTTTACTCCTGAAACATGCTGTAAAAATAAATGCTTGAATGTTTTTATTGAAGTTACATTTATCCATTTTTTCATTAATAGTATAAAAAAACAACAGTAAGATTTCAGTAATAAGTGAAAACCAACTTAAACTCTGGTAAGCCTTCAAAATGTATATGCTATTGTGAAAAGTACTCTAAAGAAATTCCAAAAATATAACATTAATTTACACCTGCATAAAATTTATTAATGGAGAAAAAAAAAGCTACTGTCAAAATGTAATCACTATCATAAATCGAGCTACTTATAGCAGTACATTTAAAATACCTTTCCTGAGTGTAGTGGCAATAAGTGTAAGACACTTCTGTCAACAATAATGCCAATTATAACGCATCAGTAACATGCTATTGACCATTATGAAATGTACCAATAACGGAACCACTATAACATCAGGTATACAATATCACTATTGAATAATATTACTGGATAATCAGAGAATTTATTTTGTGTTATTAAAAAACTATATCCAGCAGCATGTTGAAACACTTTAAAAATCTTACCTCGTTTCTTGCAGTATATAACACCTACCAAAACTGCAACTGCTGCCACAAATAAAATACCCACACCTGCAATGGTGCCAGCATTGGAGTCACCTATGGAACAGATAGTATTTTATCATCCACATCCACACCACACAGTACAATAAATACTAAAGCATAAGAATATTTGAATGACTGACCTTTAAATAAAGCTTGTTCCCTGATAGGTTCACTTTCCTTCGTACTCACATTGTTGTTTACTACGCAGGTATAGGTTCTATCCAGGTTATGACTCTTATAAACAGTGTGGTTTTTGCCATTCTCCATCCTCTTGCCATTCTCCTTCCAAAAATATGTGGTATAATTTGTGTCCTTTGCCTCACAGACCAAATCGCACTGGCTATCGTTGCAGTGTTTGCTGATAGTGGGCTTGGGCACAGGTTCTGTAGAGTGGTGGATTGACACAATTAACTGAAAATACTAAAAACAAAACTAATGCTTTTATATGTTGATGTCCATAGCATAAGACATTTGGTTGGACCTCTGCTTGGGGCTGGTTCAAAAAGTCAGTTATCATCTTACTTAGGTACTAAGTAGTTAATCAGACGACTCTGAGCTGTTCCTGGCTTTGTAATTGACATTAACATGTTAAATAGCTTTCAGATATACGGACAAGTATATAAAATAAAGTTAACATGTAAAATGATAACCTTACTTACCTAGTACAATCACTACAAAATAAAATTTCGCTGTCTCTCCATTTATTTCAGCAGAGAAATTCATTTTTTCATTCAAGGTTAACCGCGTAATTTTAAGCTCCCCAGTTGTAGAATTCAGTTCACATCTTGATTTACTACATAAAGTATAATAGTCAACAACAGCAGGAAAAGTCTTGTCCCACTCTGCTACTTTGTTCTGGTGATTTTTCCATGTGATGCTGGTGATGAACTGGTCCACAATGGGCCTCAGTAGGACTTCTTCTCCTGCTAATCCCAAGACCTCTATCCCTGCATGGGTAGCAAACACATCAAAATGTTTGTACGAGTGCAACAAGACTTCATGAAAAAAAGTCAAGTCAAAGCCATTCTTTAGAGCAGTGATTCTTAATCCAGTCCAAGGGAATCCTAAGCAGTCCACATTTTCGCTCTCAGTCAGCTCCAAACACACACATACCAGGTATTCGGTGTTCGCTGTTGGGTGGGAGCTCGGAGGGAGTAAAAATGTAGACTGTCTGGGGGTCCCCAAGGACTGGGTCAGCGAACATTGCTTTACAGCAGGGGTGTCAAACATACAGACCGCTGGGCCAGAACTGGCCCAATTTAAATTCTGATCCCGCCCGTAACAGATTTTGAATATCAACAAATGGAACAGGAAAATCCCACACAGGGGATGTGTCATGTCAAATTCCTTCCCTCTGTGACATATCGCTCAGCTGATAGGCCGTTGATGCAATCGCAATGATGCAGTTTCAAGGCACCTCGTAAGTCTAAGTTAAACTTGCTGCAGCAGTAAGGGTTATATCAATAAAACTACATAATTATTCAGAATTCTGTTACATTTAGTTTGATACTACAACCGATATGTTTTATTAGATTATTAATGTTTATTCAGCTCCATATCTACGTGTTTTATTTATTACTTATATAAAATATGTTCAGAAATGTTTTAGAAGGTGGGTTTTTATTAATAAAAAAGTATTATTAATTAACATTTTACTTGATAGTATAACCAACATGTCTTGTACCTCAACTTGTACATTATCAATGTCTATTCAGATCGTGAAATGTTTTCATACCTGGCAGGATTTTATTACCTCGACAAATCCACATATTTAGCTTAAATGGTAGTTCTGTTTTATTGATTATAACTCTATATTTAGCTCCTCTAACCATTGAATATGCAGTTATAATCAATAAATCATATTGCTTTCAAGCTGAATATGCATGCATTTTGTCAACTAAATTTCATCTTTGTGAGCAAAATGCATTTTGTGAATGGAAAAAAAGTCATTTTGTGGATGAAATGCATTGTGTCAACTACATAAATTCATTTTGTGTACAAAACGCATTTTCATGATAGTCATTCTGTGGATAAAATGTATGTCAGGAATGATTTGGTGGATGAAACTTCTGTGGAATCATGCAATGCAATTGTGGAACCACGAAATGCATTTTGTCTTTTGCCAAGTTATGAAAGGCATCACGAAATGCATTTGTCACAAAAAGCACGTAGTAGACATGTACCTGTGGTCACAGTAGTACCTTCCAATGACCAGAAGGTGAAGTGCTGGTTTTGATTTTGCAGACCTGTGCAACTACATTCAACTTAAATTTAAATGGTATAAAAATACAAATAACTCCTGGGCTCATACTTTTACTGTTGTATGTACACAATGTCACTATTTCTATTACATTTTTAATATTTTTAAGCCAAGCCAATGAAAAATCTAAGCACAGATTCCCTCCAGTTGTAAACTGTATTACTTTGCAACTTCCCCCCAAATAACACTGTCCCCGACACACACAAAATGAAATTAGTTGATGAAATGCATTTTGTGAACAATACAACTTTCTTCTGTCTATGAAATTCAAAGTGCTGATATCAGTTCTGTGAACAAAATGAAACATTTTTTGATTTCTATGCATGAAAGTGAAATCTTTATGCTTTCATGGACAAAATGTAACTGTAGTTCTTTCTGTGGATAAACTGCAGCAAGGCATTACTTGATTTCGTCCTTAAATAATGCATTTTGGGGCACAGAATGTATTTTAAGCACAAAATTGAGCGCTTAACACTTGGTGCTCCATAAACTCTGTTCATGTGAACTATCACTGTGTTAGCTATCTATTTATTTATGTGTTTTAAGCAGACTGTTAATTTTGCATCACTAAGCATAACTTCTCTGTAATTGTTTGCTCATGAATATGAGAAAACCATTGATTAATTGCATAAAGTTCAGAAGTTTCATAAAGCGTTCCAGTCTGTTCATTTGATTGTACATGATTTAGGATTAACAAAATTGTTCAACATACCACTACTGGAAGAACACAACATAAATTTACAAATGAGAGGAGGCCATTCGGCCTATTCAACTAATATCTTAAAGCTGTTAAAATTCTATCTATCTATCTTTGATTTAAAGGAACCTAAAGTTTAACTTGCACAACACTAACAGGAAGATTCCATACTCTAACTACACACTGTGTAAAGAAGTGCTTTCTCAAATCCAGTTTAAAATTTTCTCCGGCTAATTTTCACCTATGGTCACGAGTTCTTGTATTTGAACTAATATTGAAATAACTATTTGATTGAACAGCATCCAGACCTGTTAGAATCTTATATACCTGGATCATGTCCCCCCTTAGTCTCCTTTGCTCGAGGCTGAACAGATTCAACTCAGCTAACCTCTCCTGATAACATTCCTCCAAGAGCAGGAATCATTCTTCTAGACCCACACTGAACCCTTTCTAAGGCAGCAATGTCCTTTTTAAGGTAATTGCATGTAATATTCTAGGTGTGGTCTTACGTTGGAATTGTATAATCTTAGCATCACCTCCCTTGACATAATAATAATAATAATAATAATTTTTATTATTATTATTATTATTATTATTATTATTATTATTATTATTATATATTTATATGGCGCTTTTCAAGAACTCAAAGACACTCACAAAGAATACAATGAACAAACAACAAAACAAGGAAGTACATTATGGATTTGGAATGGCATAGGCTTGAACAAACAAACAAGATTTTTAACGTGTTTGAAATCTGAAATGAGACCGACAGACGAATGTGACTGGGAAGGGAGTTCCAAAGTCGGGGAGCTAAACGGGAAAAAGCGCGGTCACCATAACCACGGAGTTTGGATGGGGGGATGAGGAGAGATCTAAGACTGCGGGTGTGTTGGTAAGGGAGAATCAATTCAGAAAGGTAAGATGGGGCTTGGTTATTGAGAGCTTTGAATGTCAGGAGGAGTAGTTTAAAGTGAATGTGTTCTTTTATAGGGAGCCAGTGAAGGCTCTGTAGTATGGGAGTGATGTGTTGGTAGGAGAGAGTGTGGGTGAGGAGGCGAGCAGCAGAGTTCTGAACTATTTGAAGTTTATGGATTGATTTACTTGTAATACCAGCAAATAATGCATTACAGTAATGTAAACGGCTAGAGATGAAGGCATGAATTAGGGACTCAGCAGCAGAGTTCGAGAGAAAGGGCCTGATTCGGGCGATGTTGTGAAGATGGAAATAAGCTATTTTGACTTTGGAACATATGTGTGCATCAAATGAGAGGGTTGGGTCAAAGGTGACACCAAGGTTACGGACCAGAGGAGAGGGGTAGATGGTGGTGTGATCAATTTGTAGGGTAATCGGCCTGATTTTGTTTAGTGTGGATTTTGTACCGAAGATAATTCATTCTTATCACTGTTAAGTTTTAGAAAATTTCTGTTCATCCATTGTTTGATTTCAGAGACACATGATTCAATGTATGGAAGTGCCGGGTTGTTTAAGGAGCTGGTAGCGAAGTAGATTTGGGTGTCATCAGTGTACAGATGGAGATTCAGGTTAAAGCAGTGAATGATCTGAGTTAGGGGTTGAATGTAGATAATGAAGAGTAGTGGCCCCAGGACAGACCCCTGGGGAACACCACATGTGATGGCTGATGTGTCTGATTTATGACCTGATAGAAAATACTTCATTACCCTGTCAGTGAAATATGAAGTGAGCCAGTCGAGTGCTGCTCCACAAACTCCTAGGTGGTGAAGTCTTTGTACTGTAATAGGATAGGGTGAGAGACTGTGTCAAATGCCACACTTAAGTCAAGGAGAAGTAGGAGGGTTATGGCACCAGTGTCTGTAGCGACAAGTAGATCATCTAAGACTTTGACTAAGGCAGTTTCTGTACTATGGAATTGGTGGAAACCGGACTGAAGTGGTTCGGGCGATAGTTGGCAAGGTTAGTTGGGTCAAGGCCAGGCTTTTTTAGTATAGGAATGACAGCTGCTACTTTGAAGGTGGTAGGAATATGACCATGGGCTAGGGATAGATTAAAGAGTGTGGTGAGAAGGGGACAAAGCACCAGGAGACATTTCTTAGTTAAGGGTGTGGGAAGAGGGTCAAGTGAGCAGGTGGTAGAATTTGCAGCAGTTATGATGTCACAAACCTCAGGAACAGTAGCAGGAGAGAAATTGTTTAGGCGGCCTGGTGGAACTGGCGCACTTGGTGAAAACGCAGAGACTCCAGCAGTATTTGAGTAGCTTGTGTCAAGAGAAGCATAAATAGCAGGAATTTTGGAATCAAAAAATGTAAGAAAAGCATTACAGAGTTCTAAATCATGAATGTTGTTTCTAATACTCCTAGCATTTAGCCCCTGTATTATGTTTGGGATTGAAGTTACCACAGTCCATTTTCAAAATGAGGATAAATTAGAATCTAGAATTTAGAATGGAAGAACTAAAACACACAACCGTTAAGTATAGACCGCAAAGGACAGGCCTTTTACACTGCCCACTGTCATCATTAGTTTGGGCTTTCCGTCTTCACCCTCCTATATTCTAAACTGACCTCCCTACCCACCCAGGTTCCCAGTTTAAACACTCGTCAACTATTCTACACATATGCCTCCTCAATACACTGGCTGCCCTCCGGTTGAGGTGCAGCCTATCCAGCTTGAACAGGTCCCACCTGTTCCAGAAGATCCTACACTGCCCCATAAACCTGAACCGCTATTTCCAGCACCACCCTTTCAGCCACGCAATTAATCTCCTTATCTCATCTAACTTGACTTTTGCATGGCATGGGAAGTATTCTGGAGAATACCACCGTGGATGTTCTGCTTCAAAGCTTTTCACTTCTATGAATTTTTCTTGCAGAACAGCCCTCCTACCCTTACCCATGTCATTGGTGCCCACATGCACCTCCATCACTAGACCCACCCAGACTGGGGCCAAAAGCCTGTGCACATGATCCGGAAGGTCCCCTACCTGGGCATCAGGCAGGCAAGACACCGTATGGGACCCTCTATCACATGTGCACACATAACTGTCTACACCTCTAATAACTGTATCCTCCACTACCACAACATCCCTTTTCCTGGGGGGAGGAAGCTCCTTGGTGCCCAGTATATTTGTGGGATGTATTTAGCTTAATTAACTTATCATTAATTCAATAAGATCCTAAGTAAAACAAAACAGTAAGTTAGCAGAAACCTCTACTACTGAAACAAAAAATTGAAAAAGCAGTTTAACAAATTAAAACAAATACTAAATATAAATACTTAAAATAATTACTAATGTTTTACTAACCTAGGAAACATTATTTTATGCGCCCCACATGAGTTTGGGCAAGTTCCAGTGTGGCCCATTCACTAAAATGAGTTTGACACCCCTGCTTTAGAGGAACTGCCGTACTGGAGAGCCTGAGGCTTCCTCTTTCCTGTTTTAATGAGCATGCAATTTGACCTGAACTCCATTCCTCGGCCTTTCCGTTAACAAGTAGTAAACAAATCAGTACTTCGAGTACCACGGAAAATCAAATGTTAAAACGAATATCTAAAAAAGCGAAAGTTTAAGCCAGGGGTCACCAACCTTTTTAAAACTGAGTGCTACTTGACGGGTACTGAGCCATACGAAGGGCTACCAGTTTGATACACTCTTCTTAAATAACAAATTTGCTCAGTTTACCTTTAGTTATATTATTATTAATGATTAATGATACTCCTGTATGTGAAGACACTGATCACGTTTATGATTTTATCAACAATGACTTAACAAGGTGGGAAACAGATATCAATATTCAACATTTTATTTATATTAATCTCAGCAATTGAAGTGTCTCTCCACATTGTGCCGCTTTGCCGTCGCCACAGTCACCCCTTCCTCCCATTCACTGTGAAAATGATACATTTTCTCTTTTTCTGGCATGTTTTTGGGATAAGAAACCGCATTTAGCTCCCCATCTTCGCTGCGCCACCTAGCTTACTCTCCACGAACGCTGAAGTTTTGTCATGCGCACAATACTGACCGGTGAACTAGAATAGAACAGTTTACCTAAATTTATCTAAATTTCATGCATAATAAACATGTTTTGAATGGTTTTTTATATGTTGTCATTTTCAAATGTATATAAAGGTCCGCGGGCGACTCATGTGGTCCTTGGGGGCAACCGTATTGGTGACCCCTGGTTTAAGCAAATAAATGACAAATAAAGTGTATTGCTTAATTATATAATTGTATGGTCAATATGACGCGGAATAAGCAGGACGTTACGGTTATTCGACTTCATCTGAATAATAAAATATACAGATTTTTATTGATCTACAGTTTTTATCTGCTGTGTTTATTAGAAAACGTTCCAGCTAATTCATAATAAAACAGGAAGCTATCACATGCACTGACTTAAAGAAGCAGCGTGAAGGGCGTCACGTTTCAATTTCAAGCAATATGCATACATTTCACTGTAAATACCATCTACAAAATAAAAACACCACTTTGGACATTTGGGGGAACACCATGTAGCATTAATTCAACAGAAATTCTTACATTAACTTCTGATTAACTAGATGACTAAAACTACGGACAAATATGGACTAAATTCCGGAAGTAAAGGGCGAGGTTGTATAGTTCTATTGTTTTTAAGATTATACAGTTTACGAATCAGCATTACATTCACTTAACAAAAAATGAGCAAAATTGGTAAGCTAAACTACATTTCTTTCCATGAGACAAACGAACACGACATATAAGGACATAAGATCCTATAACATGATTTAGCGAACATAGGCCGTACTGCCGTTTTAGATAATGAACTTACCATCAGAAAGCCTTCCCATACAACACATAAGGCCAGTTAAAATGAGAATTGGGAAATCCATAATTTTTGGCTAATTACTATCTATGTACCAATGTGATAGACGTATATCCAGACTACCTAATATATTTTCTACGAAATCGAAACTGGGGAAAAAAAAACGCATGCGCACGAAGCGAACCGGCCGTGTGACGTCATTACAATTTAGAACATTTTTTGTCACTTAGGTTCGGAGGAATACACTTAAATTCTTATTCCACAGTTGTAGGGGAGGGGACGGGTCCATGGGGCACAATAGGACAAACAGTAGTACAATACAGAACAAGATAAGTAAACTACATTTAGTGCTGTCGGAAACGACAGCATCGTATTACCCGCATGTGTGTATTTTTTTTCCGAACCCAGTTGGAACAAAACCAAGCCTATGCCAATGTGGCACCATGAAAGTACCGTTCCTCTTCACGCGATCCGTACTGTACATGTGGACAAAACACTTGTTAGAACAGGATCTGAGTCAACCGTCATATCCAGCTCTACTGTGGAGGTCATGTGGCTCCTAGTGGAAGTATGTCCTCTGTTACAGAGAATAGTAGGATATAATCGTAGAGGAGATATTAACCTATCAATCCATCCATTTTTTGAATCCACTTCTATTCTATTCAGGGTCACAGGGGTCCAAAGCCTGAAGCTGCAGGTGCAAGGCAGGGAACAACCCAGGACTCCAGTTAACCTCAGGATGTTTTTGGACTGTAGGGGGAAAACCCACGACTATGGAGAATTTTTTGTGCCATATCTTTAATTAATTGTGTCCGTTTATCTGTAATTATATGTCAATATATTGTCCAATAAATACATCAATAATTAAATATGTAAATAAATCACTCAATTTATTACTGCAAAACATTTCAATTTATATTTCATTACATATTGACACATTAAATGATTGATATACTGTAAGGTTTATTGAAGGACTAATTGCAAGATTGAAATTTTGAAGGATTCCAGTATGCAAATTAAGTCTGCACTGATTGGTCTATGAAAGCACAGTGGGAGTGTTCAAGCCGTGGGCCTGCAATCTCATTCATTTTAATTTCTGGTCATGAAAGAGGTACTTTCGCGGACGAAATGTAACTGGAGTTTCTCTTACTTTGGACAAAATGCAGAAAGGCATTATTTGATTTCTTCATTCAATATTACTTTTTGTGGCACAGAATGAATTTTGTACAGGAAAATGCGCATTAGACACTTGACGCTCCATATATTTCTGCAGCACAAACGCGGCACTGAATAACCAGCCCGGTTTTATGTCCATTCGCTGTTGTAGGGGGTCTGGGTGACGCCATCGTATGGAAAGAATAATTATTTTCTAAAAATGCAAATCATTTTAAAATTTTTGCGGCACAAAACAGCCCATATAAAATCTTGCAATATATCACTCATTAAAATGTTAATAAATTATGAAATATAAACTGAAATAAGTCCTGCAATAATAAATAAAATTTATTGACATTTAATTGGTGTATTTATTGGACAATATATTGGCGTGTATAATTAAAAATAGATTGACATATAAAGATTAAGTCAAAAAAATCCTCCATACACGACAGCACAGGGAGAACATGCGAACTCCACACACAGAGCCATGGAAGAGTCTCAAACCCTTGTCCCAGAGGTTTGAGGCAACAGCGCTAACCACTGCACCACCCTAATATCCTATCCTGTATTTTAATATATTTTTGCTAATACTATATGTAAAATATAGTAATAATATACTCGAAATGTTACCGTTCCAACAGTTTTGGCATATGTAGATCGATGAAGTGTGTCCGTATATACAATAAATTCATTCTTAAGAACAGGGGAAATAGGCTTATTTCTGAAATTGCATTTGTTGAAGTAGTGTACGTGCAAGTAAAAAAAATTCTAAAATATTTCACAGCATCTCATTTATAGCTGTAACACCAAAAAACACCAAAAAAAGACTTCTTTAAAATAGAACGAGAAACCAGGTATTTGATGGGTCTGAATAAATATTAAAACATATGACCAGAAGTTTGCAGTATGGGAACATTGCCAAAGCAGATGTTCTACCTGTTATAGGGCATTTTTATAGAATGAGCAGTTTGAGTCGATTTCTGGCTTGTCTTAATAAGAGCTTTAACAAGGTAACGTCTATGGATTACTCTGAAAGTTACTGTAATGATCAGACAGCGAGGCGGAGACGGATCCCTGGTTGCGGGAGACCCGCGGGTTTATTGAGGAGCAGGGAACAACAAAAGCCAAAACAGCGAACAAAAGTTGTGGTCGGGTGGATAGCCAAAGTTTGGTAGCCGGTGAGGTCAGTCCTACAGAAGTACACGGGACGAGATGGAGGCAGGGAAATGGGGATGACGGAGGCAGGTCAGGCAGGACGGTCGAGGCAGGCAGGCAGGTTGACGGGCAGGGCAGATGGGACAAGTAGGTCGGACGGAGCAGGCAAGGGATACAGGAGAGACGAGAGACAAGAAAATGCTTAGTAATGCTCAAATACATGGCAACAATACTTCACGTCAACTGGATGCGGTAGCTCTGCTTAAGACGCGGTGCTAATTTAGAGGTGATCGGCCCCAGCTGTTACATCCCATCCGAGTGGGCGTGACAGAGCCCCCCCCTTACCCTCCAGGGGGCCGCGGAAGCCAACGCAGACGGCCCTGAGGCCGGGGAGCTAGCCTGGAAGGGTGAGAGTGGTGGAACGCGGCCCGCAGGTCCAGGTCCAGGACGTCCCTCGCCGGGATCCAGGAGCGCTCCTCCGGTCTGAATCCCTCCCAGTCCACGAGGTACTGCATAACCCCTGCGCGGCGCCGGGAGTCCTGGAGGGCACAGACCTGGAACACCCACGGGTCATCGGGCAAGGGCTGAGGCAGCGGGACCGCCACCCTGTCCGGCGGATGCACCGGACTGTAACGTACAGGCTTCAGGAGGGAGACATGGAAGGTGGGGCTAATGCGGTACATATGGGGAAGTTGTAGCAGATACGTGTTTCATCCTACTTGTCGGATAATCTGGAATAGTCCGATGAAGCAAGCTGCCAATTTCCGACAGGTGGGCATCTTGAGATTGCGGGTGGAGAGCCAGACCCGTTGGCCCACTCGGTAAGTGGGGGCGGAGCGTCTGCGTCTGTCCACATAGACTTTCTGATTCTGGACCTGATGAGAGAGAGCGAGCTATGCCAGACTGCCTTACTGTCCCGATGCCAGGTCTCTACTCGCGGCACGTCGCAGCTCGGTGCATCCCATGGGAAGAGGGGTGGTTGATACCCTAGAACACACTGAAAGGGCGAGAGGGTGGTGCCAGGATTGACTCGGGTGTTAATAGCATATTCAGCCCACACAAGGTACGTGGCCCATTCGGTCGGTTTGTCCTTGCAGATTAACTGCAGAGCCTTGGACACTTCTTGATTGAGGTGTTCTGCCATCCCATTGGACTGGGGATGATAGGCCGAGGTCAGACTGAGCATGATATTGAGCTTCCTGCAGAAGGCTCAGAAAACCTGGGATGTGAACTGCGGCCCGCGATCCGACACGATATCCTCGGGGATGCCGTAGTGGCGGAAGACCCATGTGACCAGAAGATCCGCTAGGCTGGAGGCTGTGGGCAGTTTGGGGAGAGCAAGTAGGTGTTGTAGGTTTGGGGAGAGCCAGGTGATCGTTGCAGCGAAGTATGTGGGGGCCAGGATGGAGGTGGCCTTGTCCTCGACCTCCGGTGGGTTAAACTGTCGGGAGAGTGTCAGCCTTGGTGTTTTTCTTACTGGGCAGTGTAGGTGACCTTAAAGTCAAGATCGGTAAAGACCTGGAACGGGTGCTGAGCTCCTTCCAACCAGTGCCTCCATTCTTCCAAGGCTAGTTTGATAGCCAGGAGTTCCCGATCCCCTACATCATAGTTGCGTTCAGCTGGCGACAAGTTCCTGGAGAAGTAAGTACAGGGATGACGACGACCTTTGTCTGGGTCCCGTTGGATCAGAATGGCCCCTACTCCCGCTTCGGAGTAGTCCACCTCCACCTCGAAGGGAAGGTCCGGCCAAGGCTGCCTGGGGATGGGAGCCGAACAGAAAGTCCGTTTCAGGTCCTCAAAGGTGCTTTGCTCTAGGGTCCACTGAAGACGGGTCTGGTTCTTGCGCGTGAGGGAGGTGAGAGGAGCTGCCGCCTGACTGAAGTTCCTGATAAACCTTTGGTTAAAGTTGGCGAACCCCAGAAACCGCTGGAGCTCCTTGGTGGTGTGCGGTTGAGGCCACTCCTTGATGGCGGCGACCTTTCCCTCATCCATCGCTACTGGTCCCTGCTGGATGTGATACCCTAGGAACTTGACCTGGAGTCGGTGAAACTCACACTTCTCCCCTTTGACATACAACTGATGTTCTCGTAGCCGCTGCAGCACCTGTCGCACATGTGCAACATGCTGGGACCAGGTAGGTGAAAAAAATCAGAATATCGTCTATATAGACGATAACGAACCGGTTGATCATATCTTGGAACACGGCATACATAAAGGCTTGGAAGATGGACGGACTGTTAGCTAATCCATAGAGCATAACCAGATATTCATACTGCCTCGTACTGGTAATAAAAGAGGTCTTCCACTCATCCCCTCGTCAAATCCGAATCAAATTATAAGCACTACGCAGGTCTAATTTGGTTAACACGGTCGCCTTCCGAAGGTGTTCTAGCACAGACGGGATCAGAGGCAGGGGTTCCTGGCATTTCACAGTGATGGCATTAGGGGCCCGGTAATTGATACAGGGACGTAGGCCCCCATCCTTCTTGATGAAGCAGAAACCTGCGGTCATGGATGATGTTGATGGGCGAATGATACTTTGTTGAAGGCTCTCCTTAATATAGGTTTCCATGGCCTCCTCCTCATGCAGGGACAATGAAAAGAGGCGACTCTTAGGAAGAGGCACACCGCTTAGGAGGTCAATGGCACAGTCCCAATCCCGGTGAGGGGGTAGCTGGTCGAAACAAGAATGCAAAATCCACCGCGGTTTTTGAGCCCTGCTTCAGATCAAATAACTGGTCACCTAAACTTCTTCCAACCAGGGGGTGGTCAAATACCTCAGTGAAGGCTTGCTGGAAATCCTGTGCTGAGGCCAGCAAGGGGCTGTCATCGGTCCAATGAGTTTCTTGAATAAAGCAAAAATCTGCCTTAATCTTTGACAAATAAAGATAAAGCTTAACATTATTTCTGATACCCCTAGCATCAACACAAAAAAAGATAAGGACATACAGCAAAGAACAGTATAATCAGTACAAAGTAGTGCACAAAAAAGAAAACAGAGTGCTATGCTCTGCAAAAAAATCACAAAATCTATGGCAAAATAGCAAAGAGTATATGAACCTTTTTTAGGCTATATTGTTTTAGTGTAATTTCAATCTCCAGATTTTATCTGGGGTGGTGCGCAACAAGAACTGCACAATGATGGAGCGTGCATCTGTGGATCGGGGCCCCAGTCTGTGATCAACGTCCATGGAGTGGATCAGCTGATCTGCTGTGTCAGGCAAGATGTGGCTGAATAAGAGGATCCTCTGAATATTCTTCCCTGGTTTTTTGGGAATGCCAGCCACTTGTAGATTCTACTTTCTGTTGTATAAATTCATGCATTGGAATTTTACCCAAAGCTCTTCATTTTTTCCTAACTTCTCAGCTTTATTTTGCAATGACTCCACCTTGCTAATCATGTCATCCACATTTCATGAACTCCAAAGCAGTGGTGAAACTTTTAATCAAGTTAGTGTTGTCTTTGACTGACTCCTTGAGAGACTGCATTCGCTTAAGTGATTTGACTTGCATCTTCTTAATCTTTACTGCAAGCAAATGTGAATTTGATACAGTCTGATTCTCAGGTTCACCCTTTTTTGACATCTTAGATGGTTTTGGAGTTTCTTGAAAAGGAGTTAACTCAGTGTCCACTGGTTGACACCATCTCTGCCATAAAATCATTTATAAGTGATTTCTTAGCATACGAGTGCATTGCACCTGGAATATCTTCCATCTTCACTAGTGGTAAAACCACTTAAACCTAAGTGGACAACGGAGAATAAAAGTAGATTGTCATTTTTTTGTTCTCTAGTTCTTTGTTTCCATACACTCCTCATTCAAAAAAAAGTTAGGTTTTGTTCATCCTATTGCACAGCATGGCTAGAACAATCTGATTCCGACAGCACCAACTTGTATTCTGTCCTATAATAACTCAGGAATTGGGGTGAAATTTTCATAACATGTCCGGCCAAAGAGTGGAGGTTATGTGATTTCCAGGCCCACAGTGGAGGTCCTGTTGCTACCTGATCTGTACAGTCAGGGGCCAGGACCAAGATGGTGGATCGGTCAGACACATGGTGGTGAGCTGAGGAACTAAAATAGGAATTACTCAGTAAAACCTATGATTGTTGCAAAAAAATTACCAAGATTATTGCTGAACTGTTTGGAAAGTTTTAGAGTGACTATTGAAGATTGTCTTGTTACATTATTATATTGCTTTTTTGTACATACAAAGCTGTTGAAGTTGATTATTGCCAATTCAGTCAACACTTTAATAATAAAACAGTTGCAAAGTGGTACACGGCAGAGAGTATGGAGGACATGATAGAAATAGATTTGGATCCTATTAATATTACAAAAACAAGAAACAGATGAAACTCACTCATGTGTGTGCAAAGCTGCCGATGGTGGTAATTGTGATTTTACTACAGGAAAACATATGTGCAAAAATTGATGAAAGGTTGTGTCATGCCGGCGGGGATGACGGTGAGGCATGACACAGAAGGCAGCATTTGGTGCAGGGACTTTATTCAGCGCAGGGAACAGGAACAGCATACGTCAATGACCTGACAGGGAAGCACAGGACTGGGGAAACTTATACACATGAACAGAGGAATAAATGAGGGGCACCTGTGACTGGTTAATAGTAGGGCAGGAACACAAGGTAATGACAATGAGCTACAGGCGTGGCTGATTAGCAGCCCCACCTGTGGGAAACAAGGAACACACTGGTAGGGCGGGGCTGGACATGATAGGACCCCCCAAAAGGCACACTCCGGGTGCACTACCCGGACCAAGGGGGAGCCAAAGACAGGATGGGCACAGGGTCCAGACATGGGGCAGGATGGCAGACACTGGACGGAGGACCTGCAGAGACAACGGGAGCTGAGGGGAGCCACAAAGGCATAAACCAAAACAATGGACTGGACGAGACTGGGGCAGGACCAGGTGGCATAGGGACTGACCACAGAGGACACCAGGAGAGGACAGCAATGGGGACAGGAGAGACTCTCGGACAGGGCCAGACAGGTCAAGAGGGGAGGAATGACAACAGAAAGGGCCAACACCAGGAAATCGGGACAAACACTAACAAAAGGGAGCAGGGTCAGAAAACCAGGGGGCCACAAAGGAGGGACAAGACACCCGGACATAGACAAGGGGCCAGGAAAACAGGCATTCGGGCCCCAAAGGGGAACCCCGGGAATGAAACCAGGGACCGGAGGGACCCAGGAAGGGAGCACAGGGAGGGACACTGAAGGGCTGAGGGAAAAGAGGCACTCACCAGGGAGGCAGGCTGAAAAGGGGCCAGTCGGGAACAGTGC